>JABSTQ010011010.1:0-406346 GCA_013358835.2 Ixodes persulcatus | reverse complement strand
TTGGGGTGTGGGGGGGGGGGGGGGGGGTGGATGTTGTCGAAATTGTGTGTATATTCTAGGGCCCGCCGGATTTGGGGAAGGGGGGGGGGGGCGAAGTCCCATAAGCCCCACCCCCTGGCTTCGCCACTGGTTGATACCATATGGGGAGCATCCTACATTCACAGGCTGCCATAAGCATGTGCATATCAACTGAGCTCGTACCACAATGGCAAGATAGTTGCTGACATTCTTCACGTTACGTAGCAGTTCTTTCTTTAGCATATGCTCACTTTCCTTCACACATATACTCTGCTTCCGCTCGTTGTTTATGCTTGATGGTGATAAGTCAACAGTGCGTATTTGCTCTGCAGTCACAGGCAAATTAAAAAAATCCAGTTAACACTACACTTTAATTTCAATGAGTTACTGTCACTTTTGAAACGACAATCTATTTAATTGGTATCATAACTTATACATTAAACATACGTGTGTTCGAATGTAGGGAGAATGGTATATTTATTGTTTTTCTTGGTCACGAGGTGACAACCATCCACAAAAATTGCACTGGCTAAATTTCTCGTCTACGGTTATGGCAGGGAATCAATCAGTGTTTCTTAGGACTGTCCGATGACTGCCATACAACCGAAGCTTGGCGTATAAGGGTAGAATATCTAATTGATACAATAAAATGCCATCAGCAGCCCATCCAGATTTTATTGCGTGAATGACAGTAACTACAAACCGCAACAAACGGTCAACTGTAGACATAGGCGCTAAGTGTGCACTAACTTTGAAGCGGTAGAAACCCTGAAGTTTTAACGTACCTACCACCATGTTGTTAATGGCAAAGTGGTGTTTGCGGCGAAGTGTAGGAGGCCTTCAGAATGGTGACGGTCTCCTTCAGACCGATGATGATGGCAACGAAGGTTCAGTTTTTTTCAATAGGGTTGGATTCTAGGCTCCGTCAACGCACCCCACGACGTCGGTGTGCTTGTCGTGGTGGCGACGAAAGCCTTCTTTCGCACATGCCTCAGCTGCCTCGGTCCGGGTTTTGCCGACCCAGCCGTCTCTTCCCAGCCGGTTGACAGCCACCCTCGCGACGGCCATCACGGCTCTGATCACCATCGACTGGGCATTAGCTATGTGATCATCGGTGGCAACCGCGCCCTTGTAGCTGCCCGTTGCGAAAAGTCTCAGTCCGATTCGACTAGTAGCTGCTGCTCGACGGTCATTATCTCTCATCGTCTCCGTCTCTCGGCGCGCAGCTGGTCACACTGCGATCGCACGGTGCTTTTCGACAAGCGGTACTGTCGTCAGAAACAGTCCTCGTGCATAGCGAAGGCAACCGGGTGCTCGCAGAAAACCCGTCATTGTACGCGTTGGTCGAGCCATCGTTGAGCAACAAGCATCGCCGCCATTTTCTACGTTCTAAAATCCTGCCCAAAGCTTTTTCCTCTTCGTGCAATAGAAACAGAAGTTACAAGCACGAGCACATCACCCCGAACGATGCTTACACGAACGTTGGCTTGCACTGCGCAAGCGCGCCTGCTCGACAAGGACGTTGAAAGCCCGGAACACGTTCTTGTAGCTCCTATACTCGCACTAGCTCGCACTCAGAGTGAAACAGAGAGTAGGGTTTGTCGAGTAATACCGCAATTAATCTAGTTACGTGACTTCCGCAATTTCCTACGTAGGTTGGACGTGGTCATACGTCACTTCGTCGTCACGGTCTGAACTCGAAGAGCGGCCCTTACGGCAAACGGTTGCTTTCGTGTTTCGCGAACGTTCCCATGGAAACCGCGTAGAAGTATCACGCACGCTGTGGCCAAGAGAAGCGCGCGGTTAGTAGGGGGAGGAGGTTTCGAGAAACACGAACGTGACCGTTTGTGACCAGGATAGCACCCCTGGTGGAACTGTGCCGCTCTGCCGCTGCGGCTGGCCAGAGCGACGCGACGGCAGAAATCGCGCCGCTCTATACTTCGTTTCAGCTTGGGTCCAGACGCAGGCGATGCTACAAGCGCGAGATCCGGGATTTCAGGGTCCCTGCCAAGCACGCGCGCTCGTGCAGTGCAAGCACTGTTCAGGGCCACATGCTCGCGCTTGCAGCATCGGCTGCGTCTGGACTTAAGCTGAAACGAAGTATACGGCCAAAATTGCTGCAAGGAGATCAGTGGGCAGTACAAACTTTAGCGTCTCAAACTGTCACGCATGCTGAAGCTGGAGTGCCTCAATGTCCTTCTATTTAGGGTGATGCCACCCTTTGTAGTACCCGATGCCGACAGCACGCGCTCACGGGGAAAATACAAAGAAACCGACGAAAACAAAATGTCGCCATAGAACAGAAAGCGTCAGAAACGCGTGCAGGGACAGGCTGTTTCCCGCGTTTCTGAGCAAACAAAAAATAAACTTGTGGGACAAAATTCCCGCAGGGGGCACCTGTGAAAGCAGGTGTTTGGAGAGTGGCGTCTCCACGTGCCCCGAGCTCCGCAGGGGGCGCCTGCACCATAGGTGCGAGGTGCTTTTTGAGTAGCGTCACCACGGTCTCCAGCCACGTGGGCCACCATACCCGCACGCATTGGGCACCTACATTATAGTAGGTGCTTGGTGAGTGGCGTCACTACGAACCCCGAGCCTTGTGGGTTCGCCCACCCACGCTTGGCTGTGCGTGGCTTAAAGGGATACTGAACCAAAGAATTTAGTGCCCATAATAAGTGGCGCACGTTCTTTCCAGGAGCCAGCAGCCGCCAGTGTGCGCGAGCACACGCAACGAAAATGACGTTAAAGACCCCCTTTCGCGCTTAAGAGGGCAGTGAAATGCAAGGGCTTCGGGCCAAAGGAGAGTGAAAACAGGCTTTTCATCTCTACAAGTGAAAGCTACGTGCTTGTTAGACCAATTAATCGCTTACTTTTTACACCAGACACCACTGTGCAGATGAAAAACTTGTCTTTATTCTCCTTTGGCCTAAGGCCCATACATTTCACTGTCATCTTAACATCGAATGGAGGTCTCTGACGTCATTTTTGTTGCGCGTGCTCGCGCACACCGGCGGCTGCTGGCTCGTGGAAAGAACGTGCGCCACTTATTATGGGCACTAAATTCTTTGGTTCAGTATCCCTTTAACCCGTGTCCGGGAAAAAGTGGACCCTGGTGGTTGAGCTGAGCCCGGGGTTTGTTTGACCCTTCGGGGCCCCCCGGGCGAGGCAATACACCGCTTTGGCCACTGCTTCTCGTAGACGGGTGTCCTGGCTTGGCCCGACCAGGATGATTCAGTCAGTCGCCTCTTCTACCCTATTCTTCCTTCTTTCACTTTTCCTCCCACCTCTTTCTCTTTTCTCCTACAGTCCCTTCCTTTTTCACCTCCTTAGGCGGCAAGGGCCAACCTTGAGTGGAAACAGGTCCTGTCCCTGCAACCACACTAGGGTATAGTGCCCGGGCAGCACTGGTAGAGTAATTGTGTCAGCCAAGCCTTTCTTGCTATGGCACATTACCTACCCCCTTGTTAGGCTCCGTGGTTGGCGGTGCACCCGGTCACTGAATCTTTCTCCCATCTTTATGGGTTCTCGAACTAAACCTCCTTCTGATCGGGCCCTGAAAAGGGTCCGCACCGAAGTCCATAGAAAAGACACAACCCCATCTCCTCCTGTGTTCCCCAAATTTTTGGTTATACACTCCGAAGGTGACACTCCACTCTCCAAGATGTTCCCCTTTCTTGTTGCTAAAGAGCTAGAAAGTGCGGTTGGTAAGAACTTTAAAGCCAAAAAGATGCCCTCGGGTGACCTACTTGTGGAAATTGAATCCAGACAGCAGAGTACAGCACTCCTTGCGTTGAACTCTGTGTCTGATCACAAAGTGACCGTTTCACCCCATCGTACACTAAATGCGATTCAGGGCCTTATCTCTGAGGATGACCTGATCGAGAATTCTGACACTGAAATACTTGAAGGGCTCTCTGACCAAGGAGTTGTAGCTGCAAGGCGCATCTCCCTGCGTCGGGATGGTCTAGAGCGGAAAACAAAACACATAGTTCTAACTTTTGATTCCACCACACTCCCCGATGCTGTTAGGGCTGGCTATCTTCACTGCAGGGTTAGGCCCTATGTGCCTAATCCTCGAAGATGTTTAAAATGCCAGAGGTTTGGCCATGGCTCCCAGCATTGCCGTGGAAAAGCCACGTGTGCGAAATGTGCCAAATCTGACCACCCTGCAGAGTCCTGCCCCAACGACCCACACTGTGCAAACTGTGGTGATCCCCACCCTGCATACTCTCGATCCTGCAGAGCGTGGAAAGAAGAAAAGGAAGTACTTACTCTTAAAGGGATACTGAACCAAAGAATTTAGTTCCCATAATAAGTGGCGCACGTTCTTTCCACGAGCCAGCAGCCGCCGGTGTGCGCGAGCACGCGCAACAAAAATGACGTCAGAGACCTCCATTCACTGTTAAGATGACAGTGAAATGTATGGGCCTCAGGCCAAAGGAGAATAAAGACAAGTTTTTCATCTGCACAGTGGTGTCTGGTGTAAAAAGTAAGCGATTAATTGGTCTAACAAGCACGTAGCTTTCACTTGTAGAGATGAAAAGCCTGTTTTCACTCTCCTTTGGCCCGAAGCCCTTGCATTTCACTGCCCTCTTAAGCGCGAAAGGGGGTCTTTGACGTCATTTTCGTTGCGTGTGCTCGCGCACACTGGCGGCTGCTGGCTCGTGGAAAGAACGTGCGCTACTTATTAAGGGCACTAAATTATTTGGTTCAGTATCCCTTTAAATTGAAAGAAAATCTCTCGTACCCAGAGGCACGCCGTCGCTTCGCATTCTTGCGCAAAGTTAGCTATTCGCAGGTGGTGCAGCGGGTACCTGCACCAGTGACGGTAGCAGTGGCGACCCAAACGTCCTTTCTGGACTATGGGAAGCCACGGCAGTCCCCCACGCCCCAGCTGAAGATTCAGCTTCCGGGGCATGCAATCTCGGCTGGGCGGTCTACGGATCCTCCCAGCCAGAGTGCGAACCCTCGCGCTCCAACAGGGCACCAGCCTGTGTCTTCTCAGGCTGTTTCCCAAACCCAGGATGGGCCGGTGGCTGCCGCAACCGCCCCTCCTCCGCGATCTCCTTCCAGGGAAAAGGTCGACACCCTCGCCCACACTCCCTGGCGAGAGCATCTTCGGAGGAGCGGCATGGCTCTCGTGCTGCTCCGGCGGCGACTAGGGGGCAGGAACGGGTGAACTCGGGCGACACCCCGCCCAGCACCTCCTCTGCCCCTTTGGCGGGGTCTGGTCGTAGACGGGGCATGGCGCCCCATTCTCTGAGCCTGCCCAAATCTGCAGCAAAGGCCTCACTCCAGTGGCAGAGGCTATGGATGAGGGTACAGAAGTCTCCACTCATGCATCTGAGCAAGACGACATGGAGTGGCAGGCTTCGAAAACTAAACACAAAAACAAAACACGTGTAATCCCTCCAAAGTGATGTTTTACATTCTTTTTGCCCTGCGCGGCAGAGTTGAGGTCTTTACTTTTACTCATACCTTAGTACTTTTACTGATTTACTGATCTTTTAACTTTGTTTTAGAATAATGGCTAAATTTAGTTTTATGCAGTGGAATTGCCGCGGCCTTCTACGTAATATTGACGATATTAAAGGGGCGGTGCAACGATATTCAGTTTGGATGTTTTACACTTTACACCAGCTTACTGGCACTATACTTCGTTTCGCCTTATGTGCGAGCGAAGGCAAAGCTGGAAGCGCGAGCACGGAAGCTCCGTGCGTTCAGGCTTTGCTCGAGCGCGCAAGCTGGGGAGAAACGCACAAAGCGCTGGTCTCGCGCTTCTAGCTTTGGCTTCGCTCGCAGATAATGTGAAAGGAAGTATAGTGGGACTCAAGGATACTCGCACGCAACGCCACTGACCAAGACACTTCTTTGTTGCGCTGTAATTTGGAGGACAAAACCGAGTGTTTTCATTCAATCTCTCCTTCGCAAAACCTGGTGACGTAGCTGGGCGGTAGCAGTACCGCCCAGTGACGATATTTGAATGCGGCTCATAGATTGGACGCGAGCATGGCGTGGACACTCGATTTGGGCTCGTGATAATCGATCGCTCGAGAAGCATTCGGGTAGTGGCCCGTGTCCAATCGCTGCAATGACGACAACAGCCGAACCATAACAATGTCTGAAACTGAGCGCGTATCCTGTGCCTTGCCAACCCGAGCGCATGGCTATGATCAACATTGGCGGCAAACGATTTTCGGCTCCAGATCACGTGGCCGCTTGTTCTGGCTGCGAGTTGAGGGGGTGAACGCTGCTCGTTTTTCTTTAATTTTTTACTAGGACTCCTGTTGCGTGGGGTGAAAAACGAACGAGTATTTCACAGGTCATTAACGTCAGGGATCCGTTCTAACCGGTATTTGCGCAAAATACAAAAATTGTTGCATCGCCCCTTTAACCTTTTTATGGACGACCTCCGTCCTATAGCTCTATCTTTACAAGAGACGCACCTCAACGATCATCATATGTCTGTTTTACGTCGTCACCAAGTTTTTCGAAAGGATCGTTCCACATCAAACTCATCTGGTGGACTAGCGGTGATCGTCCAAAGTGAAGTAGCTTGTTCTCAGATTCCTCTTTCTACATCCCTTGAGGCTGTAGCTGTACGTCTCCTCTTGGACCGCTTTATCACCAATGTTTCCATCTATATTCCACCAAATGTTCCACTTCATATTCATGATCTTCATGATTTAGTTACTCAGCTCCCTCACACCGTTTTACTTTTAGGAAATTTTAATGCCCACCATCCCTTGTGGGGTGGCACACGCCAGGACTCACGTGGTGGGGTCATTGAAGGGTTTTTACTGTCATCTAGTCTCTGTCTTTTGAACAGCAGAGAACCTACCTTTTTTAGCGCAGTTCACAACTCATTTACGTCCATTGATCTTTCCATTTCACCTCAATCCTTGGTGTCTTGTTTCACATGGAGCGTTTTAAATAATCCTTTCGGCAGCGACCACTTTCCGATTACTCTGGAGAGCGCAGCATCAATTGCAAGTCTCATGAAACGGACTCCTCGTTGGAAGCTGGGGAAAGCAGACTGGGCTCTTTTTAGCCAGAAATCCGAGCTTGTTACGTCAATTTTCTCTTCGTTAACTCATGACGAAGCCACACCCTACATCACACAGCATATAATTGGTGCTGCTCTTTATTCCATCCCTCAAGCTTCTTCGAACATCCTCCAGAAATGTAAGCCATGGTGGAATAAGGATTGTTCCACCACGAAGAATAACCAAGATAAGGCTTGGGGTGTCTTTCGTAGATACCCGACGTCTGTTAACTTTATTGAATTCAAGAGGCGCAGAGCTTGTTCCCGCTGGACTCGGAAGCAAGCTAAAGGAAAGTCTTGGAGAGGTTACTTGTCCTCCATCAGCAGCTATGTTTCAGTAAAGGAATTGTGGGACCGGCTTCACAGGGTCGAGGGGAAATACCGCTGTTTTACAATCCCCCTTTTTCCTTCTGGAGCCTCATTGCTAGACCAGGCTAACGTGTTGGGCACTCTCTTCGCTGCTGTTTCAAACTCCACACATTACTCTCCAGCGTTCCTGAAGCGTAAGGCAAGCATGGAGAAGACGAGGCTCTGCTTCACAGGAGGAGCGTCTGCATCTTACAATCAGCCTTCGAAATTAAAAACAGCGGGAATAGACGAGTACCAGACAAAGAAGTGACACGGACGTAGCGCTGACTTACAACTAAGTTTATTGAACGCAAAATCACAATATATATTTACGGAGTCACGAACAAAGGTGAAGAAACAATTCAGCCCATGTGATACATCACCAATAAAAAACATAATATTAAATAAAAAATAAAAAATGCGCCATAACACAGCCGTACAGAGTACGTACTAAAAACGAGCAGGTCAGGGAACCAGAAAATGCATCTCTTTGCCTGATAGGGCCACAGAAGGACTGCTTACACATGCTGCACCCAACCTCGCTATCTCAACAGCCTCTAGAATTTCCCGAGTAAGCTGGTCCCTATGACGCTTAACAATCTCGCACCGTTGGAAGTCGGGTAGGTAGCCACAGTCGCGGCAATGAATGCCCAGATGACCAGACACGGTTGGGGAGACACTGTAAGCGTGCTCTCTTAACCTGTCATTGAGACAGCGGCCGGTCTGGCCAACGTAGCGCTTGCCACACGTCAGAGGGAGAGAATAAACCAGCCCCTCAGAACACGAGACGAAGCGATCTCGATGCCTCGTATTGCAAGCCGTGGCCGCCCTCGGAGAAGGGTTAATAGCTCTGCACAATCTGGACAACTTATCCGGAGCAGAGAATAAAACGTCGACGTCACACCTGCCCGCAATGCGTTTGAGGTTGTGGGACAAGCCGTGTAGGTAGGGAATTACCACAAACTTCCTTCTTTCCCTTCCCTTTCTGTTGTTGGCCTCTTCTTCACTTGTCATAGGCCTGCTCTTGATATCTTTCAGCAAAGACTCGGCGACCGTTGTTAACACGTGGGAGGGAAATCCAGCATCTGCGAGGCGTTCAGTTTGCCTGTCAAAGCTATGTTTAATTTTATGATAACAAGACCTTCGCAGCGCATGTGTATAGCAAGTCCTAGCAATCGCCAGCTTGACAATTTTTGAGTGAGCGGACTCGAATGGCAACAGTGGCTTTCCAGCACGGGGTTCATAGCTCCAACAAACATGATCTGGACAGATAGTTAAATTCAAATCCAAAAATCAGATGCATCCTGCCTGAGGCACCTCATGAGTCAGAACAAGTGGCGAAAGGCAATCACTAAAAATGCCTAAAACTTCAGTCATTGACGAAAGAAAGGACAAGGCATCGGCATCCAACAAAATCAGAAAATCATCTACATACCGGAAGACCTTTGAAACTTTGGTTTCCCCAAGCCGTTCAAAGATGATGCGGTCAAGGCTCGCTAAAAACAAGCCGCTAAGCACGGGGGCAATACACTAACCAATACATACCCCTTGCCGTTGCAAATAGATGTTACCCTCCCAAGTCGCAAAGGTCGACCTCAGATACATATCAAGCCCTCAACTGAAAGTCCCGCGGCATTTTGAAAGGCAACGGCACCAAACACATCGATGCAGTCACGAATGCAGGTAAGGAGTCCTTTATGTGGCAAGGAGTAATACAAATCCTTAATATCGAACAAACAGGCCATAAAGCTAGTGCGCTAGCTTTATGGCCTTTTCGTTCGATATTAAGGATTTATAAAGCCATAAATCTAGTGCGCTAGCTTTATGGCTTTATCACCTATGTTAGCTTCATCGCCTGTTCGAACAGGCCATAAAGCTAGTGTGACGTGTGGCAAGCGCTACGTTGGCCAGACCGGCCGCTGTCTCAATGACAGGTTAAGAGAGCATGCTTACAGTGTCGCGACAACCGTGTCTGGTCATCTGGGCATTCATTGCCGCGACTGTGGTTGCCTACCCGACTTCCAACGGTGCGAGATTGTTAAGCGTCATAGGGACCAGCTTACTCGGGAAATTCTAGAGGCTGTTGAGATAGCGAGGTTGGGTGCAGCATGTGTAAGCAGTCCTTGTGTGGCCCTATCAGACAAAAAGATGCATTTTCTGGTTCCCTGACCTGCTCGTTTTTTAGCACGTACTCTGTACGGCTGTGCCATGGCGCATTTTTTTATTTTTTATTCATTATTATTATTTTTTATTATTGGTGATGTATCACATGGGCTGAATTGTTTCTTTTTTGTTCGTGACTCCGCAAATATATATTGCGATTTTGCGTTCAATAAACTCAGTTGTAAGTCAGCGCTACGTCCGTGTCACTTCTTTGTCTGGTCCTCGTCTTTTCGCGCTGTTTTTAGTTTCGAAGTATGTACCAACTCGCCCAAGACTCAACTTTTACAATCAGCCCTTCACAATGGTTCAGCTTTAAGTGGCTCTGAACTCCTGCAAGAATTCAGCCCCCGGTCCTGATGGAATTCACTATGACATGATCCGACACCTATCTAGAGAGTCACTCAGTGCTCTCCTCACTTACGTTAATGGCCTGTGGAGCGATGCCTACTTCTATGTCGAGAAGCGGGCTGAAGTTATACCGCTGTTGAAACCTGGCAAGGACCCTTCCCTCCCTGGAAGTTACAGACCAATAGCATTGTCAAGTTGTCTGGGGAAAACCTTTGAAAGATTAATTAACAGGCGTCTTATTTATTTTCTCGAGGAGCATTATATCCTGGATATCTATCAGTGTTGCTGTCGGCCTGAACGCTGTACAACAGACCAGTTAGCGCGGCTGGAGACCTTTGTGCGTGAAGCATTCGTCAACACGCAGCATTGTGTATCTGTTTTCTTTGATTTGGACAAGGCCTTTGACACCACTTGGAGGTATGGCATCTTGCGCGACCTTTCTATGTACGGAATACGCGGTAGAATGCTTCAGTGCATAAAAGGTTTTTGTGTAAACGTACTTTTCGAGTTTGATTGGGAACAGCTTTATCAGACTGGTTCGTTCAAGAGAATGGTGTTCCTCAAGGTGGAGTACTAAGCGTCACACTCTTTGCAATAAAAATTAACTCTTAGTAAAGTCATTCCTCCTTCAGTATCTTACTCGCTCTATGTCGATGACATTCAGATATCTGTAGCGTCATGTAATATGTCTAGCTGTGAGCGACAACTACAACTGTCCATAAATAAAATGACTACATGGGCTGATGAGAATTGTTTTAGGTTCTCTCCGGAGAAAACTGTTTGTGTTCCCTTTTCGTTAAGGCGTGGCCTCTGTTTTGATCCTACTCTTCTTTAAATTGGAAACAACATTGCTGTGAAAACAGAGCATAAACTTACTTTTGTTCCGCATCTCAAACAGCTCAAGCAAAAAACTCTGCAAGCATCAAACATGCTCAAAGTACTTTCGCACACGTCTTTGGGTACGGATAAGAAATGTCTCCTTAGTCTATATTCTTCTCTCATTCGATCCCGCCTTGACTATGGTTCAATTGTCTACGACACCGCGTGACCGCCTACCTTAAAAATGCTCCATCCAGTACATCACCTTGGACTCCGTTTGGCATCTGGTGCTTTTCGCACCTCCCCCGTGCTTAGCTTGTGTGTTGACTGTCATGAAATGTCGCTTGAAAAAAGGCGACAGCTGCTTAGCCTCACCTATGCTTACAAAATTTTGTCGAACCCCAGCTCCCCCACTTATAGTTGTATTCAAAACTCTAGGTTTTCTCGCCTCTTTAACCTAAAGCCAACTGTTGTGCGGCCTTTGAGTCTTCGTGTCGAGAGTCTTCGCTCCTCCCTCAATTTTGTCGAGAGTCTTCGCTCCTCCCTCAATTTGACTCATGATTTTAACCTCTTGGATAATTCATACTATACTGCCCCATGGAATGTCAAACCCATTTTTTGTGACTGGTGCTTCAAAAATTCAGGAAGCAAAGAGTCTCACCTTTAATTTTACAGCAGGAATTCTTTGCATTGGAGGAAAAATAAAAAGATTATAATCCTTTTTACACTGATGGTGCAAAGTCGTCAATGTACGTTGGTGCGGCTGTATACTCTTCTCGTTTTTCCAAAGTCGCTCGTCTTAACACTCTTGCCAGTATTTTTATTGCCGAGCTTTATGGGGTCATGATGGCGCTTGATTATATTGTTCAGAGAAAAATAAAGAAAGCCATCATCTTTGTAGATTCCCAGAGTGTTGTTAGGGCGGTATGTTCTGTTTTACCAGCAAAGAATCGGCTGACCCTGACTGTGCGTGGTAAGGTACAGCAGGGCCTACCGGATGGGCTTGACATTAGGTTTTTCTGGATTCCTAGAATGTGGGCATTGCAGGCAATGAGGCTTCAGATTAACTGGCCGTCTCTTCGCAAAATCTTCCGGGTTCACATGTACGCATCCCCCACCAAGACTTAAAAATGTCTACAAGACTTGCAGTCTTGCAAACGTGGAAGTCCGAGTGGGATTCAGAGGTGAACAATAAGCTTCACACCATCAAGCCAGACCTTCGTATTTGGGAAACATGTTACAATAAAAATAGACTCTATGAGGTCCTTCTATGCCGCCTGAGAATGGACCATTTGTAGAAATACGCGGTGCGCATGCGCGGAGTATTTGATGCGCCTGGGTTCAAGAGTATCTAGTTCCAAACAATCCGCCATCTTGCATTTCTCGCCTTTGGGCGCCTTGGAGACAGACCATCGAGAGTCGAGACTCAAGTTTTGATGTTGCGAACAAGGCGAACACGAGTCATCGTACTGACGACGCCCGTTCTAGATGCAATCATGCCGGTGAACTGTGTACATGTAAGTTGACTTGTCATTTTTGCAAGCGATAGAGCTTTGCGATGTGCGGCGATGATCACATCTCTTCGATTGCAGGGAAGCCGGCGTTAGACAAGGCACACCCGAGACATCGTGACTCAAAATGCTTCGAAAGCAGCGAGTACCCCCAAAAAAAAACGAACCGGTAGCACACAAGAAGCCTAACGTGCACGTTGTTTTCTCTACAAATACTCTCCAACCCAGTGTGCCTCAGCTTCGCCCATCGCCCTATAGGTGGCAGCACATAATCGCCAAAAGGTCCATTGGCCACACCTACCTTACACATGGCAACCTGCTTACTGTTGGAGAACCTCCATCCTGTGAGCGCTGCGGTGAACCTTTGACTGTTCTTCACATTTTATTTCTTTGTCCTGGTCTTCGGCAGCAGCGCAAATTATTTTTTCCTGATATTTTCAAATATTGCATTCCATTTCACCCTGCCTTGCTACTTGGTGAGTGACCACTGATTTTATTCAAACGTCTTTTTGATTTTCTTGAAAATATTGGATTTTTAGACAAATTATAGAACTATTCCCACATAGTTTGATTCAACTCGACCTTTTTTAATTGACCCACCTTGTTTGGCGCAGTATGGCCATTGTTGCTCTTGCGCCATTAAAACCGTAAACAACAAAAACAATGTGGGACAAAATGGCGAGATGCCACCAGCCTAAACAAAGCGCACATGAAGGCGCCCTAGTATTACCCGATGCCGACAGCACGCGCTCACAGGGAAAATACAAAGAAATCGCAGGAAACAAAATGTCGCCGTAGCACAGTCAGCGCCACGAGCGCGTGCAGGGACACGCTCTTTCACGCGCTTCAGAACAAAAGAGAAAAACAAGCGCTGGGAACAAAATGGCCGGATGTCATCACCCCAAGCAAAGCGCACATGAAAGAACCCTAGCTGAAGCGTGCCTGCTCTGGTGCGGAGCGTGAGATCACGATGACAATACAAAGAAAAAACAAAAATTCGAACGCCGTCAAAGCTAAGACTTATAATTATAATGCAATTAAATGCAAAGGTGCAAGCGAGCTGGACAAGAATGACGAAAATAATCCCTGGAGAAGGGGAACAAGAGGGACAAAGGACAAACACAAATCTCCAAACACAGCTAGGTGACTGGTGAGCGAGCGAAAAAATCCGCCTGGTCCGGGTATCGAACCCGGGACCTCTCCATTACAGGTGGAGTGCTCTACCAACTGAGCTAACAAGGGGTTAGACGTCAGTAGAGCAAACGGGTTTTATCGGCCGCCCCCAGTCTAACACCAACAAGGGTGAAGCTTGCAATTTAAGGTTATAATTATAATGAAATTAAATGCAAAGGTGCAAGCGAGCTGGACAAGAATGACGAAAATAATCCCTGGAGAAGGGGAACAAGAGGGACAAAGGACAAACACAAATCTCCAAACACAGCTAGGTGACTGGTGAGCGACCGAAAAAATCCGCCTGGTCCGGGTATCGAACCCGGGACCTCTCCATTACAGGTGGAGCGCTCTACCAACAGAGCTGACCAAGAGTTAGACGTCAGTAGTGCAAACGGGTTTTATCGGCCGCCCCCAGTCTAACACCAACAAGGGTGAAGCTTGCAATTTAAGGTTATAATTATAATGCAAATAAATGCAAAGGTGCAAGTGAGCTGGACAAGAATGACGAAAATAATCCCTGGAGAAGGGGAACAAGAGGGACAAAGGACAAACACAAATCTCCAAACACAGCTAGGTGACTGGTGAGCGACCGAAAAAAGCTGTGTTTGGAGATTTGTGTTTGTCCTTTGTCCCTCTTGTTCCCCTTCTCCAGGGATTATTTTCGTCATTCTTGTCCAGCTCGCTTGCACCTTTGCATTTATTTGCATTATAATTATAACCTTGAATTGCAAGCTTCACCCTTGTTGGTGTTAGACTGGGGGCGGCCGATAAAACCCGTTTGCTCTACTGACGTCTAACCCCTGGTTAGCTCAGTTGGTAGAGCGCTCCACCTGTAATGGAGAGGTCCCGGGTTCGATACCCGGACCAGGCGGATTTTTTCGGTCGCTCACCAGTCACCTAGCTGTGTTTGGAGATTTGTGTTTGTCCTTTGTCCCTCTTGTTCCCCTTCTCCAGGGATTATTTTCGTCAAAACTAAGACGCCGAGAGCGTGTACCAAGAGATGCCGTTTCACGCGTTCCAAACTAGACATGACAAAGCAAAAGGAAAAATAAAGGCGCCGCGGCACAGGTGTTTTGACGTCGTCATCCATTGGTCGGAGACGCGTACCCTAGCGGTAGTCTCATAAAATTGGCACTTTAAATTGTCTTTCGGCTGGAGTCTGTCCAATTCCTGGTGTCCAAATGGAGTTTTTCGTTCTTCAGCACCAGACAGAATTAAAAAAGCCCAACCAACGTGCCATAAGTAGAGCGAGGCTCAATCAGGTGAGCTTGTACTACTCAAAATGAGGGCGCTACAGTTGGTTCAAAGCCACAGCGGCTCTGTTCAAAGCTTCAGCGAGGAAGGCCTATCCCGCCTAGCAGTCAAGCGCGCTATACTTTGTCCCACCTTAGTACGGACTATTGTTAGCCGCGCGTGCTAAAAGCGCGAGCTAGTTGCTTTGAACGAAGCCTCGGCGGCTGCACGAGCGCTCGTGCAGCGAGTGCACCAGTCAAGGCAGTCAAGGTTAGCCGCTCGCGCTAGCACAGCATTCGCGGTTAGTCCACATTCGGGCACGCGAGCTTTTTTTTTTTATTCTTTCGGCCGCGCACGCGCTCGCTCGTCGTGACAATAGCTTTGAAAAGCTTTTTTGAGTGTTCCTATACTTCGCTTAGTATGGACTATTGTTAGCCGCGCGTGCTAAAGCCGCGAGCAATCGCCTTGAATGAAGCCGCGGCGGCTGCACGAGCGCTCGTGCAGCAAGTGCTCTTCAAGGCACTTGGCCGCTCGCGCTAGCACAGCCTTCGCGGTTAGTCCATGCCGAAGTATAGTACCTCATCTAGATCATCGAACAGTATGCTCTTTATCGTTCTAGCTAATTTTCTACGTTAACATTCTTGGAGATATTTCATGCATTTTATTAGATTCCTAAAGACATGGCGATCAGTTTGATCCTAAATGTGTTGCTTATTTGAAGACCTAAATTATTCTAAAAGGCTGATAGAACCGATTGCGTTCTGAACTGCCATCTTGATTAGGGAGTATTCACTGGACGCCATATTTGTGGTTGCTGTTTAAAGCGCATACTCAGACGAGCTCACATCAATAGGCTGCTAAGACCGACACTCTTGATGGTGCGGAATGGACGTTGCAAGCGAACTGTGGACGCTCGCCGTCAGCACGCGCTCAGCATTCGCGCACACAGCTATGGCCGCCAGTGAATACTCCCTATAGGTAGCGGGCCGGGGGAGGGGGGGGGGGGGGAACAAGCCCCTCTTAAAACTATAAAACATCAAACTCCAATAGGTTAGCAGTACTATAACCTTGAATAATCTAACGCACTATCGCTCAAACCGATTAATGGGTTATTTACCCATTTATTAGATTATGTTGGTGACTAACCGAGTATTTACAAACACCCGCGCGAGTGTTGTTCTAGCTACTAGGAGAGCTTGGACGCTTCGAACCACGCGCGAGTAGACACCAGCCAAGATTGAATTGCTCGACTCGCAACCTCTAAGAAAGCTGTAAAGACACCGATAAGATTGTCGGGACATACAAATACGTTGCAGTAATTGTATTTAGGCGCGAGCATTTCAATTCCTTTCTAAATTAGTCAATGCACTAACCGCTTGGCCTTCGAAATGAAAAACTCCAGACCTACGCTGTTCTACAGGGTGTAGTGGCAAGAGCGGCGCCCACTTACAACGAGCCGTGTCAATACTGTCACGAATGACAAGTGATGAGGCGTCGAATGACCGAGTAAACTGAACGTTTAATGGGGCGAACTTGTGCCCAAAAATAAAAGGAGAAAGAGAGATAACAACAGAGCGTCGCGGGCGTCGAAGGCGGCGAAGCAGCAGGATCGAACGCTCAGGCGAAACTGAGTCCGGCTGGTTACGCGGAGCCCCTTTTGTACACGCGTGCACTTCTGGAACAATCGGCGTGGAAAGTTCGGCGTGTAGAACATTCTGACCTCGAACATGCAACACGGTTCTCGAATTTGCCAGAACTTCGTCAGAGTCAGAGTCAACAAAAATGCGTCCCCGCGGCCAGGGATCGAACCCTAGCTTTCTGCGTGGAAGGCACGCGCGATAAGCGTTAGGCCACGAGCGCGCTGCCTGCTTGGTCAGCTGCGCTCGCGGCATTACTCCCCCCTTTAAAAAGTGCATCGCCCCGATGCAACACAAAAAAAAAAAGAAATCCACAGGAAAAGGACAGCAGAATTGCGAGCCGCAGTTCACAGTTCACAGTTCACAGTTCACTCGTCGACGAGAGTGGAAAGTTCTATCGTTCGTAATACGGCTTCAGCCGGACGATGTGCACCACCTCGGGTCGCGGCTGACGTCTTGCAGATGGGCGCGTTCCGTCGGGAAGGACTTCGTAGTTCAAATCGCCGAGGCGTCGGATGATCTTGTAGGGTCCGAAATAGCGTTTCAGAAGCTTTTCGTTGAGACCGCGGCGCCGTATCGGTGTCCACACCCATACCCGATCTCCGGGTTGAAAGTGGACGTCCCGGCGACGAAGGTTGTAGCGGCCAGTGTCGATACGTTGTTGGGCTTGAATTCGGAGTCTGGCGAGCTGACGGACTTCTTCTGCCCGTTGGGAAACCACCTGGGCGTCGTCGCTTCCGTCGGCAGCCGGTTCGTGGGGTAACATCGATGATCAGGCCGTTGATGTTTCCTTGTATTGTCAGGATATACCAAGGCTCGAGGCGCAGTCCTTTCCACCAGCTTTTCGGCGTTCAATGTGATCGGCAGTTAAAGGGGCTCCCTGATTTCGCCGCGTATGGGTAAATTGTAGTAACCCGGACGCCTTTTTTTTTGTTTTACAACGCATTTGCAGTACGACGTGGCCAGAGTCTCCTGCCGAATTTGAAAGGAGGCATTCATCCCGACCTCTCGCGCCTGACGCCCAAACATGCCTTTGCGAAAGAATGTTTTGAAGCGGCTCGGTGAGGAAAGCAGCGAAGCACATGAATCGGCCATTACGGGAACGAAATCGCCGAAATCACACAGAAAAACCTAGCGCTGCTGCCTTTTTGCCAGCGGATGTACGAGTTTTCACCAAACCACATGCATTTGCACGTAATAATAAAAACACAAACTTCAGATATTAAATTCCTTTAGTTGCAAATCATTCTCACCAGTACACATCTGAACTATTGTGCAATGTTTACGCACAAAACAGTTATTAAAGAAATACTTTTGCGGACTACTTTGCGGTGCGTAGGAATGCTCTCCTCGAAGTTGCGAACCGTTCTCAGCCTTTGGCTGCGCTCGGACGGAAGCTGAAACGAAGCATTGAACACTGTATCCAGACAGAACTTGAAATCCCCAATGAGACGACCTGAAAAAGAAAGAGAAAACAGCTCTTTCGAACACACAGCAGACTCTATGGAGTGTAAGCGACGGAAAAGAAAAAAAGAAGAGAGCCGCGAGGGCGAATGCTCAGAAACAAAAGTGTAAGAAGATGAACTGGAAAAGACAAACAATCACGACACAACAAAAGAAACAGAGGAACCATTGGTGACAACACCATCTGGGCCGGCGCCATCTTAGGTGCTTGGGGGGACTGCTGCGGGTGCTCCCGAGTGCAGAGTGTCAAACCGGAACCGAACCGAACTGAAATCCGGAACTGAACCGAAAACCGGGACCGAACCGTTATTTTTATCCGAATCGGAACTGAACCGAACCGAAATCTTCGGCGCCATCTTGGAACTGAACCGCAACTGAACCAGAAAAAATATAACGGTAACCGGTTCAAAAAGATTCACGGTAATTTTGTTTTATTATTACAAAATGAGCATTTGAGAAATAAAAAGTGAAAGCTGGCATTTTTATGTAGTTATCAAATTGTCAAATACTAAATTCCAATGTATGAGAAATTGCAGGTTTTCGTGGCGCTTTTGTGTTAGCACTATGATTAATCATGCGTCACGTGGTCACGTGACATCACGGTGCCAAGACATGCTGTCAAATAATGTCACGCCAAGTGGCCCCGTGACGTAGTCGCGTGACTCACCGCGTCAAGTCGACATGAATTGAGAACGTCACCAGATGTATTAGCGTTGTTGACAGCGTGACGTCACATCTAATCACAACCTCTTCTCGCGAGTCACGTGACACCGTGACGTATTGGATTGTCATGAGCCCGAGTCGAGTGATCGGGTTCTTCACAATCAGCATTGCCAAATACTGGTGTTGGCCCGTGTTCAATCAAAGATGAGAATAGCTGAAGTCTAACAATGTCTAATGCTCAACCAATGCTTTATTCTTTGCCAACCGCATCTCATGACTGGGATTAACACTGACGGTAAACTATAATTAGCGTAAGATCACGTGGCTGTTTGTTATAACCGCGGATTGATGAGGAACAACTGTCTTTTTTTTATTTTATTTTTGCGTCCGCCATTGTGCGGGGAAAAAAAACTAATGGGCGTTTTTGCAAGTTATCAACGTTCTGGGATTAGCTCCTCTTAGCGGTATTCACTGTAAGTACAAAAATGCTTGCACGAACCATTCTAACAAACACATCATTGAGACACCCAAACATGTTTTCGTTGTTGCTGAACTGCCTCAGAAAGATGTCCCCGAGAATAGAAGCATTGAAAGGACTAAATATGGCTTATTAATCAGACGATAAATAGAACTACAAGTGTATAGGCAGAGATACCTGAAAAGAAAGATAGCCGAACGTTGCCAGTCATTCAAATTCTCGCAGTTTTGTTTAAACTTTATAAATTTTGATGCCAAAATAAAAAAAAAAATTGAAGAATTACTGTCAACAAATGGCACGCATATAATTGTCGGATTGGCGCCCATAAACGGTGGAGGGAGTCCCTCAGAATTAAAAAGTATTCTCTGGAGGAGCATCGTAAAAAGAAAAAGAAAAGGGGGGGGGGGGGGTAAAAACATACTGTTGTGTAAAGGTTACTCTGCTCCGCATCTTCGGCGCAGACCAGACGGCGGTATCCCACAAAACTACTTCGTTTGCTAAATAACTCCTGCAAAAAAGCGTGTTTTCGTGGTGCCAGACGTTCGCGCTGTTCCTCACGACGGTGCACCAAGCAAGAATATTTTTTTTTTGTTTCTGAATACATTTGTTGCACCGAGCGCGATCCTTCTGCAGCGTGTTTTAGCATTACAAAATTTATATTTTTCTTAGCAAACAAATCTCAATAACCACTAGCATATAGTGTGCTGATGTCACATGCAAACCATGTTAAACAGTTCAGTTTTCTGGTGAAATGTGATGTTCTCAACACAATACATCGGTCCACTTTAAGTGTGCGCGAGCGTACTGAGCCTAGCAGAAGCTAAAAAAAGAGCGAGCTCCGGGCTTTCAGCTTCCTTGGCAAGCACGCGCGCTCGTGCAGAGCCAACACTGTTCAGGGCCACATGCTCGCGCTTGTAGCATGGGATGCGTCTGGAGTTACCGCTCATTCACACTGGAAGCGGATCCGCGTTCGCAGAGCGGTATTGCACGCGCACTTGATTTCATCGTGTGTGCGTACAATTCCACTGAATCTTTATCGATGATTGCAAACAAGGCATCTGGCCGCCGCCATGTTGCCGCTCGGGCGAGCTACCGCGTGCATTTGCAAGCCTGCCAAAGCTGCGTTCACGCGCACGCTACACGTGCTTGCACGTGTGGGGCACCAGTCGGGACGCCATGTTTGCAAACTTCTATACAACCGCGTTTGAAACCGGTTTACGAATGCGGATCCGATTCCAGTGGGAATGAGCGGTAAAAGATAAAGGTAATGCAAAGCGTTTCAGGCCATTTTTTTTTTCATTTGCGTCGCGTTCGCTCCAGACTAGTGAGTGGGACTCTAGCAACACATTAATATAAAATAAATAAGAAATCTGATGTATTTTGAAAATTATAGGTGAAAGAAGTTCAAAATTTTCAGCGCATTTTCTTTTGTTGATGACGTCCTATGTCTGAACCAATCAAGAACCGAAACGACAAGAGCGTGTGACAACCATGCGCGATCTTCCTAAGTGCTGGAAGTTAACATTCATTTATGAAGATGCGAACGCCCCACCAATTTACGGGTATTCCAAGCAAAAATTTGAGGGAGAGTCACATGCTTGAAAGGATATCCTCATTATCCGATGCTCTAGACCAGGGGTGGCCAGGCTGACCCGGCCTAAGAGCCGCAAACCAAACCAGAAAACTTCAAAGAGCCGCGCGGGCCGGGGGGGGGGGGGGGGGGGGGGCAAACTTTTGTTTAGAGCAGTAGACGAAACTCGAACTACTTTACATCTATCCGAGTCAGAAGCAGCCCAGCTCTACGTAAGGTAAGACTACCAATCTGCAACCTGGTCTTTCGATTTAAAACGCGTTTCATTTCTCTTTTTGTCGAAGTGATCGTGTGACCGGGAGGGAGAAGGGGAGGGGGGGGGGGGGGGTGGAAGGGAGGCGCGAGCCGCACTTTAACACGCGAAGAGCCGCAGCTTGGCCACTCCTGCTCTAGACCAATGTCGTCATTGAACGCTCGTGTTTGACACTGATAGGCACGCCTTTCGAAGCACCACTTGATTTTCTTCGTTCCTCTCCAGTGCCCCTTTAAGCTGAAACGAAGTATAGCAAAAGGGGCTGTTCAAACTGTAAAGTTGTGCAATATATATAGGAGTCTTGTGATGATACGCGGCAGACTAATCAAATGTCAGAGCGCGCATGACTGATAAAAAACATAGTTGTAAAGTGAAGCCCCAAAACAAGTGCACGCAAAGACGAAAATAACTTTCGCCTCTCGAGAGTATATTTTGCGAAGTTTCGAGCGCGTGCAAGCCGATGTCCAAATGTGATTTAAATTAGAAATATACCGTCTGTTTTTCGCGCTATCTATGTGTAACTGGGAACATAACTGCACGCATTTCTAATAAAAAAACACGGACCATAACCAAGCCTTAAACAGTTCGAGCCCGGCGTTTCAAACCGAATTATTATTTTTTTTATTTTTTTTTTAATTAGGGTCGATTATTTGAGCGGGGAGAGCACCAGCTTCTTTTCCATCTACGGTGAGTCGTCTGCTTCATTTACTTTTTTCTTCAAGCGCCCTAATCCGTTGACGATGCAACAATTTTGTAGCGTGAGCTACACTGGCCGAAGTTGAGCAGTTTCGCGTGGCTCGCATAATGAGCCGTGTTCCGTGCTGCGCAAGCGCGACGAGCAGTGACGTCACACGGCGCACAGCTGGCGCGCCGGAGCCGCCGCCGCCACGCGCTCCGCCACCACCGCGCGCGCCTGGCCGGTCTCCACGTTCCAGAGGAGTGACGTCATAGCCACGGCAGACGCACTGGCGCCGCCGCGCGCCCAGCTGTCCGCCTCCGTTGCGCAGTAGCCAAGTCTGACGCTGCACCGGAGCCGCTTGATAGCGCCTCTCATTTTGTGCGCATAAGCTCATGCTACGTATATCCCGCATAGCCGAGCTAAGCCACTGCAAAGTTTTTGTACTTTGCGCAAACAACGCTTAAAGGGGCGATGCAACAACTTTTGTACTTTGCGCAAATACCGTTTAGAACGGATCCCTGACGTTAATGGCCTATGAAACACGCGCTTCGCTTTTCACCCCCCGCAATAGAAGTCCCAGTAAAAAATTAAAGAAAAACAAGCAGCGTTCACCCCCTCAACTCGCAGTCAGTACAAGCGGCCACGTGATCTGGAGCCGAATATATACCGTCAATGTTGATCATAGCCACGCGCTGGGGTTGGCAAAGCACAGGACGCACGCTGAGTTCCAGACATTGCTATGGCTCGGCTATTGTCGTCGTTGCAGCGATTGGACACGGGGCACTTCCCGAATGCATGTCGAGGCATCGATTGTCACGAGCCCAGATCGAATGCTTACGCAGTCTTCGCGTCCACTCTGTGAGCAGCATTTGAATATCGTCACAGCTGGGATATGGTTATGGGGATATTTATACAGCGTGTAGTTGGTCAGCCATCTAAAGTTGCGACGAGTCACTCGCTGTAGATGAGCAATTTAGCCAGTGCAGTACAACCGCTAGCCTGGGGTCTTTAACGTGCACCACGCAGTAGTGCTACACGACCGCACGCCGGTACGATGCTCATCCAGATCAAAACGGGCAGGGGTGGGGATTGAACCCAGGATCCCTGGGTTCTGCAGCGCGAGCTTTCGCTCCACGTGCTGTGCGCTAGCCCACTCGGCCACCGATCTCCTCACAGCTGGGATCGCAATGCTCGATGACGCATTCCCGGGGATCGTACTGTTGCCTTTGTTGCCACAGGTTCCTCATCAAATTTCTCGAAGAAGAGACTCAAAGAAAAGCTCCGCTTTTATCTTTTGAATTATGCCGCGACGAAGACGCTTATTGGTCAGTGCTGCTGCGTTCGAGTATTCTTGGGTCCCACTAGTGCCAGGAAACTGGTGTATTCCTACCCAATGTCGTTGCACAGCCCCTTTAAGTGCTTATTGACCTATTTCGCCCGACCTATTGAAACGTCGGGCTCCTAAGTCTTTAGGGCTTGGTTGTTGAATGTCTTTATTTCTGAAAGTTTTGACCCAACCAGACGTAGTTCCGTCAAAGAAGTTTACGTTTCAATGCGCGGTGCAACGATATTCAATTGGAATATTTTTTCACTTTACACGAGCTTACTGGCACACCTGGGACTCAAGGATACTCACACGCAACGCCACTGGCCAAGGAACTCATTGATTGCGGTGTAATTTCAAGGATAAAATCGATAATTTTTATTCAATCTCTCCTTTGCAAAATTTGCTGACGTAGCTGGGGGTGATCGCAGTTTTCCCCAATGACGATATTGGACCCGACCATTGCGTAGGCACTCGATTTATGCTTGTGATAATTACTAGCTCGAGATGCATTCGGGTAGTGGCCCGTGTCAAATCGCTGCAACGACGACAATAGCCGAGCCATAACAATGTCTGGAACTCAGCGTGTTTCCTGTGCTTTGCCAACCCCAGCGTGTGTCTATGATCATCATTGGCGGCATATAATCCGCTCCAGATAGCGTGGCCACTTATTTCTGGCTGCGAGTTGAGGGGGTGAACGCTGCTCGTTTTTCTTTAATTTTTTACTAGAATTTCTATTGCGTGGGGTGAAACACGAACGCGTGTTTCATAGGTCATTAACGTCAGGGATCTGTTTTAAGTGGTATTTGCGCAAAGTACAAAAATTGTTGCATCGCCTCATTAAATCAATAATCTGTATATATTACTTTTTGCAGTAAGGCGTCCTGTAAGGGTTTATTTAGAAGGATATAATTATATAATTTATCATATGTCTTTCTGCACATTTCGTGCATTTCTTTTCATATGTATAATGTGAGCACGCAGTCATTTTTGTCATACCCCACGACCCGGGTGTTTACACTGCTTTACAGCGAACCTAAAAGCACGTTTCCGCCAGATGGCGTATTGTTGAGTATCGTCCTCACGTGTCGGGGTCAAGCGGTTCTGTGAGCTTCATACTGTTGCATTGTACCGTAAAATGAACCAACAGTGATTAGCATAGAACACTGTGCCTGACGTACATCTTTTATTCTTTCTCATTTTCTCCCGCCCCAGTCCATCGAGTCCTAACTTCTTCTTTCTCAGCCAACACGACATACTCCCCCACAAGGTAAAATTATCTGTTACGGGGAGTAACGGTCTGGTGGCCGCTTATTTCTCTTAGGCCTGGACCGATCGGATGCTTCAGCTTCCGGTATAATTGTTGCTGCAGCGAGAACTGTTGGTGCAACAGCTCTTGTTAGCTTAGAAGCGTTCCAGCAGTTTCCCTCTTCTGGTAGAAAGGTTGCAGGTCCGTTGGACTCCTTGATCCTCACTGTTAACCATTTTGTACTTAGCCCGAGACTGAGGTAGGAAAAAAGGAAAGTTTCAAAGTCGACTGTTCCTTTTTCTTCCACTTTGAAACTTGAACAAACACAAATCTCCAAACACAGCTAGGTGACTGGTGAGCGACCGAAAAAAGCTGTGTTTGGAGATTTGTGTTTGTCCTTTGTACCTCTTGTTCCCCTTCTCCAGGGATTATTTTCGTCATTCTTGTCCAGCTCGCTTGCACCTTTGCATTTATTTGCATTATAATTATAACCTTGAATTGCAAGCTTCACCCTTGTTGGTGTTAGACTGGGGGCGGCCGATAAAACCCGTTTGCTCTACTGACGTCTAACCCCTGGTTAGCTCAGTTGGTAGAGCGCTCCACCTGTAATGGAGAGGTCCCGGGTTCGATACCCGGACCAGGCGGATTTTTTCGGTCGCTCACCAGTCACCTAGCTGTGTTTGGAGATTTGTGTTTGTCCTTTGTCCCTCTTGTTCCCCTTCTCCAGGGATTATTTTCGTCAAAACTAAGACGCCGAGAGCGTGTACCAAGAGATGCCGTTTCACGCGTTCCAAACTAGACATGACAAAGCAAAAGGAAAAATAAAGGCGCCGCGGCACAGGTGTTTTGACGTCGTCATCCATTGGTCGGAGACGCATACCCTAGCGGTAGTCTCATAAAATTGGCACTTTAAATTGTCTTTCGGCTGGAGTCTGTCCAATTCCTGGTGTCCAAATGGAGTTTTTCGTTCTTCAGCACCAGACAGAATTAAAAAAGCCCAACCAACGTGCCATAAGTAGAGCGAGGCTCAATCAGGTGAGCTTGTACTACTCAAAATGAGGGCGCTACAGTTGGTTCAAAGCCACAGCGGCTCTGTTCAAAGCTTCAGCGAGGAAGGCCTATCCCGCCTAGCAGTCAAGCGCGCTATACTTTGTCCCACCTTAGTACGGACTATTGTTAGCCGCGCGTGCTAAAAGCGCGAGCTAGTTGCTTTGAACGAAGCCTCGGCGGCTGCACGAGCGCTCGTGCAGCGAGTGCACCAGTCAAGGCAGTCAAGGTTAGCCGCTCGCGCTAGCACAGCATTCGCGGTTAGTCCATGCTAAGGTGAGACGAAGTATAGCGCTAACCATTCGGGCACGCGAGCTTTTTTTTTTTATTCTTTCGGCCGCGCACGCGCTCGCTCGTCGGCGCGCGTGACAATAGCTTTGAAAAGCATCCTTTTTTCGAGTGTTCCTATACTTCGTCTCACCTTAGTATGGACTATTGTTAGCCGCGCGTGCTAAAGCCGCGAGCAAGTCGCCTTGAATGAAGCCGCGGCGGCTGCACGAGCGCTCGTGCAGCAAGTGCTCTAGTCAAGGCACTCAAGGCTGGCCGCTCGCGCTAGCACAGCCTTCGCGGTTAGTCCATGCTAGGGTGAGACGAAGTATAGTACCTCATCTAGATCATCGAACAGTATGCTCTTTATCGTTCTAGCTAATTTTCTACGTTAACATTTTTGGAGATATTTCATGCATTTTATAAGATTCCTAAAGACATGGCGATCAGTTTGATCCTAAATGTGTTGCTTATTTGAAGACCTAAATTATTCTAAAAGGCTGATAGAACCGATTGCGTTCTGAACTGCCATCTTGATTAGGGAGTATTCACTGGACGCCATATTTGTGGTTGCTGTTTAAAGCGCATACTCAGACGAGCTCACATCAATAGGCTGCTAAGACCGACACTCTTGATGGTGCGGAATGGACGTTGCAAGCGAACTGTGGACGCTCGCCGTCAGCACGCGCTCAGCATTCGCGCACACAGCTATGGCCGCCAGTGAATGCTCCCTATAGGTAGCGGGCCGGGGGAGGGGGGGGGGAACAAGCCCCTCTTAAAACTATAAAACATCAAACTCCAATAGGTTAGCAGTACTATAACCTTGAATAATCTAACCCACTATCGCTCAAACCGATTAATGGGTTATTTGCCCATTTATTAGATTTTGTTGCTGACTAACCGAGTATTAACAAACACCCGCGCGAGTGTTGTTCTAGCTACTAGGAGAGCTTGGACGCTTCGAACCACGCGCGAGTAGACACCAGCCAAGATTGAATTGCTCGACTCGCAACCTCTAAGAAAGCTGTAAAGACACCGATAAGATTGTCGGGACATACAAATACGTTGCAGTAATTGTATTTAGGCGCGAGCATTTCAATTCCTTTCTAAATTAGTCAATGCACTAACCGCTTGGCCTTCGAAATGAAAAACTCCAGACCTACGCTGTTCTACAGGGTGTAGTGGCAAGAGCGGCGCCCACTTACAACGAGCCGTGTCAATACTGTCACGAATGACAAGTGATGAGGCGTCGAATGACCGAGTAAACTGAACGTTTAATGGGGCGAACTTGTGCCCAAAAATAAAAGGAGAAAGAGAGATAACAACAGAGCGTCGCGGGCGTCGAAGGCGGCGAAGCAGCAGGATCGAACGCTCAGGCGAAACTGAGTCCGGCTGGTTACGCGGAGCCCCTTTTGTACACGCGTGCACTTCTGGAACAATCGGCGTGGAAAGTTCGGCGTGTAGAACATTCTGACCTCGAACATGCAACACGGTTCTCGAATTTGCCAGAACTTCGTCAGAGTCAGAGTCAACAAAAATGCGTCCCCGCGGCCAGGGATCGAACCCTAGCTTTCTGCGTGGAAGGCACGCGCGATAAGCGTTAGGCCACGAGCGCGCTGCCTGCTTGGTCAGCTGCGCTCGCGGCATTACTCCCCCCTTTAAAAAGTGCATCGCCCCGATGCAACACAAAAAAAAAAAAGAAATCCACAGGAAAAGGACAGCAGAATTGCGAGCCGCAGTTCACAGTTCACAGTTCACAGTTCACTCGTCGACGAGAGTGGAAAGTTCTATCGTTCGTAATACGGCTTCAGCCGGACGATGTGCACCACCTCGGGTCGCGGCTGACGTCTTGCAGATGGGCGCGTTCCGTCGGGAAGGACTTCGTAGTTCAAATCGCCGAGGCGTCGGATGATCTTGTAGGGTCCGAAATAGCGTTTCAGAAGCTTTTCGTTGAGACCGCGGCGCCGTATCGGTGTCCACACCCATACCCGATCTCCGGGTTGAAAGTGGACGTCCCGGCGACGAAGGTTGTAGCGGCCAGTGTCGATACGTTGTTGGGCTTGAATTCGGAGTCTGGCGAGCTGACGGACTTCTTCTGCCCGTTGGGAAACCACCTGGGCGTCGTCGCTTCCGTCGGCAGCCGGTTCGTGGGGTAACATCGCGTCCAGCATTGTTGTCACTTTGCGACCATGAACCAGTTGAAAGGGGGTAACCCCGGTGGTCTCTTGCACGGCCGTGTTGTAGGCAAAAGTGACGTACGGCAACACCTCGTCCCATGTCTTGTGCTCCACGTCTACGTACATGGAGATCATGTCCGCGATGGTCTTGTTGAGTCTCTCCGTCAACCCGTTGGTCTGCGGGTGGTACGCAGTGGTGCGACGATGGCTGGTGTGGCTGAGACGAAGGATTTCTTGCGTCAGCTGGGCCATGAATGATGATCCTCGGTCTGAGATCAGAACCTCGGGAGCGCCGTGCCGGAGGACGATGGACTCAATGAAAAACTTGGCGACTTCCACAGCAGTTCCAGAAGGAAGGGCCTTCGTTTCGGCGTACCGCGTGAGATAATCTGTGGCGACGATTATCCATCTGTTCCCTTTCGTCGATGGTGGGAAAGGGCCAAGTAGATCCACTCCGATCTGCTGGAACGGTGCGGTTGGGGGAGCAATCGGCTTCAGGAGACCTGCCGGCTTCGTCGGTGGTTTCTTGCGTCGCTGGCACTCGTGGACACCGGAGCAGACTACTCAGTCTTGAGTGGGAGGCTCTCTCGCCGCCTTCGAAAAGTGACAACGCCGTGGGAAGGCCCTCAAATACGAACCGCCGGTGGGCACCTCATCACACCAGTCGGGCGATGCACTGCTCGCGTCGAGATCCACGGTGAGACGTGCCCTGTGAAGTTTGTCATTCTGCAAGACTGTTCGAGGGACGTTATCCTCGGAAGAACTCCGCCGTCCGAGTCGCTGCCGACCACGTGAATCTGCCGCCGCGATCAAGTGTTGTCATACCCGTCGTGACCGATGCAGCGACCCGCGGCGAAGTTCTTCTGGAAGGTAACCTTCAATTGCTCCTGGGAAGAGGAATAGGCGTCGCAAGAGGAGTAGCTGAACTTCGTGATGGGCGCACTGTGGTCCTCGTGACGAATTTCCGACAAGAAACGCAACACCTCACTAAAGGTGCAGCTGTGGGCCATGTCGAGGAACTCCGAAACTCCGCCGAAGTCGCCGCGATTGCTGAAGAATCATCGCCGCATCAGCAAGACTTCACGTCGCCAGCACAGCTTGACATTGACCCTAAGCTTCCGGGCCTAAAACGACAGCAGCTGAGTGACCTCCTCGCCGAATACAGCGACTGCTTTGCGACGTCGTCAAAGGTTCGCCAAACCACCGTTGCGAAGCATCGCATTGTTACCGAGGACGACGCGCTCCCTGTGCATCGATCGCCATACCCATTCAGGTTTTGCGTGGACTACTGACAGCTGAACGCGGTGACAAAGAAAGACGTCTACCCAGCACCTCCACCAAAATGTCACGAATGACAAGTGATGAGGCGTCGAATGACCGAGTAAACTGAACGTTTAATGGGGCGAACTTGTGCCCAAATATAAAAGGAGAAAGAGAGATAACAACAGAGCGTCGCGGGCGTCGAAGGCGGCGAAGCAGCAGGATCGAACGCTCAGGCGAAACTGAGTCCGGCTGGTTACGCGGAGCCCCTTTTGTACACGCGTGCACTTCTGGAACAATCGGCGTGGAAAGTTCGGCGTGTAGAACATTCTGACCTCGAACATGCAACACGGTTCTCGAATTTGCCAGAACTTCGTCAGAGTCAGAGTCAACAAAAATGCGTCCCCGCGGCCAGGGATCGAACCCTAGCTTTCTGCGTGGAAGGCACGCGCGATAACCGTTAGGCCACGAGCGCGCTGCCTGCTTGGTCAGCTGCGCTCGCGGCAATACGGTCGAGGGTCATTCCATGTCAAAATTCCCAGACGTTGCTCACGACCACCTCTGATTAAAAAAAAATGCTTGGACTTTTTCCGCAATTTCCGTAGCCATGCCCTTAAATATTTTTGACGAATATTTTTTATTCATAATGGGAGCGCGGTTTCAACTTTTAAAAACAGCGTGAAACTAGGCATCACTCTATAATTCGTGACAAAATATGCTTTTTTATTTTTTATTTATTTATTTATCAATACTATTATTCCAATACATGGAATATAATAGGAGTGGCACAAGAATGAAGCACTATGTGTACAAGATGCTTACAATGTAAGTGTAGGCCCCCGCCACCAGAATGCCATGAAATGAACTCTGAGCTGTAATAGACAGCAGTGTGTCGGCAAGTATACACACAGCAGTACATGAATAATTACATAAGTTGCGTAAAAGATTATCTTGCAGACAGTAGCAAATACAACACAAGAGTTTTAACAATGGAGCGCCTTTGACATTGAGGCGCCGATTGCAAAAAAGATCATATTTATACATTTGACAACAGTTGCTCAAGAAACGAGGAAACACACTCACAGTTGACTATATCTCGAGGTAGTTTGTTCCAATCGGACACAGTACGCGGGAAAAAGGAGTACTTAAACGCATCTACCCGAGAGTGACATTCAATAATTGTTTTAGAGTGTGTGAATCGTGTGTTTGTCCTTTGGGAAAAAGCGATATATTTATCTTGAGGTATTCTTATGGTTCCGTTCACGATTAGATAAAAAATTTTTAGCCTGGCAATCTTTCTTCTGGATGCCAGCGATGTTAAATCCGTTTGAAGCATTAATTCTGATGTGGAGTTCTTTCTGCCGAATTTGTTGAAGATAAACCTAAGAGCTTTTCTCTGAATCATCTCTAGTTTGTTTATGTTCTTTTGCGTGAAAGGGTCCCAAACGACGCTGGCATATTCAAGAGCAATTTTGTAGAAGGCGGTGCACCCGGCAAGGTTCGTTTAAGGAACCATAACTTACTGTTGGCTCTCTTTATGATGTAATCAATATGAAGGTCCCATTTAAGTTCAGAAGAAAAAATAACGCCTAGATATTTAAAGGTTGTTACCTTGTTTAGTTTGTGACCAGATAACTCATAATTAAAGTCAAGGGGGAGTTTCTTACGTGAAATAGTCATACACACACGTTTGTTTTCATTTAATGTAATTTGCCAATCGTTGCACCACTTGTAAATTTTGTTTAGGTTATTGTTTAATGCTATCTGGTCGTTGCGCGATTTTACTTCAGAATATAAGACACAGTCATCTGCGAACAATTTTATGCGAACATTTATGTCGTTAATTATATCATTGATAAATATTAAAAACAACATGGGTGCCAGAACTGTCCCTTGAGGTACTCCTGAGGTTACGGGCGATGTAACTGAAGCTTTATTGTTGTATGTTACGAACTGTTGCCTTCCCTTTAGGTAGTGTTCAAACCATTTTAATAATGAGTCAGATTTAAGAACAACGTTTAATTTAGCGAGAGGTTTGTCGTAGGAGACCTTGTCAAATGCCTTCGCGAAGTCTAGAAATATGATATCAACTTGAGAGCGTTTATTTATACACTCACTAAATTCATGTGCTGTTTCGAGTAGTTGCGTTATGGTTGAAAGGCCTTTTCTGAAACCATGTTGTTTTTTTGTTAATAACGAGTGGTTTTCGAGATGATTAGTAATATGTGAGCATATGATATGTTCTAGAATTTTGCAACACTGTGACGTTAATGAAATTGGTCTATAGTTCGCGACGTCTGTTTCATTTCCAGACTTACAAATAGGAACAATTCTCGAAACCTTCCAATCATCAGGCAGGGACCCGAGCAATAAAGATTGTTGAAAAATAATGCGAAGGTATTTAGAGATCCACTCCGCGTAGCGTTTTAAGAACGCTGTGGGAATCAAGTCGGGACCGGGGCTTTTCTTTTCATCAAGGTTTAGTAAAAGAGCCAGTATACCTTCTTCAGAAATGTGCAGCTCGGCAATCCTTGGAATATGATCAAAGCTTTCGATTGGTGGCAACGAACGATTATCAGAGGTTAACACTGATACAAAGTTACTATTTAGAGCCTCTGCAATAAGAGACGATTCTTGGGTGAAATTACCGTGAATTAAAAAGTTATTTGATATTTTCCGTTTAGGTTGAAGGTATCTCCAGAATTTTTTCGGCGAGGATGACATAAAATTTGGAAGTGTATAGCTATAGTACGTTGACTTTGCTGAGGACACCATTTCTTTATGGGTTTGGTTCAATTTGCAAAGAAGTTCTTTATTTGTCAGGGAAGGGTTCCTTTTTATGTTTTTCCGTAGCCGCGAAATTTTGCGGCCGATATGAATGATCTCACGTGTGATCCAAGGGTTCTTCTTATTTATTTTTTTGTGTTTTGTTGGAACATATTTAGCAATGCAATCCTCAATTATTTTTTTAAATAAGTTCCACAAGTCGTTTATACACACATTCTGAGTTTCCGAAAGCTGCCGAAATGAGTCGAGGGAGAGTTCTAGGTGATCTAATATAGAAACGTCGTCCGCATTAAGAAAGTCATAAACAGGGACAGTACGTTTCGAGTTACGGTACGTCATGCTTAATGGAAGAGAAACGACTACCATCTTATGGTCGCTAATACCATCGCAGACATCAGTGGTACTATTTTCAGAGAAATCGTGGCTCACAAGAACAAGATCCAGTATAGATTGTGAAGAACCCTGAAGTCTTGTAGGTTCATGTACGAGTTGATCAAGATCAAAAGTGAAAGCGATATCAAGTAGCTCTTCAGAACTTTCGCCCTCACTCGATCCCGCATGTAGTGTTCCCCAGTCCATGTGGGCCAAGTTAAAATCGCCAGCAAGAATTATTTTATTGTGGTTTTTAACATGAAGCAGAAGGTATTCCTTTATGTCTTCCAAAAACGTAATGTCAGCGCTTGGGGGGCGATAAATTCCACCAACTATTACGCGCATATTGTTAACTTGAATAGTGCACCAGACTGATTCATTGTTTTCAATATCGTCCAACCGAACATATTGAATGCCAGATCTTATCACAATGGCAACGCCTCCCCCCTGCTCGCTCTATCGTTTCTTAGTATGTTATAGTTTGGCGGGATTATTTCACTGTCATTTAGTCGAGGGATGGAGCCAAGATTCAGTAATAACAACCAGGTCTGGTTTTCTAGTAAGGAGAATATGTTCTAATTCAGCAGTTTTATTAACAATACTTCTTGCGTTAAGGTTAATCAAGTGTAGGCTCGAATGTTTATTCTTTGAATGTCATCGCCCTGAAGATGCTGACAATTCCGACAATCTGTATCTCTCCCCTCGAACTTCGTCCCATGCGTACGTAACATTGCTTATTATCATCTTGTCAAACCTGAGCTTGATTCGTTCGCCTCTCGATCGTTCAGTCTCAGCGCTTTTCCAAAGACATTGGCGGATGTTTTGAACGCGTTTCGAGAAGTCTTCACTTATTTTGATGCTAGTGTTCTTCAATTTGTGGCAATTCTTGAGTATAATCATTTTTTCCCTGAAGTCAACGAGTTTTAGTATCACCGGCCGAGTCTTACCCTCCAGTTTTTTTCCCAATCTGTGCAGGCGCTCAATTCCACTAATAGTGATTCCAAGCGTGTCTCTAAACACAGTGTTTTGAACAGTGTCAAGTAAGCTATTTTCGTTTTCACCGTCGGGCTCACTGATTTCACGTATAATGATATTGTTTCGGCGGCCTCTGTTTTCCAGATCGTCCAGCTTTGTTTTAAGTGTATGTATAGTTCTTTCAAGTGCTACTACTGTGGTTTCGCATACAAGAGTTTTTGCTTCTATTACATTTATTTTTTCGAGCTTTTCTTCCACTGTGCCTAGCCTTGCGCTGAGAGCAGCGATTGAGCCTTCAGTTTTTCTAAGGTTTTCCTTGATTTCATTGATATCATCTGCTACACTCTTTTGTGATTTCATTATTTCAGCAAACATCTCTTCTACTGTGGAACCGGGGTTGAGTTCGATGTCCCCACACTGCATTAAAGAGTTATACAAAGAGGATAGACTTTCACGAAACGCAGTACTCAGGGTTTGTTGGCTCGGAAACAGCAGCAGACAAAGGTCGTTGCTTCGATAAGAATGACAATGAGAATTTGGACCAACCTGCACCAAAAAGAAGAGTAGTGCTTTAGCAGACATGCTCTGGCTGCTGTCGTCCGGCCAACTGAGGATACTGGGCGCCTGGTTCCTCTTTATATCTCCTAAGGATAGTTGCGTTGATGACGTCGGAGATGCAGACGTAAGAAGTCCTCCAATGGTGATGCCCGGTGGGTCTGCATGAGGCAGTCGTGCTTCATCATGCTGTCTTCTGGCGTTCCACGGGGATTCCGGGGCGATAGCAAAGCACGTGTCGCCGGTGTTTATCGTGCTTCGTTGATCATGACACAGCAGGGAGACCCACTGCACCAAAAAGAAGAGTAGTGCTTTAGCAGACATGCTCTGGCTGCTGTCGTCCGGCCAACAATGAGAATTTGGACCAACCTGCACCAAAAAGAAGAGTAGTGCTTTAGCAGACATGCTCTGGCATGTCTGCTAAAGCACTACTCTTCTTTTTGGTTCCGATCCGAAAACCGGAACCAAACCGAAAACCGGGACCGAACCGAAAACAGGGACCGAACCGTTATTTTTATTCGAACCGGAACTGTACCGAACCGAAATCTTCGGCGCCATCTTGGAACTGTACTGGACCTGAACCAGAAAAAATATAACGGTAACCGCTTCAAAAAGGTTCACGGTAATTTTGTTCTATTATTACAGAATGTGTATTTGAGAAGTAAAAAGTGGCAGATGGCATTTTTATGTAGTTATCAAATTGTCAAATACTAAATTCCAATGTATGAGAAATTGCGGGTTTTCGTGGCGCTTTTGTGTTGGCACTATGATTAATCATGTGTCACGAGGTCACGTGACATCACGGTTTCAAGACATGCTGTCAAATAATGTCACGTCAAGTGGCCCCGTGACGTATTCGCGTGACTCACCGCGTCAAGTCGACATAAATTGAGAACGTCACCAGATATATTAGCGTTGTTGACAGCGTGACGTCACATCTAATCACAACCTCTTCTTGCGAGTCACGTGACACCGTGGCGTACTGGAGTGTCATGAGCCCGAGTCGAGCGATCGGGTTCTTCACAATCAGAATTGCCAAATACAGGTGTTGGCCCGTGTTCAATCAAAGATGAGAATAGCTGAACTCTAACAATGTCTAATGCTCAACCAATGCTTCATTTTTTGCCAACCGCATCGCATGGCTGTGATTTTTTATTTATTTATTATTTATTTATTTAATGATCCTTCAGGGCCCAAAGGAGTGGCTTAACAGGTCACATATAAAAAATAATAAAAAACGATGCCTAAGGGCAACAACACAACAATCCTAATGAGATGCTGGAATGTGATTATGTAGACAAGGCTTGAAGTTGATGTGATCAGTTATACATGCCACGGACGATGGAAGGTGGTTCCATGAGGCCGATGTTTTATGAATAAAACAATTGTAAAAATTTGTAGTCTTACAGGCAGGAAGACCCATCTTGTTTTGGTGATCAAGACGTGAAGAGATGTAGGAAGGTGGAGTTAGCAGTCTGCCACGTAAGGAAGGATTATGAAAGACCTTATGAAATAGACCAGAAGGGAGAATTCACGACGGAGTGCAAGATCGGGCAGGTCCAAAGTTAGTTTGATGGATGTTACACTGGCGGTGGGGTGATAATTAGTAAGAATGTGGCGAACAGATCTATTTTGAATGGCTTCGACTGCAGATGTTAATACGTCAGTACCGGTTAACTCCACTCGATTAACACTGACGGTATACTATAATTAGCGTAAGATCACGTGGCCGTTCGTTCTAATAGCGGAGAGGAGGAACAACTGTCTCTTTTTTATTTTCTTTTTGCGTCCGCCATTGAGCGGGGAAAAAAACTAATGGGCGTTTTTGCAAGTTATCAACGTTCAGAGATTAGCTCCCCTTAGCGGTGTTCACTGTAAGTACAAAAATGTTTACACGAACCATTTTAAGAAACACATCATTGAGACACCAGTGAAGGTTCGCACTTTTCTTACGTTCGCGTCAGGGACCCGATGGCTGAGAACGTCGATGGTCTGCGAATGTTGATGGTGATAAAAATGACTGACAGGACTCAATCGAGGAGAGAAAAATAAAAAGAAACGTGTATTTACAGTACAGATGAAATGGTTGCCCGACCGTCGTTCCTCACGGCCCTCGAGCGTCTCTCCTTTTTCCTCTTTTTCCATCCTGTCTTGCACGAGCCACAACCGCGTCACTCAATTTAAAGTCATCACTGCGCAAAAAAAAAAAAAAAAAAAGAAAGAAGAAACCGATACCCTGCGCATGTCGCGCCTCTGGATTTACGGTTGTCGTTTACGTTGACCTTCATACCTCCCCAACAAGTATAAGTTTTGGGCTTCAATGTCACAAAATTATCACACATAACAAAGAACAAAAAAATGTCCGCCCGTCATACTCTGGTCAATTGCGCTCTGGTAAGGTGATTTTGAATGTGCCCGCCAAGGCTCTAAACACACCATTGCTACTAAAAAGTGCCTTAAAGGACCTCTGACACGCCCCAATTTTTTTTTTTCATGCTAGTTGTTGAAATGGCCTATCAGGACATTACAAACAAACTTATTTCACTATTGAGTTTTGTAGTTTTTTTATAAAAATAGAAATACGAGGCCAATTCAAAGTTTTAACTTCCCGGCAGTGCACTGTGACATAACAGTGTAGCGCAAGGTGTCGGGGTGGTCAGAAGGGAGCAGTCTTGTACACGTTACTAAAAAAAAGTAATCGATTACAATTACTATTACTCTTGGCTAAAAAGTATACGATTAGATTACTCGATTACTCGACGGCAAAAGTAATTGGACATTACTTAAAGAAGTAACCGTTACTTTTCCGATTACTTTATTGTGTGAAGACACATCTTTAGCCTCATAACAATGGACTACTTCCAACCTATATTTCACATTTGCACAAGTATTGAAGAAGAAAAACTGGTTCTCTTTTCGTGGTCGTTGCACCTTCACAATGCGGACACAAGCATAGAATGCGTTTGAAGAAGTTTAATGATTTGGGCGTTCACCACGGTGTGTGTGTGTGTGAGGGGGGGGGGGGAGGGGGGATCGGAGGGGGTTTTAGATATTGTTAAGCTTGAGCAACGGTTGTCGCTCAAAGTTTGCATCGCTCATTTTATTATTCAGATGTGGATGAGCTGGCATGTTATACAAAAGAGCAGCAGCTCCAGGATTTGAAACGGATCATGTGTAGTATCCATTAGCGGAAGAGATCGCCCCGACCACTCCTCAACTCGAAACATTGCTTGTCACAAAGACCACGTAGGAAAAACGCGGAAATATTTCGACTGGCTTTGTTATATTTTGCATCCGCATTAGGCATTTCTTCGGTTCTGGTTCTCCTACGGGCTGCGAGTAGGTACCCTAAGCAGGATTTTTTTTATTTTTTTTATTTCTGTGTGTGTGTGCGTGAGGAGGCTAGTTTGAACGAAGGACGTACAAAGCTACATTCTGCTCCCTCAAACTTCGCCCTGAATGGCCTTTGTCACGCACTGTGGCTTCCCTAAAGCTTCCCACACCCAGTCCCAGCTCGAAAAAAAAAAAGAACGGACATTCCACAGAAATTGTATATAGAAAGGGATTAACCTCGTTTCCTACAGCTCCGAAAAAAAATCTTTCTTTTTTCCGTTCAAAAGAAAAGCAAATTTTATTTTTGTCATTTCTGGAAAAAAAGCCTTGGGGGGGGGGGGGGGGGGGGTCCCGTGGAAAAATAGTAACGGTTACAAGTAATTTGATTACTTCAAAAAGTAATCAGATTACTCTTGTGATTACTGCCTAGTAAAAGTAATCAACTGATTACAAAATTACTCCAAAAAGTAATCGATTACAAGTAATTTAATTACTTGTAATGCGTACGGTACAAGTCTGGAAGGGAGGCATCGCCGGAAGTCACGTGAGTTGTATCCGTCCTCGGGCTTACCGCGAGCGCGTGTAATATTTTTTTTTATATTTTTGTTATTCTCCGCATCTCCACGAGCGATCCAACCAGACAAGGCTTCTTTTATTTGCTTTGCCTCGCTCAATGTTGCTGTAAAGGTAGATGAAGAGGAGTCAGTGAATTGACGTGATCAACTACACTCCCTAGAAGAAGATGTGTGAGGGACTGCCCCGGTATATCAGCAACTGAAGAAGAGATCACACTGCATGCATTTCCGAGAGACGGCAGACATCTTCAGCCTGGAGAGTATCCGATGATTCAACGACCTCGGTGTCTGAACTTTCAGCAAAGCGATCGGGCGTGACGTATGCTAGCAATCCTAATTTCTGCGAGCGTTCTAAATTTTTTTTTTTTCAAACTTGATAGTTTGTTTTGTGCCCAGTATAGCTCTACATTACCGGACTGACGGCATGCACTCGTACACTAGCTTGTACTCGCAACGCTTTCATCATTGACCTCCATCACGCCGATCCACTGACTCTTCTTCCTCAACTTTTACAGCACGCAAACTAACCAACGGTGCAGCGATAAAGGGCTTGTGGAACAGAAACTTCGTTTTCGACGATCGCTCGTTGGAAGAGCAGTTGAAAAAAATAAAAAAAGTCTTAGGTACGGTCGCGGAGAGCACGAGAAGTGAAACTGACGTGACTTCCGGCGAACCCACTTTTAGTGACGTAGGTTGAGGCCTCCCTTCTGACCGCCCCGACACCTTGCGGTACACTGTTATGTCACAGTGTACTGGCGGGAACTTTGAGTTGGGCCTCGTATTTCTATTTTTATAAAAAAAACTACGCAACTCTAAAGTGAAACAATTTTTTTGTAAAGTCCTGATATGCCATTTCAAAGCCTAGCATGAAAAAACATTTTTTTTTTGGAATGTCAGAGGTGCTTTAAGACTTGCATCGTATAGACCTTTCCAAAAAAGGACACTTGGCAGGTTCCATTTTCAGTGTTCGTGCGTATGGCGCGTGATTTGCTCGCTTTCCGAAGCGACGAACGTGCGCGTTCTGGACTGTGATTTAACACGTGTGGACTGTGATTTTTGTAAACAGTGGAAACGTCTATAGACAGAAACGTGAATATAAAAAAAAAAAAAAATCAGCAGAGGCGTATGCGGAACTTATGCTCTGTGTATACTTCATTTCACATTATCTGCGAGCAAAGCCAAAGCTAGAAGCGCGAGACCAGCGCTTTTTGCGTTTCTCCCCAGCTCGCGCGCTCGAGCAAGGCCTGAACGCACGGAACTTTCGCGCTCGCGCTTCCAGCTTTGCCTTCGCTCGCACATAAGGTGAAACGAAGTATAGACCTTTCCAAAAACGAGCTTGTGGCCGGTGCCATTTTGAGCGTTCGTGCGTATGGCGCGTGCTTTGCTCGCTTTCCGAAGCGACGAACACGCACGTGCTGGGCTGTGAAGATCGCACGCTGGACTGTGATTTTATAAACATTGGAAAGGTCTATAGGCCAGGCTATTTTCCCAAAGCACGTGACCACTGTCCACTGTTTGACAAAAAAACACTGACAAATCAGTCGCTTCTTTTTCCCTCAAAAATCCTACTTTTGCACACTAGCCTATACCCCGTTTGTTTTTGGCCTCACTCCAACTGTTCAAGTTCTCGTTGAACTTGAGTGTCGGCTCGAAGTCGCAGTCCCGAAGATCTGCCTGGAGTTTCGCGTCAGACCCGATGCCGGGCGCAAACATGGACGATCAACCGTGCCTCCATCTCGAGTCTTGTTCGGTCGTTCTGGGCTTGTCATAGCCTCCACCAGGTTCCATACTCGTACTTGAGCTGTGGGTTCGCGGCTCCTTGGGATGGGGGTTCTTTAGTTTTTCCCCCTCTCAGCCTCGATGACAGCAGCCTATCTTGGAAGTGGCGCTCGTCGCGCCTCCATTGAAGCTCTTTGCAGGAACTGTCGTCGCCAGATCGCGCAGCGTTAATCCGGCGTTGCGTCTTCCTCTTGGGTCTCGGTCGCTCGCTCACGACGGCATCCCAGGCCTGAGATCCGCCGTGCCGTGAACACGACGATGCCTTCCGGTACCCCTGCGTCGGGTCCGCCCCGTCCCTCCTGGGATTCTTTGTGTCACCATGGGATCCCTCGTTCTCGCAGTAGCTGCCGGTTGGGGTGTGCTCTTTGGCCGTCGGCGACGGTCCCCTTGGCTTGATCTTGAAGCCGCATAGACGCCGGCCGCAGCACTCGGAGTCCTTGCTCGACTTCTGTTCCGCCAATTTCTCCTCGCTACTCTTTATGAGATGACAGGTTTCTGTGGCATTGACTCCCTGGTCTCGCCGTGTGCCAAAGGTATGCAGCCACCCGACGCCTCAAGGACTTCCTCCTCGTCTTTCTTGTCTTCGGGTTCCAGATTCACCAGCTCAAAGTCGGGCATCCTGCATCCGGAGCTTGGGTTGTCGTAGTCGTCAGGCGTCAGGAGCATGACTATGCCGTTACCCAAATGTTCATTGACGGCGCATAAGTGCGGCACCTCTTTAGAAACCTACTCAATGTAGCTTGTGGGAAGAGTCTTCGGCATATGGCGTAGAGCGGCGCTCACGTTGTTCCCGAACGCCCCAGTAAGTGTCACCCTTCCGGACGAACCCTTCATTTCAGGCGCCACCCCATCACGCACTACGTTAATCTCCGCTCCAGAATCGATGACCGCCCGCACCATCCTCGGGCCGCATTTCAGCTCCACTCTCCGCAAATCAGCGCGCGTACCATTCTGATTGACATTTATGTCCTGGGACATACTGTGCTGGGATAATGTCAAATTTGTTGAGATGTAACCCACTACGGAGTTATTTCTTTGTCCTCCATCTACCGTCTTCCGTGGACAGCCACTAAAAAAGTCTCCCATTCCTTTGCAGCTGAAACACTTCACCCGAGAACCGTCAGGTTTAGTGCCCTGCCTTGGGTTCTCGTGTTTCTCCTCGAGAAAAGTGGCCTTTGTTGTGCGGTATGCGCGGCTCTTAGAGCCAGACGGGTGATCTCGCTTCTTGCATCGCTCGCCTTCGTCCGAAACGGTCAGCCAGCGCTGCCGCCTGTGCTGGTTTAAGCCATTTTCCGGTCTTATTTAGCGTTACATAGGTCTGCATGTCGACGGGCAAGGAATCTTTAATGCAGTCAGGTATCATTAATGCTAGCAAGTCCTCAAGAGAGTCAATCGAGCGACTTCGAGCATAATACTCAAATCATCTCTCGACTCGTGTTTCAAACTAAGTCCAGGATTCTTTCTCCATTCTAGTGGCTTTGAGAAAAAGCCTCCTGCACTCAGCCGGCGACAGTTTGAGTTGCAAGAGAACTCGCTACTTAACCGCACCGTAATCACTCGCTTCGACGACAGGCTGCCTATTCACCAGCGCCCGCATGCGCTCTGTAAACTAAGGTCGCACGAGCGAGCCCCTCAGGCGCTCAAACACCTCATATGACGCAAATACATTTTCGACACCTTCGAACCAGCTGGGTACGAGCAGTTCGGACGACGGCATTTGTGTGAACACATCCTTCATGAGCCTGGAAAAGCTAAGCACATCCTCCCTCAGGTTAAGTTCTGCGCCACCTCCACTGGTTCTTGGTCTCTTTGCCGCACGAACTCGCTCTAGTTGAAGCTCTAGACGCACGAGCCGTTCTTTTTCTCTTACGAGCTTAATCTCTCTTTCAATCAGTGAGCTACTCGATCGGCCATCCCGGACCCCTTCCTCGTGCGTCCCCACGGTCGCCGCTGGTCTACTTTGAGGTGACGGTTCACCTTGCTCGTCAACACTGCTATCAATATAGAGTTTTAGTAGACCGTTTTCGTTTACCGCTCCGCTCTGAGGGTGCCAAACTGCGCATGCGCAGCCCGCTTCACCGGACTGGAAAGCGGAGGTCCAGAAACTCGTTTTAGTAGACCGTTTTTCTTCAGCGTAAGAGGGTTTTGAGAGCGTTAAAAAAATTCGCTTGCGTACCCCCACAAGTGGACCTTTATTGTACTAGTAATACAGAACAACTAAACGTTAACACCAAGAGAGTGAAAGGGAGCATGGTTGTAGAGGTAGTAAAAACGATGGCGATAATAATAAACATAGAACAGTTGGCACCCCCCGAAGAATATTAAGCTATAAAATATAAATATAATCGTTCCACCTTTTGTCCGAATGAAGCCGAAGGTACGGTGTTCCGAAGATATAAGCATGAGCATGTTGCTCTAAACGGTACTTCCACTGCACGAGCGCGCGTGCTGGTCAAGGACGCTGATAGGCCGGCACTCGCTCTTGTAGCTTCTGCTCCACTCGAATTAGAAATGAACCGAATTTACGTATTTGAAGTAGAAAAATGAAAGAAAATAATAATAATAATAATAATCTTTATTGGTTCAGGAGAGCCGTGGCACCGCGGAATGGCGACAGCCCGTACCATGGAGGCCCGCGGTGCCACGTCTAGTGATGATGATGATGACATGGTATATACAAGGAGAGGACGACACGGTCTTCACCGTGCGTTGGGGCTGGGAAAGCCCTGGCGGTTTGATGGACGACGTTTGCGCATTGCGAGTACACCCTTTTCCGAAGTACGAGTACAGTGTTGCACAAGGCTAGCAAAGCATCTGCACGATGAATCCCCGCTGTTCTCGAGAAAGGGGACTTCTACTAACGAGATTAAGCTGGCGAGACATCGAATCTATGATTTGTATCTCTCACGCCATCAAGCGCCGTCGCGGCGAACGCGGTTTAACGGACATTGCGAACGTAGAAGAGAAATCCTTTAGGAAGCAATCCCACTTCCAGAAGGACCTGGCTGCTCTGCAAGCGGGCCTCCCAACTCCCAGCACCCGACAGATCGGCGCATGCAGGGTGTTGCCGAACTGGCGATACGGTTCGCATGGTTCTTTGTCGACTGGCCTATCCCAACCGTCTGTTCGAACTTGAATGAGCGTTTGGACGGAACTCGTCGGTGTTCTCCAGTATTGTGAACCTCATCGTGGGTCACATCAACGAGATGTTCAGGCACCTGCTCGCTGACATGAACAAACATAGGTGGTTGACCCTCGCGAAACTGGAGTTGTGATCACAGGTGAGAGCCCGCGTGGTTTGTTTAAATTTCGCTGTTCCATTGTTTCTAGCAGAGCTGCTTTGTCTGGTAAAAGTTGCTCTTTTTATGCGCCAATGATTTACGTCTTTAGTTTTGTTTCGGCACGAAAAAACAGCAGGATGTACATGGGCAGTGTCGGGACAAGTCACGACGGGCCCGTTTGTAATATGCGAGTATTAGTAGGCCATTTTTATCAGCCCTCTATGCTCTACTTTACGCTCTGCAAGAAGCGTCGTCCCCACCGCGCATGCGTGGCCCGCTCTGAGTTGGAGCGTATAGTTAGCGGAGTGAGCGTGCGCTTGGCTTCGCAATTTGCAGAGCGGACTGACCTCAAGGTCCTTAGCGTGATCGCTTAAATATCAAGATGGCTGCACTTACTGAATACGCGTCGATGTTTTTCAACGTGACCTCAGCCTAAAAGAGGCCGAATGAAGAAGTAAAGCGTACGCCCCACGCGTGAAAAGTAAACCATTACATTTGAGTTTTATGTAACAAAAAAAAAGAAAAGGAAGAGCATAATCAAACGAAGTAAACGAGTATCACTCTGCTATCAGCACGTAGAGTGCCTCGGTGTTCTTTTGTTTAGGGTGATGAAGGGTGCTTTCATGTGCGCTTTGCTTGGGGTGATGACATCTGGCCATTTTGTTTCGAACGCTTTTTTTTTTTGTTCTGAAGCGCGTGAAAGAGCGTGTCCATGCACGCGCTCATGGCGTTGACTGTACTAAGGCGACACCTTGTTTCCTGCGATTTCTTTGTATTCTCCCTTTGAGCGCGTGCTACAGGCATCGGGTACTACAAACGATGGCATCACCCTAAACTGAAGGTAATTGAGGCACCCTAGGGTGATGCCATCGTTTGTAGTACCAGATGCCGACAGCACGGGCTCACAATGAAAATACAACAAAATCGTAGGAAACAAAATGTCGCCTTTGTACAGCCAGTGCCATGAGCGCGTGCAGGGACACTCTCTTTCACGCGCTTCAGAACAAAAAATAAAAATAAACGTTCGAAACAAAATGGCCAGATGTCATCACCCCAAGTACAGTGTTCTAGAGAGTCGTAGTGGCAAGAGCGGCGGCCATCGCGTGAAGATTTTGCGCGTAGACGACACCGTAGCGCTGCTATTCTGTGCCCTAGGAGCTGTGGCAAGAGGCTTGAATAAAGAAGAGCGAAGCGCCGGCGACACACGCGCTTCATGTCTAGACATCTGTCTAGAGCCCTGCGGACATGGCCTCGTCTCGTCCTTCAGATATTGCTACAGGAACGTGCCCCCGTCAGCCTCGTCGTCGGCGCTGCTTGGCGTGTAATACTGTGGTTCGACTGGAGCTTTTCGCGACGCAGAACAAGAGCTAATGTGAAATATTGTGGGTTTTTCTTTGCACTGATGCCTCTAAAGTGTGTGCTATCCTCTACTTTTATTATTCGCGTGTTTTTGATGGAAATCATTTGATTAATATCGACCCCGCCCCCCCCCCCCCTCTCAGTACTGACCACGATGTAAGATACTCTTCAGGTGAGGACACGGCGGGGCTGAACGCGCGGCGCGAGGTATCAGATAGTGTTCGTTCGACGGGCATCCGAAAGGCTGCATTATTCCGCGGCCACCGTGCCCGCGGCTGACAGTGTCGCCGGCGGCCAAACGGCGAAACTGTGTGAGAGGGAAAAAAGTTATCTCGTTGCCATGACACCCCGGTACACCGTGGTCTTTCTGCACGAGCGTCAACCTCGCTGGAGCTCTGCGCGTGTGGAGCATGAGGTGGCACGAGCCGTCTTTGCCGTGCCCACGCTGTCCTCACCTGAAGAGCATTATCTTACACCGTGGTTCTGACAGGTAGTTCAGCAACGCTATCCCTTGGACTGCACGCTTAATAGCTACGAACGAAACCACGCGATACTGATACAACAAGAAAAAATAGAAAAATAAGTCTCAATAAATCTCCCACTTTTTAATGGTGAGAGGAACAAAAAACTGGTGCATTGTTCTTTGTCATCGTGTTGCTGATGCGGGAACCAGCGTTTGTAAGGTGCAAGGCGGAGCGCGTTTGGGAACGGCCAAGGTGCCACTGCAACTGGCAAACATATAGCAAATTGTCTTTTATGGAAGGCAGTCTATGAAGAAAAATACTTCGATTGGGAGTACATGAAGCATTAAAATACGATATTAACACAAACTTCGACAACCCCTAATATGAAAACAAAACTTTATTCTCAACTGACTGCTTTATGACTTCTCCAAAGTGGTAATGCACTTCATCGACATACACAGCAAGCACATGACAGATACCCAGCAACATAGTACTGCAAAAAGACTACAAAATAGTCGTAATATATTGCGGCATAGAATCCTAACCTCTTCGCAATTGACGATGTGCGCATAGTCCCGGAGGATAACGCGGGGTTCAAAATGTCTCTCGCACACCGCTGATGCCTCGGCGACGCGTTTATATTCTCGATTAAGATTTTCTTCCCCACTGTCGTCTGCGCGACTCCTCCTTTGGCGCACGAAACAGCGACGGCTTACGATCGCTGGTGGCAGCCCTTGTTGACCGGGTAGCCCGACTTGCATCCCGGCGCCTCCGTCTTTTGCCTTGCATTTATGACCGAGACGGCAACAGAACGAGGAAGACTCCCCACCACTACACCACAAAGAAAAGTGCTATGGTGCTACGTTCGGGAGAAGCGTACCGCCTCAGATTCGTCGTCTTCTTAGCTCATCGCACATCTTCCATCTGCCACAAACTCTCCTGGGGCACGGAACTCCAGCGCCACTCGCGGCATCTACGTTGACCGCCTTCACGCGGCCCATTGTAAGCGGGCGCTGCTCTTGCCACTACACCCTCTAGAACACTGTACCCCAAGCGAAGTGCACATGAAGGCACCCTATCAGCACGGTGTCTGTAAAGTCCTCGCGTTTTTGTGGACCTTCTGTGGCTAAGCAGTCAGATGCACGGGAGCGCGTGCTTGAACGCCGATTATACCTGTGCACACGCGCTCCTGTCGAAAATGCCACTGAACGTTGTCCAAGAGCATAGCGCTTGCAAGCCGCACCAAAGAAACTGTTCCTCTCAACTTTATTTATTCACATTCAATCGAAAATACCAGAGTTATAAATCAACACTAGAGTTCCATAAACACTAGAGTTCCTGTATTAGCGGCGAGATGTTTTGGTGGCGCCCTCCTATGGTTCCTCCTTGTGACGTCATTACCTGGCAAACAACAAGTTCGATGGTGTTTGTAAATAGCATGGTGGAAGCTTGAAATCATTGCGCTGTCAAAGAAACACTGCCAACACAGTCAAAATTAAAGTTCTTTCATTCCTCTTAAGTTCCGTCGATGATAAATCTTTTTCTTACGTCATAGTCAGCCTTCGGCCAATCTTGGAAGGCCGACCACAGCGACGCTTTCGGTCGCGCAAGTCGCCAAAAGGCTTCCTGCGGGAGACAGAGTTGCGCGTTCACACCCGGAGCGCCGGCTTTCCTGCACGGCATGTTGATCCCGCTCCTCACGTGACTGAATTCGGCGAATAGCGGCGCCGCGCGTTCGAGGCGCGCGGCGCACTCAAAAGCAGGGGAACGTACGCCGGGGCGCGTGCAACGTCTACTTTGCTGCACGACACTTGATCCGGCTCCTCACGTGATCGCGCAACTCTGGCTCCCGTAGGGAGCCTATACAGGAACTCTTATAAACGCCAAGGTACCCTATCACAAACCGAAGCACACGAAGAAGAAAAAACTCATTTCGTTGAGAAAACCAAAAAGTAGGAATATAAATGGAGCACTCATTTGCACTGTCTTGCTGCCTAAAGCAACATAACAAAAATATCTGTCCGTTTCCGACTGCTCGCTTAGAAAAATTGAGCCCGTTGGCTTGGACAAGGCAGCACCTGTTCCCACCGTTCAGGGGCCGTGAAATGATTGCGGCCAGCAATTTCTCGAATCAGCCACAGGTTCTCGACCACAGCGAAACCTTTTCTTGAGGACACCGTTTCAAACGAAGTCTGCGCAGCCATCTTAGTACAGCGTAGAGTGCCTTCATACACACGCGCGCTTTTGCTTGAGTGGTGACATCTCAGCCATTTTCACGCACAATTGTCTTTTTATGCATTTTGAAGTGCGCGCAATACGATGTCACTCAGCTCCAGCGCGCAGCTTTGGCTAAAGCATTGACGCCATTTTATCACCCAAGTCACGCACCGAGTGCGCGAGAGCGTCACGCGCTGGCACATTCAGCGCAACAATGGATGTCTTCACCCTGAGACAGACAGACATGTAGGCACCCTAGTACAGCGAGGTTCATAACGGTCACGCGCTCCCAAGCATGCTTTCAAGTGGCGAGCACCCATTTCAAATTCCGTTCCAGAAAAGCACCATCTACTGAAGCTTTACTGAGAGTGGAACGCATATCCTAAAATGTCGAGGAAAGCGGAGCTGACGCTTCACGCTCAAATCCCAGAGCTGGTCGCGCATGCGCGATGGCGACTCCGCTTTCAATAGAGCGGAGCGAGATAGCGAAAACGGTCTACTAAAACTCACTATTAGCTCCATCCCGATCCAACAAGGTAACCGGCCTACGCCGTTCCCCAATACGTAGCTCTATGGCGGGCACCTGTCAAAATAATGACCTTACCTCCGAAGGTTGACAAGTCCCTATGGCACGCACACGCACTCTGTCGATCGGAACAGTCCGGCCCGATAACGGTGTCCGAGTCGTGTAGACGTGATTCCGAACGTTTCAGGCTGAACGTAGAGGGAAAAAAACAAGGAGTGGAGAAAAAGAGACACACACTGCTGGACTAACAACCATTTACTGAAATTATTATTTTTCTTTTTTATCTACCTTAATAAATTATACTATTTACTAGAATTCCTTTTTTTCATTTTCATCTACCCTCATGAAATATACTTAGGGCTCTGTGTTTCGGCCCCGCAGGGGGCACCTGTGAAAGCAGGTGCTTGGTGAGTGGCGTCACTACGAACCCCGAGCCATGTGGGTTCGCCCACCCACGTCTGGCTGTGCGTGGCGTACCCGTGTCCGGGGAAAAGGGGACCCTGGTGGTTGAGCTGAGCCCGGGGTTTGTTTGTACCCTTCGGGGCCCCCCGGGCGAGGCAATACACCGCTTCGGTCCCCGCTTCCCGGAGACGGGTGTCCTGGCTTGGCCCGACCAGGATGATTCAGTCAGTCGCCACTTCTACTATCCCCTCCCTTCTTTTAACTTTGTCTTCTCCTTCTTTTCACTCTTCTCATTTCTCTTCTTTCCTTTTTCAACTCCTTTGGCAGCAAGGGCTAACCTTGGGTGGCGACAGACCCCTTGTCCAAAACCACACTTGGTTATAGTACCTGGGTAGTGCTAATAGTCTAACGGTTCCAGCAAAGCCCTTTTTGTTATGGTCCGTTAACTATTCCCTCGTTGGGCTCCGTGGTGGGCGGCACACCACAGGTTCTGAACACTTTCCGCCTCTTATGGCTCCCTCTCTCTCTAAACCCGGTTCTAGGCAGGCATCCGAACGGCCCTGCCCGGAACAAGTCATCCCCAAAGCACCAGAAACAGAACACTTTGTAAAGTTTTTTTGTAGTTCACTCTGAAGACAACCAACGTCCTGCTGCCAAGCTGTCTCCGTTCATTGTTGCCAAAGTTTTTGAGCACTTGATCGGACACTCCTACCAAGCAAAAAAACGGCATTCTGGGGACCTTCTTGTTGAGGTCACTGCACAAGCGCAAAGTGTGGCCATTCAGAAGATGAAAAGCATCGTCGAGACCTCAATCACGGTAACGCCGCACAGAACGTTGAACACTGTGCGGGGTGTCATCTCTGAAGAGGACCTCCTAGATGTAAGTGAGAATGAGATCCTTGAAGGCCTACAAAACTCGGGTGTCACTGCAGTAAAGCGGATTATACTTCGCCGCGAGGGTCAGGAGATCCCCTCAAAACATCTTATTCTTTCTTTTGAACGGCATAGTCTCCCAACAACAGTGAAGGCAGGCTATCTGAACTGCCGTGTCCGTCCTTATGTGCCGAACCCCCAAAGGTGTTTCAGGTGCCAACGGTTCGGGCATGGGTCTAGGAGCTGCCGTGGAAGAGAGATCTGCGCCAAGTGTGGCAGCAACGAACATGTCGCAGATGTCTGTGAAAACACTGTGTGCTGCTCCAATTGCAAAGGCACCCATGCAGCGTACTCCCGTGTTTGTCCCCTGTGGAAGCAGGAGAAGGAGATCCTGAGTTTAAAGGCTAAAGAGAATATCACATACCTTGAGGCCAAGAAACGCTGGTCATTCCTTGCACAAGGATCGTATGCCGACGTGGCGCGCCGGGGTCCTGCGCCACGTATGGAGTCGAGGGCAACCCAGGTCTTGCTCGAAGACCTGGCTGCCGCCCTCAGGACCCCAAAGCCTACCCAGGGGCAGCAGGCTCCCTCTCTTCGCGGAGAGGGTTCGCGGGCTGCTCCCACATCCCAAGACAGGCCAACGCCTGCTGCGCCTGTACAGTCTACACGGTCTCCTACCAGGGAAAAATAGCGAGGCCCTCGGCCTCGTTTCCTGGAGAGACCGCCTGCAACCAAGGAGCTGCATGGGCCTCATGCAGCTTCTGCAACACAAAAGGAGGCGGAGCAGATGGATGGGGTTGAATCTCTCCCCAGTACATCTGCCACCCTCCCGTCAGGTTCTGGACGCGGCCGCGGGTTGGGATCTCGCTGCTCCGACCCTCCCAAGCCGGCAAGCAAGCCTGCTTGCGGAGCTCAGGAGAGCGGTGCTCCTGCCCCGTCCACCTCCCCATCTACGCCTGGGTCTGACCAGGAGGAGATGGAGTGGCAATATCCGAAGACCAAACAAAAAACTAAAATACCTTTCATCCTTCCGAAGTAATTGCATTTCTTTCACTCTCCACCTGTGTGTTCGTAATTTTTTATCTTTATAATGGTTTCAGTCCTAATGCAGTGGAACTGTCAAGGGCTCCTAAGTAACCTGGATGATGTGGAGTTTTGCTGGAGGAACACAAGCCACGTGTGCTTTGCTTGCAGGAAACTCATTTAAACTCCAGCCATACCAACTTTCTCAGACGGTACCAGGTATTCCGGAAGGATCGTCCGTGCTCAGTCAGTTCTTCTGGAGGAGTTGCGGTGGTTATCCCGAGAGAAGTGCCCTGCGTACAGGTTCCACTGTCTACCTCACTGGAAGCAGTGGCTGTACGGTTTATGCTTCATAAAGCTCTGACAGTGTGCTCTTTATACTCACCACCATCCCTTACTTTGAAGTCCTCAGATTTTAATTTGTTTTTAGATCAGCTTCCTGAGCCATTCCTTTTGATGGGCGGTTTTAATTCTCACAACCCTCTATGGGGGAGCACACGTCGTGACATCCGAGGGAAAATTATTGAGTCTGTCCTACTCTCGCGAACACTTTGTCTTTTTAACACTGGTGAGCCTACCTTTTTTAGCTGTCAACATCTTTCTTCATCATGCATTGATCTCTCTATTGGGACTGCCACACTTTTTCCTAACTTTTCATGGCATGTGCATCCTAACCCATATGGTAGCGACCATTTCCCCATTATTTTAAAGTGCACTGCTCCTTCATCCTCTCTCATGACACGTTCGCCACGCTGGAAAGTAGACCAGGCAGACTGGGCCATGTTTGAAGGTTCATCTGAGATTAACCCTGAAACCTTAGTTGGCTTGGATGTGAATGATGCGTGCAAATTCCGTACTGACTCTATAGTTCAGGCAGCTCATAATCCTATTCCGCAGTCTTCTACACGCCCTCCTGTTAAGCCGAAACCTTGGTGGACTAAAGATTGCAGTGAGACTCGGAAAAAACAAAATTGTTTATGGGATGTGCTACGCCGCTACCCGACGCCTCCAAATGTCTTAGCCTTCAAACAGGCTCGGGCGAAGGCTCGATATGTTCGTCGTCAATCCAAAAAGACGACAAGGAAGAAATACTCCTCCTCCGTTAATAGTCACACCAGTGTAAAAGTTGTCTGGGAAAAAGTGCATAAAATTAATGGGGATTATCGAGCCTTCTCTATACCACTTTTTGTTCTACCAGGTGGTGTACTGCCTAGTCTTGAGCAGCAGGCCAATATTCTAGGAGAGCACTTTGCATCTGTATCGGGTTCATCGCATTACTCGGCTGCATTTTTAAAGCATAAAAGTGTTATAGAGAAGAAGAGAATAAATTGCTCTGGAGGGCTACGAGAATCCTATAATAGACCATTTATTTTTCGAGAGTTACAGGCAGCCTTAAATAAAAGTAAAAATACTTCCCCAGGACCAGATCGGATTCACTGCTGTATGCTCAAGCATTTGCATTCCTATACCCTGCAAGCGTTTTTAAGCTTCTTTAACAAAATCTGGCGAGAAGGTGTCTTCCCAGATTCCTAGAAAAGAGCCGAGATTATTCCGCTCCTTAAACAAGGAAAAGATCCATCATTACCCTCAAGTTACCGACCCATAGCCCTCACCAGTTCCTTGGGGAAAACATTTGAACGGATGATAAACTCAAGGTTGGTCTATTTTCTAGAGGAAAATAATCTCCTCGATAAGTTTCAGTGCGGTTTCCGTGCTCACAGATCAACGGTGGATCACTTAGTCAGACTCGAGAAAACTATTCGTGAAGGTTTTGTTAATAGACAGCATTGTGTTTCCGTCTTTTTTGATATAGAGAAGGCTTAAGACACAACATGGAGGTATGGAATCTTGAACGATCTTGTCTCGTATGGAATTCGTGGCCATATGCTCTCCATTATCAAAAGCGTCTTGGAAGACAGATACTTTCATGTCAAGCTTGGGACAACCTCTCGTAGTGTCGTCCAAGAGAATGGAGTTCCACAAGGTGGTGTCCTTAGCGTAACGCTATTTTTAATAAAAATGAACTCTATTGCAAAGTCTATCCCACAATCACTTTCCTACTCACTTTACGTGGATGACTTGCATATCTCTTGCTGTTCGTGTAACATTTCAGTCTGCGAGAGACAGCTTCAGCTGGGAATTAATAGTCTGATGAGGTGGGCTGATGCCAATGGGTTTAGTTTTTCACCAGAGAAGTCAGTATGTGTAAACTTTTCATTACGCAGGGGCATAATCCTAGAGCCTAGCTTGACCTTAAGGGGGCAGGCAGTTCCTGTTCGTAATGAAAAAGTTTCTAGGAGTGATCTTTGATAAAAAGTTGAATTTCCGCAGTCATGTTCTTTACCTGAAACAGAAGTGCTCAAAGTCAATGAACCTCCTAAAGGTGCTTTCACACAAGTCTTGGGGTAGCGATCGGGAATGCCTCCTTCGTCTCTATCGCTGCTTGATTCGTTCAAAATTAGATTATGGATGCGTAGTGTATGGATCCGCACGTCCTTCTACCCTTCAGGTGTTGGACCCAATCCACCATCAAGGCCCGAGGCTTTCCACTGGTGCTTTTCGGACGTCCCCTATTCCTAGCCTATATGCTGAGAGTAATGAATATTCACTTGAAAAGAGACGATTTTATTTAGGGTTCCAGTATGTATTAAGAATCCGCTCTATCCCTTCTCATCCAATCCAGGAAGCAATCCACGATTCTCGCTATGTAACCACATTCCAAAACAAGCCATCTGTTGTGCCCCCTTTTACGCAGAGAATTAAAGCATATTCACAGGCGTACAACCTTGACAATTGCAGCCTAGTTGCTCAACTCCCACCTGCAGTAGCTTCTTGAGAGTGCATAGCACCCAAAATCAATTTTACTCTGATTAAATATAATAAGCGGCAAACTCCTGTTGCTGCCTTGCTGCAAGAGTTTTCCCAGGTTGCTTATGCGCACAATAACTGTAGGAGCTTCTTCACAGATGGTACTAAGAGTGACTCTGTTGTTGGGTGTGCTGTTATAAGCGAGACATGGAAGGTTGTTAGACGTCTTGATGCCAGAGCCTCAATCTTTACTGCAGAATTATATGCTTTAATTTTAGCCGCTGAATTCATTATAGAAAACTCTATCCCGTATTCTGTTATCTACTCTGACTCTCTCAGCGCATTAAAGGCACTTTCTTCTTTGGAAGTACCAAAGAATACCTTTGTTACTAGGCTCCGGAACATTGTGCACAATGCAGCAAAATCACACCTACACATGAATTTGCGTTGGGTGCCTAGTCATGTCGGTATTCAGGTAAATGAGGATGCTGATAGAGCTGCCAGTGCATGCATTGAGAGGCAAGTGGATATTAAGGACATTCCATACACTGATTACAAACAGAGTCTTAAAAGAGCAATCCAGAAAAACTGGCAGTTAAAATGGGACAAGGAAATACAGAACAAGTTTCATTGCGTGAAACCTACCCTGCAGGAATGGGCAAGTTGCCGACACAGGGAGCACTTCTTTGAGGTCGTGCTCTGTCGTCTGAGATTGGGACACACCCATCTCACGCATGCGTACCTCCTACGGGCAGAGGAAGCTCCGAAATGTGAACACTGTAAGGAGTTATTGAGTGTCATGCATATTCTTATCACATGTCCTAAGTACCATCACGAACGCACCACTTTTTTCTCTACCTTTTCCGCAATCACGGCCCATTTCACCCGCCATTATTATTGTGTGACGAACCTCTTGTGCCGCACCATCAAGTCTTTAAGTTTTTAGATAGCATTGGCATCCTACATCGGCTATGAATTTTGGTTTGTTTTCATTTCGATTACGTTTTCCTGAAGATTAGCGGTGGCAGAGAGCCGGCGATCTTGTATCATCGGCACATTCTCCCAAACTTCCTAGTGTGAAGGAAATTCCTTCAGAGTGCTTTTGGTTAGTGGAGCATCGGTTAAAATATCTGGAGGCCTTAAAGGGATACTGAACCATAGAATTTAGTGTCCATAATAAGTGGCGCAGGTTCTTTCCACGAGCCAGCAGCCACCGGTGTGCGCGAGCACTCGCAACGAAAATGACGTCAAAGACCTCCATTCGCGCTTGAGGACAGTGAAATGCATGGGCTTCGGGCCAAAGGAGAATAAAGACAGGCTTTTCATCTCTACAAGTGAAAGCTACATGCTTGTTAGACCAATTAATCGCTTACCTTTTACACCAGACACCTCTGTATAGATGAAAAACTTGTCTTTATTCTCCTTTGGCCCGAAGCCCATGCATTTCACTGCCACCTTAACCGCGAATGGAGATCTTTGACGTCATTTTTGTTGCGTGTGCTCGCGCACACCGGCGGCTGCTGGCTCGTGGAAAGAACGTGCGCCACTTATTATGGACACTAAATTCTATGGTTCAGTATCCCTTTAATAGGTCTGTATCTTGTAAAGTTTTAAGCATTCATTCCCCATAGGTTTTTTAAAATGGAACTACCTGCTATAGGTCTTTTCATTATTGCCTTTAACTTACTTGTGTTTGGCACACTATGGCCTTAGTTGCCACTGTGCCATTAAACACCTAATTTTCTTCTTCTTCTGTGTTTCGGACTTTATTTTTCGCCAAATTCGGAGGATGTTTTTCGGAGTCTATTTTTTTCCCACGATTCGGAGTTTATCGGGAGTTTATTTGGTTCGATTCCCAATTATCCGAAATTCGGAGTTTAATTTCGCACTGTTTCCTCTTAAAAATAATGAAATCAATATTAACCGAATTCGAGCGTATGACAGATAAAAAAAAAATAAAACGCGTCTGTATCAATTAAAATTTCCTCAGCTGAATTTGGCGTTGCTGCTATTGCCATTGGCAACGCAAATTTATCTCACGATAAAAGTTGCACACAAGTGTTGAATCGATAAACATCCATACCTTAAAATCAATAATCTTCTAGAGGTAGTCGCTCGAAAGCCCGTAGCCATCCCATCCTATTCCAATTTAGCTCGCGGCCGCGCGAAATGAAGTTATAGAGAAGTTTCAACTGGCCTTCTCTCCTATTTTATACAAACTCTATGGTTCAGAGCTCTCACTGTTACAAAAAACGTATCTCTCCTTACTCTAAAGCACAAATCGCATGGCCCAAACTGGAAACCATAAGAGTGGATCTTGTCGTGACCCGAATGTACAATGACCTGTTGCCCTGAATCAACCTGGACGAGACAAGCGGCAAGACCCCTTTTGACAACGGCCGGAGATTTGAAAAATAATTATGGTGCATTATCCCGAGACAATTGACCCTGCGCTGATCAAATTGTAAAAGGGGGGGGGGGAGGGTAAGTGGTATTGGCACATAAAAATGGCCGAGGCTACATCCACGCGCGGGGACGTAGCCAAGTCGGGAGGAGGTAAGGCTTCATCCACGCAAAAGGTTAGGTGACTTATAATATAAGGACATAATTTGTTTTATGTAATTAATATGGTGTCTTATAAGTAGATATAGGATGTAAAAATAAAGAGGTTACATTTTATTGTTGTTTCAAAGTTAATATGTCACGTGACCTTACAAATGTTTAGACAATTTATCAATTTTTTATTGTCTTCTAAGACTAATAGCAAATATCATGCATCATAAAAATAGATGTCTATATAGTTATGTTGTCCAGTAGTCACAGAGACGTGTTGGCGGCGTGCGCGCCATCCGTGCGTACGAGCATGTGGGCGTGCAGCCATCCGCGGCCTCCGGAGCCTTCGCCCATGTGTGCATCGCTGCCGAGGCGAGGCGGTGAGGCTTCGTCGTTTGTATGGTCGGCTTGGTTTCAGGAGTTTTAGTGTGAGCCTATGTGCATCGAAGGGGACAAGTGGGAGCCCACCGCTCAGTACGTTCTTGACTTGGGCGCATGCTCGTGCAGTATGGATTTCTGCGGACTACTCGCTCGCACTTCTAGCTGTAGCGCAGACACGCGCACACAGACCGGAAGTCGATCCCTGCGTGGACCTAGCAAGTCGGGGGGAGGGGTTGTCTTGTAAACATCCACGCCGGAAGTGACGCAGTGCGTGGATGGAGCCTTATCTCCTCCCGACTTGGGTATCTGCCCGCGCGTGGATGTAGACACTCCCCCCCCCCCCCCCAAAGAAATCGGAGTTTATCGGATAAATCCGAATTGACCAGAATTTTATCGCAGGTATTTTTCGGAGTTTTTCGGATTTATCCGAACACACGGGACCCTAATTATACTATTGAGTTCTCAGGGGTAACCTCTTCTTCGGCATGATATTTGGTGGCTGGCGTTCACATGTTCCTGACTTGATTTCTCACTTGGGGCGCTCCCAGAAGATGCAGTTTTTCTTTCGGAAATAGCGTAATGGAGGCGGCACTCACGCAGTCATCCCCGTGCGCCTCAATAGCCAGAGGTTCCAGGATTTCCCTTGCAAGCTGGTTTTTGTGTTTTCCGACGATGCTAATGTTTTCGAAATCACGAGCACACTGGCATACTCGACAATGCGCCGGAACATGGCCAGCTGACATTAGTGCGCCAACGGAAGCTGCATGCTCTCAGGTGCGGTCGTTAATACACAACCCAGTTTGTCCAGTGTAGCATTTGCCACATGACAACGGAATACTATACACAACTCCTTTCTCGCACGGGGCGTACGGTGTTCGCTGCGCGATGCCATCAGGTGGACCTCTGATTTTGGTCATTCCATGGCATCCATGGCATCCATGGCATCGCGCAGCGAGCCGACTTGTCTGGTGAACTGTCTGGTCACCAGACAGGTCACCAGCGACTCTGGTGAACTGTCTGGTGAACAACGTACATTTCTTCGGTGTTAGCTTCAGATTCGCATGTTAATTGATTGTAGCTCTGCAAACACTCTCACGAGGTTCGCCAGGTGGTCAGAGAATGTTTTGCCAAAGACAACGACGTCATCAAGAGATACGAGACAGATTGTGCCTATGAGACCGTTCAAAACCGATTCCATTAGTCTCCCAAATGTAGCCGGAGCATTACAGAGTCCAAATGGCATAACTCTGAATTGGCATGAGCCACTACCTGTGGTGAAGGCAGTCTTGTCGCGATCGCCAGGATGTACTGGGACCTGCCGATATCCACTCTTGAGGTTAGGCGTAGCAAACCACGTGCATCCTGCAAGAGCGTCCAAGATGTCATCGGTTTGAGGCAAAGGGAAGTAGTCCTCCTTAGTGACATGATTAAGACGTCTGAGGTTTATGCAGAATCATGTTGACCCGTCCTTTTTTTACTAGTGTAAGTGGTGAAGACCAAGGGGGACATGCCGGCTCAATCACGCCTTTCTGTAGCATCGTCTTCACCATGTCGTTGAAAGATGACCTCTGAGCGAGAGGAACGCGCCGAGAAGTCTGCCGTACATGAGAAGCATGTCCTGTCACGATTTGGTGTGTTGCTGCTGACGTCAGCCCCAAATGTGTATTGTCTGTGTTGAAAAGGTTTGGAAATTGTTCAAGTAGCTGCCGAAGCTGATCAGCGTCTGTCTTGTCCAGTCCAAGAGCTGCCCTCTCGTAGAGTGGCAACAGGTGCGCTGCTAAGTTGGTAGACAATATGTGGAAGCAGAGTCACGGGCACGTGGGATGTATTGGCATCCCGCTGTCACAGAGCACCGTTAACGTGGCAGCACACAAGGGAAAGGAATCAGTTCCCGAAGGAGGAAGCCCAGCGTTGAAGTCGAGCACACACTTGTGTGCCTTAAGAAAATCGACGCCGTGAATGCATTGCTCATCGACAGCCGCGACGACAGGCAGCATAACTTGAAGGCTTCCCACGCTAAAAGGCACGGTTCTGCCAGCCCAGTACAGGTGCCATCTCCCCCGTGGCGGTTCGCAGGGCGTATTTTTCGTGGTTTGGTGGGGAAAGTCGGTTCGCCTTCAGGCGAACTTCTGGGCGGATGACAGATGTTGTTGCCTCCGTATCGACGAGTGCGCGTACGGGCACAGCGTCGACGATACCTTGCAGGTAGATAGATGTCATGAATGAGGCCAAGGCACGAGTTGATGTTATTGTCCTTTACGTTGGCATTGTTGGTCTCCGGCTAGCAATACAAGGCTTGTTCTTAGAAAATTGTGCTCGCGTGTGACCTGGCTCGTAGAAATTTCAGCACACGAGAGCTGGAGTCGCCTGCATTCTCATAGCTGGTTTCTTTGGTTGCATCAAGGGTGACATGGATCGAGAGGCCTGTCGAGCAGCCTCTGCGTCCAAGGCACAAGAGTGTGCGGCCTGCAGAGTCTGGGGGCGTGCCAAGCGAACGGCGTCATGCACGTCGACAGAGGAGATAGCATCGATGAATGCCATGGTGGCGACTCCTTGAATTGTGTCCTCTGGGCAGCTGGGGAAGGCGAGACGCGCGACGCGTTCGATGTCACCGTCGAGTTGAGAGATCATTTCAACCGTTGACTGCCGGCGGTCGCGGAGCTGCGCATGATGGAGATAGCGGAGCGGCCCGTCCCCGAAACGTTCGTCCAATGCTGCGATCAAGGCCTGGTAGGATCTGCGAGCTTTAGATGGCAGGTGATGCAGACATAGAGTTATTATAATGTACGCTAGAGGTTCAAGTGGCACTAGTGTGCTAACGCAAATTGAAGCAGACAACAACCAGTCGAAAATTGACTTCCATAAAGCATTTCTCTGGGAAAAAGTTAGTGCATTTTCTTCCTGCGCTCGATCATAAGAAAAAATATCCCAAATAATTTGTACGTACTAGGTAGCTTGGAACATTTCTCAGTCAGGCCGACGAAAGAATTGGTCAGTTACGGCGTTTTTCTTTCGAATTCATATCATTTAAAACTGTGCTAAAGCGGCTTCGTACGTGTATTTATGTGCACTGTCTGTGACTGTTAGCGCGAACGCGGGCGTCGGCGATTTTCAGTATGGGGGATATACATGCCATCGAACGAAAGACATCTGGAAAATCAAGAGCGGCGGCAAGAACTACGCTGTAACACTGGATCAGTAACTCGCAGTGCATGTACGATCAAAATAAATTGAAGGTCACGTAATTTATTCCGATTTTAAATAAGTAAGCACCGCTTTATTCTTTCTGCCCTGAGCGAAGCTGCTTGTTCTACGTTCAAAATATATCACCCGCGCGCTGGGTATCCTTGAGAACAAGTGCGCAATAAAATCTGCCCGGCAGAGAAAAAACCTTTCATAGCCCACAGACTTTATTCTCTACGTTTTGAAGATTTTTTGCGGTCATGCACGACGGGATCATTTTCATATAGTGACAGGACTGACATATTATCAATATGCAAGCGTCACCGGAATGCTGGCAAGCCTTGAACACACTCTATATTCCTTTCGGTTGTAATTTCGCCTTGAATCATCGCTTGTGTTTACACACCTGCTGCGGAACACACGTTTGGGACTGAAATGTAGCGAAGTTAAATATCCTTCACTGATGAAGAAAAATGCGCTAACTAAAGCATTTACACTTTTACAGTGTTAACCAAGGTACATGCTATTCGGAACGACCCAAATAACCAGTTTCCGTGTTATTTTCCGGCGAAGAGACAGTAGCGGCAGCAAACGGCACGGATCCAGCGCTTGGACGGCGCCAAGCTCTCGGGACAGGCACGAGCTGCCCGGACCACGAACGGAACGGACTCTGGGATTCGGTGACAGGCTCCTCGATGAGCTAGTCAAAAGGACAGTGTAAATATTGTAAATAAATATGTAGAGAGTGATCTACCAAGCCTCCACTCTACATACTGGTGACCTCGGACCGAGCTACCCCCGACCACTCGCGGCCACGCTGCCCTGGAGCCCTGGTTCTTTGGGTGAGTCCAGCTTTACGCCCTCGTCATGAACCTCGCAGACGATGGTGTCTCTCCCAGAGCCCCGTCGACACTGGGGGCGACGACTCTCAACATCAAGTTCCCGGAGTTCTGGTCGTCCGATTCTGAGCTGTGGTTCCTGACTGCGGAATCAATTTTCCGGAAGAGCAGGATAACCTCATCTTTGACCAAATTTGACTACGTCGTCGCGGCCCTCCCGCAGTCAAACGCATCCGTGGTTCGCGACATTTTGTGTTCTCCGCCCGCAGATCAGCCCTACGAGACTCTACGGAAAGAGCTGATTCGTCGCACCACAGAGTCTGAGCAACGGCGTCTTCAGCAACTATTGGCTGCCGCGAAGCTGGGCGACCGCAAACCTACGGAATTATTGCGACGGATGGAGCACCTCCTTGGGGACAAGCCACGACGATGGACACATCCATATTTAAAGAACTCAATCTCCAACGCCTGCCAAGACAAGTTCAGATGTTTTTGAGCACATCTGCCACCGACTCAATCTCCACGCTTGCTTGTATGGCCGACCAAATCATGGACGTAGGCTTCCCCGCCAACTGTGCGGTGCGTCAAGAGACCTCCTCAACGCCGTCCACTGCTGTGACCGACATCGGATCCCAGTTCGCTCGACTCCTCAGCTTCAACGGTCACATAGAGAACAGGGTTTGCGAGCTCAGTCGTGAGATTCGAAACCTGCAATCACGACCTTCCCGATCCTTAACCGTCAATCCACGTGCTAACGCTGCCCGGCGCCGCAGTGATTCAAGAGCTTGGTCCACCCTTCTAGTAGTATTCTGGTACCACCAAAGATGCGGATCCCAAGCCAGAGCATGCCGCCCACCGTGTAACTACTCGGGAAACGACATGGGCAACCGCTGAAGGCCGGCAGCGTGGAAAGCCAACTTCAGGCCGGCTTTTCTACGTCACGGAACGCAACACAAAGGTCCGCTTCCTGGTGGATACTGGGGCTGAGGTAAGCGTGGTACCTCCTACGCTGGAGGACCGCCGGTGCCGCCAAGTGTCCCCACCGCTCCAGGCTGTTAACGGATCCCCGATCAAAGCATACGGCGAAAGGTCCCTGACGTTGGACATCGGACTCCGCCGGACATTCCGCTGGATTTTTATCATCGCGGATGTTCGGCAGGCGATCATAGGAGCACACTTTCTCCGGCGAGTCGCACTGACCGTGGATCTGAAAAGAAACCAACTTCTTGACACCGAGACCCAATTGAGTGTCCAAGTTATCGTGTCGAAGTCGCCTCCTCTTAAACTTGCTCTTCCACGAACAGAAACGAGTTCTCCTTGGCAAACCATCGCCGACAAATTTCCTGCCGTGCTTCGTTCACCTGCTCCCGATCAAGCCATCCGACACACCGTCACCCATCACATCGTGACGAAAGGGGCCCCGGTTTTCGCCAGACCACGTCGACTCGCTCCCGACCGCCTCAAGATAGCCAAGAACGAATTCCAACGCATGCATGAACTTGGTTTTATCAGGCCATCCTCGAGTGCCTGGTCTTCGGCACTTCACATGGCCCCGAAAAGAACCGGGGACTGGCGCCCCTGTGGGGACTACCGATCATTAAACAAGTGTACTCTGCCCGACCGTTACCCCATCCCTCATATTCAGGACTTCGGTGGCATCCTGCAGGGCGCCAATATTTTCAGCAAGGTGGATCTCGTGAAGGCATTCTACCAGATCCCCATAGAAGCGACAGACATCCCCAAGACGGCTGTCATCACACCGTTTGCATTGTACGAGTTCTTGCGAATGCCCTTCGGACTCCGCAACGTTGCACAAACCTTTCAACGATTCGTCGACAAAGTCCTCCAAGGTTCGTCATTCACATTCGCGTATATCGACGATATCCTTGCATTCGGCAACACTCTGGGAGAGCACGCCGAACATCTACGACAACTCTTCTCGCGCTTCCAAGAATACGAACTTGTCGTCAATCCGTCCAAGTGTGAATTCGGCGTCAACGAACTTGAATATCTTGACCACCATGTTGATAGCCGTGGAATTCAGCCATTACCTGAGAAAGTCGAAGCCATCCGAAGCTTTCCACAGCCCCTACGGCGAAGAAATTTCGGGAATTTCTCGGACTCGTCAATTTTTACCGACGCTTTATACCACCGCGTACCCAGGTCTGCGAGACCTTCTACGACCTACTGCCAGCCACCAAAGTAAAAGCAGCGCCACTTCATTGGACGCAAACTGCTAATGAAGCTTTCGAGAGAGTGAAAAATATCATTGCTAACGTCACCCTTCTCAGCCACCCCAAGAGCGACGCACCTCTCTCCATCATGGTCGACGCCTCGGATGGAGCTGTTGGAGCGGTTCTACAACAACAAGATGGCGAAAACTGGCAACCAGTTTCCTTCTTTTCGAAGAAGCTGACTTCGACAGAACGGCAAAACAGCACCTTTGGACGTGAGCTGCTGGCAATATACCTTGTCATAAAGCACTTTCGCCAATGCGTGGAAGGTCGAAGCTTCTTTTCTTGACAGACCATAAGCCGTTGACCTACGCGGTAGCCTCCGACAGCACGGCACACACTCCGCGTGAGATACGGCAGATGGCGTATATCTCAGAATACACCACCGACATCCACTTCGTTAAGGGCACGGATAAAGATGCAGCCCCCCCGCAGGGGGCACCTGTGAAAGCAGGTGTTTGGAGAGTGGCGTCTCCACGGACCCCGAGCTCCGCAGGGGGAGCCAGCACCTTAGGTGCTAGGTGCTTGGTGAGTAGCGTCACCACGGACCCCAGGCACGTGGGCCACCATACCCGCACGGAGGGGGCACCTACTTTATAGTAGGTGCTTGGTGAGTGGCGTCAATACGAACCCCGAGTCATGTGGGTTCGCCCACAAACGCCTGGCTGTGCGTGGCTTAACCCGTGTCCGGGGAAAAGGGGACCCTGGTGGTTGAGCTGAGCCCGGGGTATGTTTGGACCCTTCGGGGCCCCCCGGGCGAGGCAATACACCGCTTCGGCCCCTGCTTCTCGTAGACGGGTGTCCTGGCTTGGCCCGGCAAGGATGATTCAGTCAGTCGCCTCTTCTACCCTCTTCTTCCTTCTTTCACTTTTCCTCCCGCATCTTTCTCTTTTCTTCTACACTCTCTTCCTTCCTTTTTCACCTTCTTAGGCGGCAAGGGCCAACCTTGAGTGGAAACAGGTCCTGTCCCTGCAACCACACTAGGGTATAGTGCCCGGGCAGCACTGGTAGAATAATTGTGTCAGCCAAGCATTTCTTGTTATGGCACATTACCTACCCCCTTGTTGGGCTCCGTGGTGGGCGGTGCACCCGGGCACTGAACTTTCCTTCCCATCTGTATGGGTACCAAGCACAAAACCTCTGATCGGTCCCTGAAAAGGGTCCGCAACGAAGAAAATTTCCCTCTTTTGGAGTCACGAAGCAACACCGACTATATCACCAAATTTTTTGAAGTTCGTGCTGAATCAGAATATTCTGGCGGGCTAGTTGGTTACACATACTAAATTACAAATAGCGCTAAGACAAGGACAAACAAAGAAGTGGACAGGACAGGCGCAAATAGCGCCTGTCCTGTCCACTTCTTTGTTTGTCCTTGTCTTAGCGCTATTTGTAATTTAGTTCGTGCTGAAGACGCATCCAAGCCACTGTCTAAGATGTCACCTTTCCTTGTTGCAAAGGTGCTGAAAGGGCTGTTAGGGGAAAAGTTTCACTGCAAAAAAGATGTTTACTGGTGACCTCTTAGTAGAAGTATGCGAAAAAAACCAGGCAGTGGCTTTGCAATGCCTTAACCATATTCAGGAAACAAAGGTAACGGTTTCTGCTCACCGGACACTGAACACCGTTCGCGGTGTTATTTCGGAGGATGACCTGATGGACTGTCCTGTGGAAGAAATCCTTGAAGGTATGCATGGCCAGGCCGTTGTCGCATCCAAACGTATCACCATCCGAAGGGATGGAAGGGAAATCCCTACAAAGCACATCATCCTCACGTTTGAACTAAATAGCATACCATCTTCTGTTAAAGCAGGATATTTAAATTGCAAGGTCCGCCCTTATGTGCCAAACCCTATCCGCTGCTTCCGTTGCCAGCGGTTTGGGCACGGCTCGCGTTCCGTCCGTGGTCGTGAGATATGTGCTAAATGGGGGCGCAGCGAGCATACCGCTGATGACTGCCACGGAGATCCCAAGTGCGTTAACTGTAAAGGGAATCACCCGGCATATTCGAGATCTTGTGATCATTTCAAGAAAGAAAAAGAAATCCTAACCCTGAAAGTGACAGAGGGTATTTCCTACCCTGAAGCGAAGCGACGCCTCTCTGGGTTTCAGAGAGGCTCGTTTGTCGAGGCGGTACGCAGGGGACCTGCACCGCCTACGGCAACTGTGGGAACGCAAGTGTCCTTCTCGGAGCTTGCGCAACCACTTAGGTCCCCAGGTCCCAGGTTGAGACTCCAACTCCCTGGGCGTTCCATCTCACCTGCACAGGCAGCTGCTGCACCGAGCCATAGTAAAGGCTCTGGTGCACCAACAGAGGAGATGGAGGCCACCCCGTCGCAGACGGAGAGTACCTCCTCTCGGGGTGGGCCGCAGAACCCACCAAAGAAAGGTGGACATGCACCGAGCCGTACGAAAGGCTCGGAGGCATCAGTAGAGGAAATGGAGGTTACCCTGTCACAGACAGAAGGTGCCTCCTCTCAAGGGGGGCCTCAAAACCCACCCAAGAGAAGTGATCCAAAAAGACAATAACTAGAATCACTGGCCCATAATTCACAATCCTCTTGTTTTTGGTTTTTATGGCTTTTTCACAATTTAGATGATGTAAATTTTCTCCTGCAGAAACATGAGCCAGTAGCACTCTGCCTTCAGGAAACAAACTTAAAACCATCAAATACCAATTTTTTAAAGTCATTTCAACTTTTCAGAAAGGACCGTTTAACCTCCTCTTGCTCTTCAGGAGGAGTTGCCATTGTCGTAAAGAGTGATGTTGCAGCCTGGGAAGTAACTCTAGCCACGCCTCTAGAGGCTGTTGCAGCACGTATTTCACTTGATCGGTTGGTTACTGTTTGCTCATTGTACATACCACCTTCATTTGCCTTATCAGCAGGAGATCTTGAACAGTTGGCTGATCAATTGCCAGAACCCTTTTTTATACTTGGGGATTTTAATGCACACAACCCACTTTGGGGGAGTCAACGGTTTGACAGTCGAGGAAAAGTGATTGAACGTTTCGTTTCATCAAGGGAACTCTGTGTACTTAACGCTGGTGAACCAACATATTTCAGCTCATCTCACCGATCCTTTTCCTGTATCGATCTTTCCATTTGTTCCCCGGATATATTTACCTTTTTTCAGTGGAATGTGATTGATAACCCATATGGCAGTGATCACTACCCAGTTCACCTGACCCCAAAGCAACGCCTGCCAAGATTGCTGTCGCGTCCTCCCCGGTGGAGGCTCGAAACCGCAAACTGGGAGCTTTTTCAAAAGACTGCTGTGTTCTTCCATGACCTCCTTGACACGCTCTCTGTCGATGAAGTAAATGACCACATCACAACAATCTTAATAGAGGCAGCTCGGGTTTCGATTTCCCAAACGACAGGCTATTTGCCTAAACATCCTAAGCCTTGGTGGAACGAGGAATGTCGTGAGGCAAAGAAAACGCAAAATAAATTCTGGGGAACTCTGCGTCGATATCCAAGAGCTCTAAATGTCTTGTCTTTTAAGCAGAAGCGTGCTTTCGCACGCTATGTCCGAAAGCGGGCAAAAAAGAAGTCCTGGATTGGCTATACCTCCTCCATCAATAGTTCCACACGTGTCAAGGTAGTCTGGGACAGGGTCAGGAAAATAGACAGGGACTACCGTCAATACTCAATTCCCTTAATTTCGTCACCAGACGGTGATACCCCCTCCTCGCTGGAAGAGCAGGCTAATATTCTGGGCAGGCATTTTCAAAGTATATCAGGATGTGGAAATTACAGCACAAACTTCTTAAGTCACAAGGGAGAGGCAGAGAGGGTTAGGCTTGTTACTTCTGGCAGCAACAATGAAGAATACAACCAACTTTTTACACTTGCTGAGCTACGTTATGCTCTTGCATCATCAAAGCCTTCAGCCCCAGGTTCTGATAGAGTTCATTACAGCATGCTAACCCATCTCGCTGAATCATCATTTGATTTTCTTCTTAAATTTTTCAATCGCGTATGGAAAGAAGGGCAGCTTCCCAATGAGTGGAAAAAAGCCATTATTGTCCCCTTTTTTAAACCAGGAAAAGACAGATCTAATGCCTCTAGTTACCGCCCTATTGCGTTGATTAGTTGTCTGGGAAAGACTTTTGAGAGACTTGTAAACAACAGGCTCATTTTTATTTTAGAAAGCAACAGTCTTTTAAGTCGTTTTGAATGTGGTTTTCGTGCTTCGAGGTCTACAACTGATCACCTTGTCCGCCTTGAAACTGGTGTCAGAGAAGCATTCGTTAACAGACAGTTTTACCTTTCTGTGTTTTTTGACCTCGAGAAGGCTTACGATACCACCTTGCGGTATGGCATTTTACAAGATCTTGTGCATGTTGGTATACGGGGAAGAATGTTCAATTGCATTGCCAACTTTTTAAAAGATAGAACCTTCCGAGTACGTTTAGGAACTACACTTTATGCTTCTTTTGTTCAGGAGAATGGTGTCCCCTGGGGCTGTGTTCTCAGTGTTACATTGTTTCCCTTGAAAATCAATTCTTTGTCACAGGTGATACCACCAAATGTTATGCACTCGTTATATGTCGACGACGTGCAGATCTCGTTTGCGTATTGCAATCTCTCCATTTGCGAGCGCCAATTGCAGATGACTATCAATAGAATGACGAAGTGGGCCGTTGAAAACGGGTTCAAGTTTTCGACAGAAAAGACTGTTGTTGTCTGTTTCTCCCAGAGAAGAGGCCTATTTCCGGACCCTTCGCTGCATTTGGCAGGGGCAGTGCTGCCAGTTAGAGCCGAACATAGGTTTCTCGGCGTCACCTTCGATAAAAAGCTTACTTTTGGTTCACATATTAAGTCGCTCCGATTGAGATGCCAAAAAAAGCTAAATATTATGAGAGTTCTTTCACACAAGTCCTGGGGTGCAGATCGGGTCTGCCTTTTGCGCATTTACAGAGCAGTTGTACGCTCAACTTTGGACTATGGGTGTATCGTGTATGGGTCAGTCAAAGCAACAACTCTCAAGATGTTGGATCCCATCCACCACCAGGGTATTCGGCTTGCAACGGGGGCATTTCGTACATCACCGGTGCCTAGTCTATATGCAGAAGCAAATGAATGGTCTCTTGAGAGGCGTAGGTTGTTTCTGAGTGTTCAGTACTCTCTACGAATTCGCTCTTCGCCAAACAATCCTGTCCACTCCATCATACAAAATATACAATATGAACGCACCTTTCAGGACAGACCATCTATCACAAAACTTTTTGCTTTACGCATAAAAACACTGACTGAACAACATAATTTTGAAGCACCTGGTCCTTTTGTTGAACTCCAGCAACCACTGGCCCCTTGGAAGAACAATAATATAAACTGCAATCTCTCCTTGACCAAATATAACAAGAAAGTAGTGTCTGCAGATGTCATAAAACAAGAATTTCTTGAAATGCATGCCAGTTATGAAAATTGCCGTAGTTTGTTTACAGATGGCACAAAGACTTCAGATTATGTCGGATGTGCTTTTGTTTCGGAGTCCATTCAGTGTGTTCGAAGAATAAATAGAGATGCCACAGTGTTCACAGCCGAGCTCTATGGTTTAATAATGGCAGTTGAGCACATTTTGAAGCATAAATTCCTTAAAACGGTAGTTTTCTCCGACTCGCTTAGTGCATTAAGAGCGCTTAAATCCGTAGAAAGGAAAAAGAATCCTCTTGTAACAGATTTACACCGACGAGTAATTAAAGCACTGGAGCGGAAAGTAGCCATTGAGTTCTGCTGGGTACCCAGCCAAATGGGCATAGCTGGTAATGAAGAGGCCGATCGGGCTGCTGCAACTTCGGCTGATCGCAGTGTTCACATTTTTGCGATACCAGCTGCTGATTATACAGCAAAATTACGAAGGCATATAATAAAGAACTGACAAGAGGAATGGGACACTGACACTCACAATAAACTTCACGTCATCAAAAGCACACTAACTGAATGGAAAAGCTGCAGGCATCGTGAGCGTTTTTACGAGGTTGTTTTGTGCCGATTGCGGAATGGACATACACATCTCACCCATGGACATCCTCTAAGGGGGGAAGAGGCACCTGAGTGTGATTCCTGCTCTGAACCCCTAACTATTCTACATATTCTCTTAGTCTGCCCAAAATACGAGTGTGAACGTCACAAACATTTTGCATTGTTTTATCAAGAGCATGTAACATTTCATCTGATGCTTTTGCTTGGGGAAGAACCTCTCATACCACATGCACAGGTTTACGAGTTCTTGAAGGATATTGGCCTTATACACCTTCTCTAAATTTGTGTGCTGCTTTACGAGAGCTGACTTCATTATCAACCTATCCTTTCTATTTCTTTTATCATAGTTCTGGCGCACTATGGCCTTTGTTGCTGATGCGCCAAAAAACCCCAATTTCATTCATTCATTCTACCCTATTCTTCCTTATTTCACTTTTCCTCCCACCTCTTTCTCTTTTCTTCTACACTCTCTTCCTTCCTTTTTCACCTCCTTAGGCGGCAAGGGCCAACCTTGAGTGGAAACAGGTCCTGTCCCTGCAACCACACTAGGGTATAGTGCCCCGGCAGCACTGGTAGAGTAATTGTGTCAGCCAAGCCCTTCTTGCTATGGCACATTACCTACCCCCTTGTTGGGCTCCGTGGTGGGCGGTGCACCCGGGCACTGAATTTTCGCCCCCACCTTTATGGGTTCCAAAACTAAAACACCTGATCGGGCCCTGAAAAGGACCCGTACCGAAGCACTGTCAACGTTTCTCTCTACGGACAATGTAGTGACCATTTTACACGATTTTTTGTTCTTCATTCTGACGACGTATCAAAACCACTTTCAAAACTGTCTCCATTCCTTGTCGCCAAAGTGCTTCAGGGCATGCTAGGAGCAAAGTATGAAGCAAAAAAGCTCTTCTCGGGCGACCTTCTCGTGGAGGTTTACGAGAAGTACCAAGCTACAGCTCTAATGAACATCCAAACTATCCAAGACCTCAAGATGACAGTGTCTGCTCATCGAACACTGAACACCATCCGCGGCGTGATCTCGGAAGACGATTTGATGGGCAGCACTGAGGAAGAAATTGTAGAGGGTCTCTGATCCCAAGGAGTTGTAGCTGCAAAACGTATTACAATCCGACGAGATGGTGAAGAACGACCCACCAAACATGTTGTTCTGATCTTCGAGAGGCACACCTTGCCTCCCTCTATTAAGGCAGGCTACATTATCTGCAAGGTGCGACCTTACGTGCCAAATCCGCTTCGGTGCTTTCGGTGCCAGCGGTACGGTCACGGGTCGCGCACTTGCCGAGGTCGTGAGACGTGCGCCAGGTGTGGTGGCAGGGACCACGCCGCTGATGGTTGCGAAGCAGATAACAAATGTGCCAATTGCAGCGGGAACCATCCCGCCTACTCCAGAACATGTGAACAGTTGAAAAAAGAAAAAGAAATTATTGCACTTAAGGTTAAAGAGAATATAAGCTACCAAGATGCAAAGCGTCGCCTTTCCGCTTTCCAGAGGGGCTCTTTTGCCGAGGCGGTGTCCAGTAGGGGACCTGCACCGTCCAAGGTATCGGTGGCAACCCAGGTGTCCCTTGGGAACCCTGGAAAACCACTCCAGTCCTCAACGCCCAGGTTGAAACTTTCTCTTCCTCGGCGTTCCCTCTCGGCTGCCAAAGCAGCCGAGGCACCCAGTCACTCCAAAGACTCGGGTGTCTTTGAGGCAATTGAGGTGACTTCATTGCCCACACCTCGCAGGTCGTCCTCTGAAGAGAACGAGCGAGCTCCTCGCTCCTTCTCTCAGAAGAGGACTTCCTCACCCAAGAAGCCTTCAGCTTCAGGTGGGAGCACATCAGCTGGCTCCCAGCGTCAGAACGGACAGGCAGTGCCTGTCCGTGATGCGAGGACTTCCTCTGGTGAGGAGCGGCGGTCCCGCCAAAACTCGCTGGAGAGGTCCTCCTCATCCAAAGGGCAGCACCGCGCTGTCGCTTCAGGATCTCAGGGACAGGAACAGAGGCACTCGGGCAATATCACGCCCAGTACCTCCCCTGCCTCTTCAGTGGGGGGCGGTCGTGGACGGGGTTTTCCATCCCGTGTTGCGTACGCACCCAAAGCTCCAGGAAAAGTCTTGTCTGAGGAGGTAGAGGCGATGGACGAGGCTACTGATCAGCTTACTCCTGCGTCTGACCACTAAGACATGGAGTGGCAAACCCCAAACCGTAAATCGAAAGGGAAGAAACCTGTGACTGCTCCCAAATAGATTAGATCGATTTACCTCTGTAATCGCAAGCATTAATTTTTTTTTCTCTCTCTTTTTTATTAATTTATTCGTGTACCTTTCTACCTAAATGAGAAACTTGCATTTTATGCAATAGAACTGTCGTGGTCTTTTACCCAGCATTGATGATGTTAATTATTTTATGGATGAGCTTCGGCCTATTGCCCTCTCTTTAGAGGAAACTCATCTTCAAACACATCATACACAGATTTTGCGACATCATCAAGTGTTCCGCAAAGATCGTCTGAACTCCAGTTCTTGTGGCGTAGCAGTGGTTGTGCAGAGCGGGGTTGCCTGCTCGGAGGTTCCTCTTTGCACACCGCTTGAGGCTGTAGCGGTTCGCCTTCTTTTAGACCGCCTCATAACAATTGTGTCCATTTATCTGCCACCAAACGTTCCATTGCAAATTCACGAACACCAAGGGCTTGTAGGGCAACTTCCTCAACCCTTTTTAATTTTAGGAGATTTTAATGCCCATCACCCCATGTGGGGCAATACTCGCCTCGATTCTCGAGGCCGAGTAATTGAGCGGTTTTTATTATCATCTAACTTGTGTATTTTTAATGGGAGAGAACCTACTTTTTTTAGTTCTGCTCACAACTCATTTACATCTATTGACCTTTCTATTACTTCACCTTCATTACTTCCATGCTTTTCATGGAAGGTTTTTAATAATCCTTTTGGGAGCGATCACTTCCCTATTGTTTTAGGGAGCACTGTCTCTCTTCCGACTCTTTTAACGCGAATGCCCCGGTGGAAACTAGACAGGAAACTAGGAGGAGTATTTCTTGAGAAATACTCCTCCCCCCCCCACCCACACACACACACACACACACACACACACAAAAAAAAAAAGTCTGAACGCAATTTTTTTTTTAAATATTATTTCTTAGGGCATCAGGTTTGAGAGATGCTGGGGCATTGCTGCTATGCTGACCAAGGTTCCTTCCGATTCTCCAAACTATTTTTCTATGCGTCCTCCTCCTTCTTCTGAGAAGTGTTGCATAGTCGGGGACTCGAACCACGGTGGCGTGCCAGGAGTGGAGTCAGAGAATCTTCTGCCGCAGGTCCTTAGGTAGGAATTTCTTGAGTCATTGTTTGCTGGCATTCAAAGTCCGCTTATAAATGTATATCTTGCCTTAGCGTGCACAGTACACCCAGCCGGCAAAGCTGAGTCACACCCAGTCCGTTGCACCACGAGCCTGGCGGTGGTTGACTTGAAATAGTAGGATGACTCACGCAGTGAAGTTCACAAATATTCAAATCACCGTGATTCGAATGCGTCTGCGGCTGCGCCCGTAATACTGCACGGCTCAAGGATACGTCATCAGAAGACGTGAACGTGACCCACTGCTCTGGGGATCCGAAACCCAGGAAGGAGGCCAGACGTGGCCTCGCTGTGCCGACCCAGACTTCGTACACCTGCTACTCGTCTCGAGCGCGCTGTTTCTCGGAGAGCTCGCACCTGTGCCGGCAATATCAGGTCGCAATCCATGAGGTCTCTGTTTGGACGATGCTAGGCGAAACTTGATGACTGCAATCCATGCGTCGGTGGCGGAGGGTTTGCAGAAAGGACGTTCACAACAGGGATGCCATTGTATCGTTTTTTCAACCGTAACAGAAGATGAGACTTTGTTCCAGGATGCTTCAGGTGGTCCACTATTCTCGAAAATTCCAAATGACACTGCCTGCATGATCTTCAACGATGTAACCTACAACAAAAATACCTATTGCACTTTGATACACCAGCGTGGTAAAAATTCATGTTCAAGGCCACACCTACAGATAAAGAATAGCAGTTCATTCCACCGTGACGTCATGTGATCAATGTTGGCAGAAATGTCCTTATTGGACAAGGGCGTGGTGATGTTTTGATGGGGATCAGGGTGACAGAATTTATTTAAAAGCCGAAGTCTTTTCGCATCCCTCGTCAGCCAGACAGGGTAACAGGGAACGGACCGCGGTCAGTCCTTGATGGAACGTTTTTTTGAGCCCATTGAAGATTCCTCGTCGTCCGAAACCACTACCGTCAAGGCAAAGTGCCAAGCCTGTGTACGCGAAAGTAATTTCGGGATCAAAAACTTTCACTTCAAGCTTCATCTCAGTTGGCGTCTCTAACAAATGTGAAAAATGTATTGCAGTATCAGTATTTCTGTGTTTGTATTTCTGCCCTCCCTAAAATGTATTCCTGTATTTGTATTTCCAAATACTTTTTGCCTCTATTTAAAATGTATTTCCGATACGTATCGCGATGCATTTTTACAGATGTATTTTAGTATCAGTATTTTGGCTACTATTTCCATGTATCCCAGTATTTGTATTTACAAATACATTTTCGAGTATTTCTGCCCAACCCTGGCACTGATTGATTCTTCTAGAATCTCAAACATGAGACCAGATGAAGCAACACTGTATGTCACAGAGGTTATATTATGTGATCCCACACGGAGTATCCCTCAAACATCCGGTCGTCTTCCTAAGAGATGCAAGCCATGGTGGAATGATGACTGTAAAACAACACGAAAGTCCCAGAACAAAGCTTGGTGCATCTTTCGTAGATATCCAACTTCTAGGAATTTACTTGAGTTCAAGAAAAAAAAGAGCTAAAGCTCGCTGGACAAGACGCCAGGCAAAAGGAAGCTCCTGGAGAAAGTATTTGACGTCTTTGAGTAGTTTTGTACTTGAAAAAGAAGCGAGGGATCGGCTTAGAAGGGTTAGGGGTGACTACTTACCCTTCAGAATCCCCCTCTTCTCTTCATCACCTTCAACGTCCCTGAAAGATCAAGCGAATGCTCTTGGAGAACATTTTCAAGACGTTTCTAGTTTACGCAATTGCAGTGAAGCCTTTAAAAAGTTCAGTTCGACAGCAGAAAAACAGCCAATTATTCTGTCTGGTTCTCGTGACGCTCCGTACAACAGGCCTTTTACACTCTCTGAGCTTGAAGTGGCTCTCAGTGTAAAGAAACAGTCTGCTCCTGGACCAGACAATATTCATTATCTGATGCTAAGGCACCTGTCACCTGATTCTCTAGGCAGTTTGTTGACCTTTTATAACTCATTGTGGCACTGCTCTGCATTCCCGGAGATTTGGAAAAGAGCTCATGTAATCGCTCTTCTGAAGCCTGGCAAAGATTCTTCTCAACCAACTAGCTACCGACCCATTGCGCTCTCAAGCTGCTTGGGAAAAACCTACGAAAGAATGATTAACCGACGTCTTGTTCATTTCTTGGAGACTGAGAATGTGCTTTACATTAATCAGTGCGGTTTTCGAGCTGGACGTTCCACCCTGGACCACTTAGTCCGCCTTGAAACCTCTATTCGTGAGGAATTTGCACACCGCCAGGTTTGTCTCTCCGTGTTTTTTGATCTGCAAAAGGCGTACGATACGACGTGGCGCTATGGTATCCTGCGGGATCTGTACGCTTACGGTGTTCGGGGTCGCATGTTGCGGTGTATACAAAGCTTCTTAATGGGACGTACTTTTTAAGTCCGGCTGGCCTCCACCTTATCGGATGTGTTTACCCAAGAAAGTGGTGTCCCTAAGGGAGGGGTGCTTAGTGTCACACTTTTTGCAGTCAAAATCAATAGCCTGGCTAAGGTGATACCACCGACAGTATCTTATTCCTTGTATGTGGATGATGTGCAAATTTCAGTTTCTTCTTGCAATCTGCATAGTTGCGAACGTCAACTGCAACTGACAATCAACTAGGATGAGCAAGTGGGCAGCCGAAAATGGGTTTCGTTTCTCCCCCGACAAAACCGTATGTGTTCTTTTTTCGTTGCGTCGAGGGTTGTCACCGAATCCTACCTTATATCTTACTAACCTGGCCATCACTGTAAAGGAGGCCCATAAGTTTCTAGGCATGACATTTGACGAAAAGCTCACATTCGTACCCCACTTGAAAGAACTAAAGCAGAAATGCCTACGATCTTCCAATATTCTTAAGGTGCTGTCGCACACAACTAAGGGGTATGACAGACGATGCCTGCTGCGAATTTATAACTCTCTAGTGCGTTCCCGGTTGGATTGCGGTGCACCGGTATATGCGTCGGCACGACCATCTGCTTTGAAGATGTTGGACCCAATCCATTACCTGGGGCTGCGTCTAGCCACAGGGGCTTTTCGCACGTCGCCCGTATACCTAAGTCTGTATGCTGAAACGCATCAGATGTCCCTTGAGCAACGCAGACAATATCTTAGTCTCTGTTATGCCAACAAAGTTTATAGTAATCCGCACCACCCTTCATTCTCCGCTCTGCAGACCTCTGCATCATTGCGCCTTTTTGAGAATAAGCCCAGTATTGTTCGGCCCCTGAGCCTTCGGGCTGAGAGCATGGCAAGGTCGCTGCACCTTTCTTTAGATAAGCTCCCTTTGGTGAGACAGGCCTATAGGGTTGCTCCTTGGGACTTGGTGCCAGTCTCTTGTGATTGGTCACTTTCAAAGTACCACAAAAAGGCTGTTCCTCCTCTTGTTCTCTTGCGTTAGTTCGCAGAGCTAGAGCAGAAATATAGTGACTATGTCCACTTCTACACTGATGGTTCGAAAACATCCACTTGCGTAGGCTCTGCAGTTTGTTCTCTCGCTTTCAGTGAAGTTAGTCAACTCAACCCTCTAGCAACCATTTTTACTGCTTAATTGTATGGTATCCTTATGGCTGTTGAATATATTCTAGAAAATAACATTAACAAAGCAGTTCTGTTTGTTGATTCCCAAAGTGTTGTCTTAGCTATTTCATCTTTAGCAGACAGCAAGAATGCTCTTGTGCAAAAGGTTCGTGTTCAGATTAACAAAGCTTTCCATCTTGGACAACTTATAAACTTCTGCTGGGTGCCCAGTCATGTGGGCATTCCTGGTAATGAGAAGGCAGACTACCTTGCACTTTCTGCAAAAAACTATACTGAAACATCTTTTGGCCTGCCACACCAAGACCTCAAGCCAGCCTTAAACAAGTCAATTATTAAGTTATGGCAGCTGGAATGGGACACACAGATTGATAACAAACTTCATGTCATTAAGCCCAACTTAGAAGTATGGGAGAGTTCCTCCCATAAGGACCGCAGTTCGGAAGTCCTTTTGTGCCGCTTGAGAATTGGTCATTCCCGATTGACACACCTGCACTTTCTCTGCGGTGAAGAGGTCAAGCTCTGCGAAAAGTGTGGGAAAACGTTAACTGTCCTTCACATCCTGTGGAATTGTAGATTTTTGGATAATCAGCGTCGTAGATATTTTCCTGAACTTTTCAGAAACCATCTTCCATTTCATTCTTGTTTTCTGCTCTTCGATAGACCTCTGGTACCATTCTCTCGCGTTCTAGGTTTCCTACATGCAATTGGCATTTTGCACCTGATATAGCTAGATAACTAAGTTTAAAAGTAACTACTAGGCTCTTTAAAATAACTTTCTTGGCGCAATATGGCCAAAGTCGCTCTTGCGCCATTAAACCCCAACCATAATCATCATCAAAGATGCAGCTGACGCACTCTCCAGAGTTGGAGTCAACCTTTGCTCCAAGGAACGACCTGCAGTTCCTTACGAACAGCTGGAGGAAGAACAACGAGGCGACCTCGAATTACAACGGCTACGGACAACTTCAACGACATTAGTCTTTGAAGACATACGCATGCCTGACTGTGACGACTAAGTTGCATGAAGTTTCGACAGGTCGTCCCTGCCCCTTCATAGCAGCTGACTTGCGACGAGCAGTTTTTGACTGCCTACATTCCTTGCCCCATCCTGGGATACGAGCAACCCAGAAACTGATAGTTTCGCGGTTTATATGGCCTCGTATCAACGTTTACGTGAGGTCCTGGGCCAAAACTTGCGTCCAGTGCCAACGCTCGAAAGTTCAGCGGCACACCAAGGCTCACTTGGGAACTTTTGGCACACCGAACACTCGCTTCGCCCACATTCACGTTGATATCGTGGGACCACTTCATCAATCCCACGAACACCGGTATCTTCTGACCTGCGTCGATCACTTCACGCCGTGACCCGAAGCGGCACCAATGTAAGATATCAGCGCAACAACCGTCGCTCGCACACTGATTGAAATGTGGATTAGTCGCTTTGGTGTCCTACAGACGATCACAGTGGACAAAGGACGTCAGTTCGAGGCGACTTTATTTCGAACTCTCTCCGACTTCGAACTCTCTCCGCTGCCGCTAGCTGCCACTACAGATACTAGCTGCCGCTACAAGACAAAATGCACGCGCGTTTTCCCATAGGAATGCACAGGAGCACCGCAAAAGTAGACTGGTTGCCGTCTGCTTCAATTTGCGTCACGGAAGTCGCATAGACACTAGCGCCAGTTGAACCTCTAGCGTTCATTATAATAACTCTATGGATGCAGTATACTCAACGCTGGTCCGGCAAGATGGCCGGCAAAGGCTTGAGCCTTTTGAGCCTCAGACCAATTGTTTGCATCAGCAATGAGAATCGAAAAAAAAGAAAAAAAAGACAATCGTAATTTTAACATTATTAAACTTCTATTTTTTTACAGAAACAAAGTAAAGGACAAGAAAAGAAAAACCCAAGTACAAGCACAAAAAACAAGTAAAAATTACCATTATTAAAAACGAAAAGAGCACGAACATAATACAAGTTGTGTATCAAGCCCTTAGCTGGGTTATCGCCTTAACGTATTTGTTTTCTTCGTCCTCTCCACCGCAGGGGGCACCTGTGAAAGCAGGTGTTTGGAGAGTGGCGTCTCCACGGACCCCGAGCTCCGCAGGGGGCGCCTGCACCTTAGGTGATAGGTGCTTGGTGAGTAGCGTCGCCACGGACCCCAGCCACGTGGGCCACCATACCCGCACGCAGGGGGCACCTACTTTATAGTAGGTGCTTGGTGAGTGGCGTCACTACGAACCCCGAGCCATGTGGGTTCGCCCACCCACGCCTGGCTGTGCGTGGCTTAACCCGTGTCCAGGGAAAAGGGGACCCTGGTGGTTGAGCCGAGCCCGGGGTTTGTTTGGATCCTTCGGGGCTCCCCGGGTGAGGCAATACGCCGCTTCGGCCCCTGCTTCTCGTAGACGGGTGTCCTGGCTTGGCCCGACCAGGATGATTCAGTCAGTCGCCTCTTCTACCCTCTTCTGTCTTCTTTCACTTTTCCTCCCACCTCTTTCTCTTTTTTTCTACACTCTCTTCCTTCCTTTTTCACCTTCTTAGGCGGCAAGGGCCAACCTTGAGTGGAAACAGGTCCTGTCCCTGCAACCACACTAGGGTATAGTGCCCGGGCAGCACTGGTAGAGTAATTGTGTCAGCCAAGCCCACCTTGCTATGGCACATTACCTACCCCCTTGTTGGGCTCCGTGGTAGGCGGTGCACCCGGGCACTGAACTTTCCTCCCATCTTTATGGGTTCCAGGCAAAAAACTACTGCTCGGGCCCTGAAAAGGGTCCGCACCGAAGTAAAAGACAGTCCCGCAAAGCGTATTGAATTCCTAAAATTCCCCAAGTTTCTTGTACTACACTCAGAAGACGAAAAGCCACTTGCAAAGTTATCCCATTTTCTCGTATCAAAAGTTCTTGAAGGTATTATTGGAATGAATTTTAATGCCAAAAATATGGCATCGGGTGACCTTCTTTTTGAAATTAATACAAAACAACAAAGTGAAGCTCTCATAGCTTTGAATGCCGTCGCAGACTACAAAGTTAGCGTAACACCGCATCGCAAGCTAAACACCATACAGGGAGTCATCTCCGAGGATGACTTGCTTGAAACATCCGAGGCAGAAATCGTTGAGAGCCTTTCCGGTCAAGGGGTTGTAGCTGCGCGCCGCATCACCATCCGCAGAGATGGTGTTGAAAGGAAAACCAAACACGTCATCCTGACCTTTGACTTGACCACACTACCTGAAACTCTGAAAGCAGGCTATCTACAGTGCCGTGTACGGCCCTATGTGCCGAACCCTCAGAGGTGCTTCAAGTGCCAACGGTTTGGGCATGGGTCACGGAGCTGTAGGGGAGTCGACACTTGCGCCAAGTGCTCCAGCAGAGAGCATGCTGCTGACACCTGCGATAACAGTCCGAAATGTGCCAACTGTGACGGTCCTTACCCGGCATACTTCTCGCTCTTGTCAATTGTGGAAGCAAGAGAAAGAAATTCTCACTCTAAAGGCAAAGGAAAATATTCCCTACCATGAGGCCAAAAAACGTTTTTCTTTCTTGGCAAAAGGCGGATATGCCGAGGTCGTGCGTAGGGGGCCTGCACGGCCAGTAATGGCATCGGCGGGAACACAGACGTCTCCGGACGATCTGCGGGTACCGTCGAAGTCCCCACCCAAACCCGCGGGAACAGTGCCAACGGCACCATGTCCCAAGTCCAGGGAGGGTGCTGTCACGCCAGCATCCACCTCAGAGCACGGGATGCCCCCCCCCCCCCCCCTGCCTCTGTGCTCCCCCGGGGTCGGGGCCAGCCACCCCGAACCACTACCCCGAGGAAGCCCGTTGAGATGTCGAAGCAGTTGGCTCCTAAGGGTCAACTGACGGCACCACCGGAAGAGCCCATGGAAGAGTGTGGGCTCAGATCCGATCACGAGGCTATCCTCTCGGGATCGGAGTCCTCCGTTGCTGCTCCCACTACCTCTAGTGGGAAGCAGAATGATTGCGCGAAAAAAAAATGCCCCGCGCATAAAAATTGATTTTAAACCTTAGTAACCTGCTTTTATCCATTTTTGCAGTTTATAAGTTAAAGTTTGTTTTAATTTTAGCACTGCTATGAGTAAACAATTAGGTATTATGCAGTGGAACTGTCGCGGCCTTCTTCGTAATATTGATGACGTTAATCGTTTTTTCGATGAGCTTCGTCAGTGGCACTCTGTTTACAGGAAACCTATCTGAATGACAAACACACACAGGTCTTACGCCGTCACCAGGTTTTTAGGAAGGACCGCCTTTCTCCTAACCCATTCTGGTGGTGTCGCAGTAGTAGTGCAGAGCGGGGTTTTGTGTGCTCAGGTTCCTCTACAAACACCACTCGAGGCAGTCGCAGTTCGCGTTCTCCTTGACCAACTCATCACACTCGTCTCTCTCTACCTGCCACCCAACGTTCCACTGCAGCTCCACGAGCTACAAGGACTCATAGATCAGCTACCTAAGCCTTTTTTAATTCTAGGTGATTTCAACGCCCACCACCCTTTGTGGGGTAGTTTTCGTCAGGATTCCCGTGGTGGAGTTATAGAACGACTTTTATTATCCTCCGGGCTCTGTCTTCTGAATAAAAAGGAGCCAACGTTTTCTAGTGCTGCTCATAACACTTTTACATCGATAGACCTTTCCATATCATCCCCAGCTTTACTTCCGTGCTTTTCATGGAAGGTTTTTGATAATCCATTTGGCAGCGATCATTTCCCCATAATTTTAGAAAGCTCAATACCCCTTGCTTCGCTTTCGACCCGACTTCCAAAGTGGAAGTTAGAGAAGGCTGACTTGGCTCTTTTTGGTTTAAATGCCGTACTGGATCCATCGCTCTTTCGTAGTATGTCCCCCGAGGAGGCGACAGCGTTTGTCACTGAAAGTCTAATTAATGCTGCTGCATCTTCTATTCCGCAAACATCCGGCGTCCTACCCCGGAGATGCAAACCCTGGTGGAATGAGGACTGCATAGTCACTCGCAGGAAACAGAACCAGGCATGGGGTATATTTCGCCGTTATCCCACTGCCTTTAACCTGATTGAATTTAAAAAAATGTAGGGCCAAGGCACGTTGGACACGGAAACAGGCAACGAAAACGTCATGGAAAAAATATATATCTTCTCTAAATAGCTTTGTTCCTGCTAAAGAAGTGTGGGATCGCTTGCGGAAAGTCCGAGGAGATTACCAATCTTTCCGAACTCCTCTGTTTTCTTCCCCCTCTGTATCGCTGAAAGATCATGCAAATGTTCTTGGGGAGCATTTCCAGCTTATTAGTAGCTCCTCTAATTTTAGTGAAAAAGTCAAGAAGTTCCAGTCGACTGTTGAAAAGCAGCCCATCTCAATGTCGGATGGTGGTTCATATTTTTACAATAGACCATTCACAATGTCTGAACTCAAGGTCACTCTTGGTGCAAAGAAGCAGTCTGCACCAGGGCCAGACAGACTCCACTATGAAATGTTGAGGAAACTGTCCCCTGAATCTATGAACGGTCTGTTAACTTTCTTTAATCATCTAAGGCAAGCCGCTGCCTTTCATCGTTGCTGGAAACATGCCCACAAAATCCCTTTTCTGAAACCGGGGAAAGACCCTTCCATTCCTACGAGATATCGTCCCATCGCACTCACAAGTTGCTTAGGGAAGACTTATGAGCGGCTTGTGAATCGTCGTATTGTCCATTTCTTAGAGACTGAGAATATTTTTGATGTAAACCAGTGCGGCTTTCGGGAGGGACGAGCGACCACAGATCATTTGGTTCGCCTAGAGACCGCTATACGTGAGGCATTTGTACACCGGCAGCATTGCGTCTCTGTGTTTTTTGATTTACACAAAGCATACGATACCACATGGAGGTACGGAATACTTCGTGACTTGTACAACTGTGGTGTACGGGCCGCATGCTTCAGTGCATACAGAGCTTTCTCAGCGAAAGAACTTTTCAGGTCCGATTGGGCTCCACACTGTCAGATGTTTTCTCTCAAGAAAATGGTGTTCCTAAAGGAGGAGTGCTGAGCGTTACCCTCTTTGCGGTTAAGATTAACAGTCTACCTAAGGTTATGCCCTCATCAGTAACTTACTCTCAATATGTGCGTGATGTGCAAATCTCTGTGTCTTCCTGTAACCTCTCCAGTTGTGAACGACAGTTGCAACTTACAATCAATAGAATGTGCAAGTGGGCAGACGAAAATGGCTTCGAATTTTCTCCTGAAAAAACAGTCTGCGTTCCTTTTTTATTGCGCCGGGAATTGTCTCTTGATCCTTCCTTGCATCTTAATAGCATTGAAATATCAGTCCAGCAAGAACACAAATTTTTGGGTGTGATTTGTGACAAGAAACTTACCTTTGTGCCCCATCTGAAAACTTTAAAACGGAAATGCTTGATGTCATCAAGCATCCTAAAGGTGCTGTCGCATATGTCGTGGGGTTCTGATAGGCCCTGTCTCCTGCGACTGTATAACTCCTTAGTTCGATCCCGCCTCGACTATGGTGCAGTAGTATATGGGTCAGGGCGGCCATCTGCTCTTAAGATGCTTGACCCAATACACCACCTTGGACTATGACTTTCTACAGGTGCATTTCTCACATCTCCTGTGAAGAGTTTGTATGCTGATACGCATCAAATGTCCCTCGAGAAACGGAGGCAGTACCTCAGCGTCTCTTATGCTTACAAAGTATTTTCAAATCCAAAGCATCCCTCCTACAGTGCCTTGCATACTTGCAGAAGTTCACAGCTTTACGAAAACTAGCCGAGCATTGCTAAACCATTAAGCCTCCGTTTGCAAAATACTTGTAAATCCCTTAATATCCCCCTCTATGAGATTCCCTTGCTTAAAAACACTCATAGGGTTGCTCCTTGGGATGCTCTGCCGATGTTCTGTGACTGGTCACTCGCAAAATACAGTAAGAGGGTCATTTCACCACAAATCCTACAGCAGGAGTTTCTCTCCTTGCAACAAAAATATGCAGACTACCTGGAGTTTTATACAGACGGGTCCAAATCGTCGTCTTTTGTAGGGTGTGCTCTACATTCCGCCTCCTACAGCAAAGTCACACAAGTTGACTGTAGGGCAAGCATTTTCACCGCAGAGCTTTATGCTATTTTACTAGCGGTCGAACATATACTCGACAATAGTATAATTAAAGCTGTTATTTTTGTCGACTCACAAAGTGCCTTACTGGCTGTGTCCTCCCTGATGCCCACAAAGAACCTCCTTGCACAACATCTACATGGTAAGATCAACAGCGCCCTGCGACGCGGTCGGGACATTAAGTTCTGCTGGGTGCCAAGCCACGTTGGGATTATGGGCAATGAAGAGGCGGATAAATTGGCCGTGTCTGCCTGAGGCTCATCAATAACATTCAATTGCTTACCCTACCAAGATTTGAAACCACTTCTGAGGAAATCTATTTTTCTCTAATGGCAGCTGGAGTGGGATACAGAGAGCAACAAACTTCACATTATCAAGCCCGTTCTGGGCGTTTGGGAGAGCTCTTATAACAGGAAACGTCGTGTGGAGGTTCTTCTGTGCCGTCTAAGAATAGGTCACTCCCGCGTGACACATCAGTATCTGCTTCGTGGTGAAGATGTTGCTCTATGTGAACATTGTGGAGAGCTTCTGGCCGTGTTGCACATTTTGTGGCATGGTTTGTCCCATCAACCACTCCGTCAATCATGTTTTTTTCGAACTTTTTAGTGAGCACCTCCCATTTCATCCCTCATTTGTGCTTGGCGATAAACCTTTAGTTCCTTTCAGCCGTGTCTTAGACTTTTTAAAACAAACTGGATATTTGTACCATTTATAAATACGTATTTTCAAAGTAAACTTTTGTTATAGTATGCTCTAAATACGTTGAGTTTGGCGCATTATGGCCCTAGTTGCTGCTGCGCCAATAAACTCCTAATCATCATCATCATTCTTCGTCCTCTCAATTGATTTTTATTTTTCAAAAGCCTTTCTTTTCAAACTGGCTTTAAATCGGTTGTGCCTTCCCAGGTGGTATGGATAGTGGCATAAATTGATTTCTAGTTTCCAACCTAGTTTAAGTGCCCTCCATTGTTCTCCTCCTCTCCCGTCCCGCATTCCTAGCGCTCGTCCTTTCTCTCTTCGTCTGGCATTTCCTTTGCCTGCACTACACACAACTAGTAGCCTAAGAAAACCTTTTTTGTTTACTTTTGTTAAAACAGGCTAGTGTCAAAATAAATGTTAGAGGAAAACAAAAATTAAAGCCGTTTACAACTCCCCTGCAGGGGGCGCCTACACCTTAGGATGTTAGGTGCTTGGTGAGTAGCGCCACCATGGACCCCAGCCACGTGGGCCACCATACCCGCACGCAGGGGGCACCTGCCTCGGTAGGTGCTTGGTGAGTGGCGCCACCGCGAACCCCGAGCTATGTGGGTTTACCCACCCACGTCTGGCTGTGCGTGGCGTACCCGTGTCCGGGGAAAAGGGGACCCTGGTGGTTGAGCTGAGCCCGGGGTATGTTTGGCACCCTTCGGGGCCCCCCGGGCGAGGTAATACACCGCTTCGGCCCCTGCTTCTCGTAGACGGGTGTCCTGGCTTGGCCCGACCAGGATGATTCAGTCAGTCGCCTCTTCTACCCTCTTCTTCCTTCTTTCACTTTTCCTCCTTCCTCTTTCTCTTTTCTTCTACACTCTCTTCCTTCCTTTTTCCCCTTCTTAGGCGGCAAGGGCCAACCTTGAGTGGCAACAGGTCCTGTCCCTGCAACCACACTAGGGTATAGAGCGTTCAAGTGCAGTCTGACGGCAGTTCAAGCAATCACAGGTCATGCTAGTTCTGACGTGTGGTCGCAACAGCCTCTCGCCGACGATTGGTTTTATAAAGCGGGAGCGAGAAGAAAATTTTACAAAACCGAGCAGCATGACTTCTTGTCTGTGCTGATGCCGATGATCTTGTCTGTGCTGATGCCGATGATCTTGTCTGTGCTGATGCCTGTGCCGTAGAGACGCGTGTTCTCTTTGCGTATGCAGAAGCGGCACGCGTTCCAAGTTTAAGACTTTGTGATGTAAATAAAGTGAGTTTGTATGTCACGTTTTGTAGCGACGGCGAAAGCCGCCACAAAAAGCAGAGCAGTTAGGAAAATCAAAGGCAAGAAGAAAATGTAAAAAGTACCTGAATATTCAATGGAGTTGAAAGAGTACCAACTTACCAACTTGCCCGGTTGTTCTTTGTCAAAGAATAATGCCAATAGTAATAAATTAAATAAATGCACACTTTGGATTGGTTAAAAATTTGTAATTGATGCAGTACAACCCTCCGCTGGTTCAGTGCTGTTATGATATCAGGTAATGTGTAAATGTATAGGATAGTTCAAAGCAACCATTTATGTCCGACCCAGTATATTGAATCTTTTCCTTAAAAGCTCGAAGTTATATAAAAAAGTGCTCATCATAAATTAAGCCGCACCAATGAATGTGTTATAGCGTGTGACTTGCATGTATGTTCTCAGCAAAAGAAAAGGAATGAATTCAAAAATCGGCAATCATTTTGTGTCCTCGGTGTTAGAGCTTCTTTCAGGTACAAGCAAAATGTGGGTGTCTACGCTTAAAAAGAGTGGAAATGACATTTTCCGCGGGGCTGCAGGCCTGACTCAGTTTAGCTAGCAGGTTGCAACCTATGGGAACCTGCAGGGAACTGCTTCACAAGAGTAAAAGTGACGTCCGCCCACTGATCTCTATTATGGGTGGCTGGATGGTGCACCGAGCAGACAGGTATGAAGCCACCGGAAGTAAGCGGCTTGTCCCGGAAGCGATCGCTCGACAGGCTTTTCAACTCTCCTGAGCGCTGGTCCGAACAGCGTTCAGGGCGCTGGGTTTTTTCTTGTCATCCCAAGAAAGCCTGCTTGTTGCGGAGTAACAGTGCATACGGACCCAAGAAGTCCCCTGGGAAGCCATTCGATGTGAAAATTTTGAGATTATGGTTCATCAAAAAGTGTGTATTTTACATGCTCGAATGTCTTATTCTTGGGATTTAATCCAGAACTAATCTCTGCAGCGCACCTGGCACATGCGGAGAAGCGCACAGAACAAAGCAAATCCACTGCAATGGCGACTTTGCGAGCGCTTTGAAAGGTTTGAATGGCATAAACGACTTTATTTTCGCGAGCTCAATATTCCATACATTTTAGGAAGTGTTAGTCTTGGTAATACTTTGCAGGTACTAAATTTTGCAATCAGGAGTAATGTTCAACGCATTCCTATCCTTGGGGTTACTTTTTGCATGACCAATTTTAAGCAATTTCGATGAACTCGCAAAAACTAAGCCTTCGCAAAAATTAAGTCGTTTACAGTTTACAACCAATATCGAATACCGTAATATACTAAACTTCTACAATAAAATTTTAATATTAGCCCAGCCCTGAAAATGGCCATTCTCGGATGTTTTCGTTGTGGCCTTCATCAATTCATATGTGCTTAAAATGTAGCAGCTGCAACCTTGAATCTGGAAAAGGCTATTGTTTTTCACACTCTTTCTTTATGGTGCCTAAGATTTCAGGTAATAAAATGTTAGGCCTTGCAATGAACACTATTAACCTGTGGAATAGCCCTGGGCATGCAAAGAAGGCACACCACCAATGTCTGACATATCAGGCATTCAGAAATACTATTGTCCGAGTTTCCTTACCCTTGTGTCAGGATTAAGTTGTTACTATCTTGACTTCCTCACCTAGTGGTCCTTTGAGCGAGTTATGTGATGTTATATCACAGGTTGGTATAGGGTAATTTTCTCTTCTCTTTTTACGCAGGATGTGATGGCGCACCATCTTCACAAAGGAGTGTGTACAGTGAGGCAGGCTCGGAAACTTAAATAAAGTGATAAGTAGGATTTCCATTTCTGTGTTATCAATTACGTGAAGAACACTGTTCACAATATTTGTATGCTACGCAAACATTCTTTCAGTTGAAAAATGCAATGCACCGTTTCTTTATGGCTTTTCTCACACAGTTTCAGAAGACGCTGGTACAAAGTTTTCATAAATAATGTTTGGAAATAGAGCTGCCAAAGATTTCCTCGTAATTTTAACGTACATAGCCACAAATCAAAATGACGACTCGTCTAGTCAATGTTGGAAAACGGCAGTACATTATTTTCACGAGGGAAGATTTGGAAATGATTCAATTGTCATTTTCACGTGTGTGCTCGCAACTCAAAAATGCGGTGCTTTTTTTTTTACAACGTTTCCCACATTTCATTTCATTTATTAGAAATTTAGAAGTGGGGTGGCAGGGACAAAAGGTACTTAATAGCACCTGACCAAGGTCCCGAGCCCCATACAGGTTTCAGAGCGGCAACACAGATGAAAAAAAATTAAAAAAAAACACGGAAAGAACAAGAGAAAAAAAAGGCTGTTTACACATTTTCATACAATAAATTATTCATGCTTCAAAATATAATACTTTATTTTTTATTTGAACGTATCTATTGAAATTTCTTCTTCAGCTATTTCCAGAATTTGAGGATGCATGTTTAGAAGTTGGGGAATTCGCTGTGTTAATGTTTGTTCACCATAGCTCGTACGTGTTTGACCTCTAGCATAATCCACACGCCTTAGGTTGTAGTGAGTTTCTCTTAAGGGAAATTGGGTGTGAAATGACTCGTTGTCAGTTTTGAGATAATGAAAGATGACGGTTGTAAGGTTGAACATTATTAACTGTTGTATAGTAAGCAAGCGATGTTTTTTGTTTTTTTTTAAATAAGCAGATGTGTGATCGTTATAACTTAAACACTCGATTGATCGGATCGCTTTTTTCTGGAGCACTAGTAGTTTTTCAAGGTTATTTTTAGTTGTCGTACCCCAAACCAATGAGCAGTAATGTAAATGGGAGTGAACAAGTGCATAGTATGATTGGTACTTAAGCCATGGTGGTAATAAATATCTTAATTTGTGTATTGTGCCAATTGATCTGGAGAGTGATATGGACAACTTGGACACATGAGTTGTCCAGTTCAGGTGTTCATGAAACCATACACCCAGGAACTTTAATGACTGAACCTTCTCCAATTTGTAGGAGTTAAACTTTATATCTATGTCGTAGTTAAGCATCTTATTTCTTGGCCCCAAAACAATATATTCCGGTTTTTAAAATATTCCATTCAAGCTGGTTTGCAACTAGCCACAGTGGTAAATCATTTAACCAATCATTAGTTGTGCTTTCAAGATACTGGAGGTTACTACCGGAAAAAAATAGATTAGAGTCGTCTGCGAATAATACCATTTCTGAGCGATGCGAAATGTTAACGATATCATTGATATAAATAAGAAACAGCAATGGTCCTAAAATTGATCCTTGCGGGACACCATACGCTATTTGATGGATATCTGATTTGACACCGTTATCAATGGTAAATATTAATCGACAACTCAAGTAACTATTAATTAATTCGTTCGCTATGCCCCTTACACCATACATGTTTAGCTTTGTTAGTAGTATTTGATGTTTGATTGAATCACATAACTTCATAACATAATTGTACGTTATTTCGACGAGAGATGTTTGGAAGTAGAGCATACAAGACATTCCTCGTAAATTTCCTGACTAATTTTTAAGAGTGCATCTCCCGATGGTGGCGCCTCAGCATTATCATCAATTAAGTTGTCAACAATGTTTCTTAACATTTCACGACAATAGAGCTATATGTCATGAAATTTCACAAGTTGATATCCAGCCGTTCAAAGAAACACCTTTGAAAAGTCAGCTTTTTAAATGCAGGCGTCGATCTTTCGGGCCAATTTTAGATCGTTCTATCCATTCAAAGCGCCCGACATACACGGCGTTCCAGATAACTTGCACCATACTTAAAAAAAAACCGGAGCGTTCTGCTGGAGTAAAATCAACTGTCGTTAGCAAGCGTCTTTCGAAAGTGCATAGATTTTTTTATTGCGCCTAGTTTTCTAAACTAACTAAAATTAATCAGCTAACCTTTCAAATATTCTTTAAAGGGCCAAGATGTCAATTGTAAAGTTGCAGGGCGCATTGAGAAACACCCAATCAAAGTGTTTGCAACATAATACGCTTTCGTGCTTTTTTCCGGCCTTTAAAGAACGCACATTAGCGTCGCATCCGCGCGCCGTGATTGCGGAAACGAGTTGTCTCACGGTATTTTTTTTTTTTAATTCGCGGTCGCTTTCTAAAGGCTAGGAAAAAGGAGCATGCAAAGTGCACCTTGTTAAAAATAGTTTATTTGGGTGTTTCTTAACGCCCTCTACAACTTTTCAATTCACACCTAGGCTTTTAAACGAAGATTTCAAAAGTTAGCTTGTTAGTCCTAATTAAATAACTAGGTGGACTGAAAACATTTCTTGCACTTTCCCAAGAGACTTGCTAACAGCGAGACCAGCGAGACCACAAGATCTTTCAAAGCATTTTGGCTACACTACTCAAGAAAAGGAGTGACAAAAAATGGGACAAAACAGATTCAGATTCCACTACAGCGGTGGTTTAGAGATCTCGGGGCAAGCAACATTGCTGTTTTAGGGTCAATCTTCTAGACGAAGGGGAAAGGTTCCTTTTTTTTTCTTAATATGAAGAGCTTCCTGGCAAGTGGATAGCTGGATTACCTTGAAAGACACATGCTAAGGAAAAAAAAACGTTTTTTAAATGACCCAGATGGGAAAAGAATGTTACAAAACGAATTTACAACTAAGAAAACAAGTTTCTTAAGCTAGATTTACGGCGCAAAACAGATTTGTAGTTGGCGCCCGACTCACAAAGCTTGTAGAACTTAATCCCAAAGCGCGCGTGCCTCGACGGATATAATTGAATGTAGGACAGACGGGGACTATAGAACTTCATGAGGCTCTCGTCTACCGCCAGTCCTTCTCCTAGTGAACACGACTCACCAGACACCTTCAAAATATAGTCCAGGACTGGATGCAGCTTTCGAAGTCTGTGGTATTAACTGGCAGTCTGTTGTTGCACAGTTGAAGGTATCGTGAGAGCAACCAAAACCGCTGCCTGGGCATCACGGACGCAAAGAAGGGCGTGCTAATGACGCTTCATTGAGACCATTAGTCTTGAATACTGCTTTTTGCACTTGGCACATGAGAATACAACGGACAAAGTACGCCTTCATCTCGCCTGGAGTTGTTGGAAACCACGAAGGGTCTGGAGAGGAGGCCTGCTACTCAAGCGCGTAGGCATTCGGGTGACGTTCAAGCATCTGCCAAAGGTCTTCGCCTAACAAAGCATTGACCATTGACAGAGCTGTAGGACTGTCCCCTATAGCTCTCTGAATAGTTCGTTTTGCACCTGGTGTTCCGGCGAAAGGAATCTTTGCAACTTTGGCGGCACTGTCGTGGTCTTCCCATTGCGAGTTGTCGAGTGTTGGAGCTTTCGGTGGTGGTGGTGCGACGGGCATCGAAGAATCAAGTGGTTATTCTGAGTCCGAAGCTTCAGAATTATTTTCACTGTCCGAATCACTGCTTCCGATGTTCATGGTGAATTCTGGGTCGTCGCAGTCGTCATCCTCATTACTGACAAACACCAGATCAAGACTTTTCTCACTCGTGTGACTCCTCCTCTTCTGCGACGTCATGTTTTCATTCAAAGAAAAAGAACTGCTAACTTCTTCCTTTTCACTACCAAATATTCATAAAAGTATCACGAAATATTCATAGAATTACCATCTCGTGTTGTTGTTGTTTTCGGTTTTAATGGCGCAAGAGTATCGATGGCCATACTGCACTAAACAAGGTGGGTAAAAAAAAGGGTGAGTTGAGTTCAACTATGGGAGAATGGTTCTATATTTGTTTAAATTCAGATATTTCAAGAAAATCAAAAAGACGTTTGAATGAAATCAGTGTTCGCTCACCAAGACGAGAGACAGGGTGAAATATTATGCGATATTTGAAAAGATCAGAAAAACAAATGTATGCTGCTGCCAAAGACCAGAACAAAGAAATAAAATATGAAGAACAGTCAAAGGTTCACCGCAGCGCTCACAAGATGGAGGTTCTCCACCAGTAAGCAGGTAGCTATGTGTAAGGTAGGTGTGGCCGATTCTCAGGCGGCATAAGCGGACCTCGTGGAACCTATTTTTATTGTAAGATCTTTCCCAGGTACCAAGGTCTGACTTGATGGTGTGAAGCTTATTGTTAACCTCTGAATCCCACTCAGACTGCCACGATCGCAAGACTGTAAGTCTTGTAGACATTTTAAGTCTTGGTGGGGGATGCGTACATGTGAACCCTGGAAGATTTTGCGAAGGAGACGGCCAGTTAATCTGCAGCCTTGTTGCCAGCAATGCCCACATGGCTAGGAATCCAGCAAAACCTAATGTCGGGCCCATCATGTAGGCCCTGTAGCACCTTAACACGCACAGCTAGGTCAGCGGATTCTTTTTTGATAAAACAGAACACACAGCCCTAACAACACTCTGGGAATCTACAAAGATGATAGCTTTCTTTATTTTACTCTGAACTATATAGTCCAGCGCCATCATGACCCCATATAGTTCGGCAGTAAAAATACTGGCACGAGTGTTTAGACGAGTAATCTTGAAAAAACGAGGAGATTATACAGCCGTAACAACAAACATTGACGACTTTCCACCATCAGTGTAAAAATTATTATAATCTTTGTATTTTCCTCCAATGCAAAGAATTCCTGCTGTAAAATTAAATGTGAGACACTTTGCTTCCTGAATTTTGTGAAGCACCAGTCAAAAAAATGGGTTTGACATTCCATGGGGCAGTATGGTATGAACAGTCTAAGAAGTTAAAATTATGGGTCAAATTGAGGGAGGAGCGAAGGACTCCTGACACGAAGACTCAAAGGCCGCACAACAGGCGAGAAAACCTTGAGTTTTGAATTCAACTATAAGCGGGAGAGCTAGGGTCTGACAAAATTTAGTTAGCATAGCTGAGGCTAAGCAGCTGTCGCCTTTTTTCAAGCGACATTTCATGACAGTCAACATACAAGCTAAGCACAGGGGGGGTGCGAAAATCACCGGATGCCAAACGCAGCCCAAGGTGATCTACTGGATCGAGCATTTTTAAAGCAGACGGTCTCGCAGAGGCGTAGACAATTGAGCCACAATCAAGGCGCGATCGAATGAGAGAATACTATAGACGGAGGAGACATTTCTTATTCGAGCCCCACGACTTCTGCGAAAGAACTTTGAGTATGTTTGATGCCTGCAGTGTCTTTTGCTTGAGATGTTTGAGATGCGGAACAAAAGTAAGTTTACGATCGAAAGTAACTCCTAGATATTCATGCTCCATTTACACAACAATCTTGTTTCTATTTAAGAGACGAGTAGGATTTAAACAGAGGCCACGCCTTAAAGAGAAGTTAACACAAACAGTTTTCTCTGGAGAGAACCCAAAACCATTCTCATCAGCCCATGTAGCCATTTTGTTTATGGCCAGTTGTAGCTGTCGCTCACAGCTAGACATATAACATGAAGCTACAGATATCTGAATGTCATCGACATATAGCGAGTAAGGTACTGAGGGGGGGAATGACTTTACTAAGAGAGTTAATTTTTATTGCAAAGAGTGTGACGCTTAGGACTTCACCCTGAGGAACACCACTCTCTTGAACGAACCAGTCTTATAAAGTTGTTCCCAACCGAACTAAAAAAATGCGTTTACGCAAAAAGCTCTTTATGCATTGAAGCATTCTACCGCGTTTCCGTACATAGGAAGGTCACGCAAGATGCCATACTTCCAAGTGGTATCATAGGCCTTGTCCAAATCAAAGAAAACTGATACACAATGCTGCCTGTTGAGGAATGCCTCACACACAAATGTCTTCAGCCGTACCAACTGGTCTGTTTTAGAGCAATCTGGCCGACAGCCTCACTGATTGATATCCAAGAAATTACGCTGCTCGAGAAAATAAATAAGATGCCTGTTCATTAAACTTTAAAGGTTTTCTCCAGACAACTTGACAATACTATTGGTCTGTAACTCACAGGGAGGGGGGGGGGGGTCCCTTGTCAGCTTTCAACAGCGATATAACTTCAGCCCGCTTCCATTCAACAGGAAAGTATGCATCACTCCACTGGCCATTGAAGTAAGGGAGAAGGGTACTGAGTGACTCTCTATATAAGTGTCGGATCATGTCGTAGTGAATTCCATCAGGACCTGGGGCTGAATTCTTGCGGGAGTTCAGAACCACTTCGAGCTAAACCATCTTAAATGGCTGATTGTAAGGTGCAGACGCTCCTCCTGTGAAGCAGAGCCCCGTCTTTTCCATGCTTGCCTTACGCTTCAGGAATGCTGGAGAGATGTGCGTAGTTTGAAACAGCAGCGAAGTGAGTGCCCAACACATTAGCCTGGTCTAACAATGAGGTTCCAGAAGAAGGAAAAAGGAGGATTGTAAAACAGCGGTATTTCCCCTCGACCTTGTGAAGTTTGTCCCACACTTCCTTTGCTGTAACATAGCTGCTGATGGAGGACAAGTAACCTTTCCAAATTTTTCCTTTCTCCTGCTTCCGAGTCCAGCGGGCACAAGCTCTGTGCCTCTTGAATTCAAGTTTACAGAGGTCGGGTATCTGCGAAAGACACCCCAAGCCTTATCTTGGTTATTCTTTGTGGTGGAACAATCCTCATTCCACCATGGCTTACATTTATTGGGGATGTTCGAAGAAGTTTGAGGGATAGAGCAAAGAGCAGCACCAAATATATGCTCTGCGATGCAGGCTGTGGCATCGTCATAACTTAGCAAAGAGAACATAGAAGGAACAAGCCCGAATTTCCGGCTAAAAAGAGCCAATCTGCTTTTCTAGCTTCCAACGCGGAGTCCGTTCCACGAGACTGGGAATAGATCGCACGCTCTCCAGAGGAACCGGAAGGTGGTCACTTCCAAAAAGATTATTTAAAACGCTCCATGTGAAACACGACACGAAATATGGGGATAAAATGGAAAGATGAATAGATATAAATGAGTTGTGAGCTGCGTTGAAAAGGGTAGGCTCGCTGCTGTTCAAAACACAGAGACTAGATGACAGTAAAAACCGCTCAATGACTCCACCACGCCAGTCCTCGCGAGTGCCACCCCACAAGGGATGGTGGGCATTAAAATCTCCCAGCAGTAAAAAGGGGAGAGGGAGCTGAGTAACTAAATCATGAAGATCATGAGTATGCAGTGGAACATTTGGTGGATTATAGATGGAATCAACGGTGATAAAGCGGTCAAAAAGGAGATGTACAGCTACAGCCTCAAGGGGTGTAGAGAGAGAAATCTGGGAACAAGCAACTCCACTTTAGACGATCACCGCTACTCCACCAGATGAGTTTGATGTGGAACGATTCCTTCTAAAAACTTGATGACGGCGTAAAACAGACACATGATGATCATCAGGTGTGTCTCTTGTAAAGAAAGATATATAGGAAGGAGGTCGTCCATAAAAAAGTTAACATCGTCATTATTCCGTAAACGTCTGCGGCAATTCCACTGCATAAAACAAATTTTCTCATTTTGTAAAAATATTAATATCTCAGATAAAAAAGGAGGGTAAAAAAGGAACGAGTAGAATCGATCCTTAAACAGGCACCCACATCAGGGACATCATCTAAGTGCCATTACAGGTTTTTGCTTTTGTGCTTGGTCTTCTGAAGCTGCCACTCCATGTCGTCCTGACCGCATGCAGGAGTGGACAGTTCTGTGCACTGCTCCATCGCCTCTACCTCTAAAGGTGGGGCGCTCCCTGTAGACCTGGGAAGGCTGGAGGCACGAGGTGGTAAACCCCGGCCCCGACCAGACCCAGCTGAGGTGGCAGACGAGGTACTGGATGAGTTCTCACCCATGTCTACCCGTTCCTGCCCCTTAGATAGCGGGAGAGGAGCACGAGGGTTGTGCCACTTCTTGGTGCAGGAGGCCCTCTCCAGTGTGTTGGGGCGAAAGTGTCGCTCCTTCCCACCGAGGGAAGGCGTCGAAGTCAGGACTGGCATTGGCATTGCCTGCCTGTCCTGAGATTTGGGAGCTGCTAATGTGCTTCCTCCAGAAGGTGGGGGAAGCTGCTGCCCTTGCGAAGGAATTGGGGCCAAAAGGGCCACTACCAGGGCTTCAGGCGAGACCTGGGTGGCCTTCGATTCCGTTCGTGGTGGAGGGCCCCTGCGCACCGCGTCGGAGTACGTGCCTTTCGAAAGAAAGGAGAATCTCCCGCTTTGCCTCTAGGTAAGATATGATTTATTTTGCTTTTAAGGTGAGGATTTCTATTTCTTATCGCCACTAGGGTCAAGAACGAGAGTATGCAGGGTGAGGACCCTTGCAGCTGATGCAGAAAGTTGCCCCTTCACAGATGTCGGCTAGATGGTCGTGGCTGCCGCACTTTGCGCACGTCTCCTTCCCTCGACAGCTGCGTGATCCGTGGCCAAAACGCTGGCAACGGAAGCACCGCTGGGGGTTGGGGACGTAAGGCCGGATGCTTATGTTAAGGTATCCTGCCTTGATGGTTTCTGGTAGTGTGTTTCTTTCAAAAGTAAGGATTACGTGTTTGGAAGGAATTTCCTCACCATTATTACGGAATACTATGCGCTTAACGGCAACAACGCCAACATTTTGAAGTCCCTCGTGAAGTTCTTCCCCACTAGTGTGTAATGTAAGAAGTCGTCCTCGGAGAGGACCCCACGGATGGTGTTGAGCGTGCGGTGAGGGCTAACCGACACTTTTTCATAAAAAAAAACTAGTCAGCTTCAGGATTTCTTAACTTTGTTTTTTGGTGGTTGCCTCCACTAACAGGTCTCTGGAGTGCTGCTTTTTAGCCTTTCAGGTGAACCCGACAAGGTTTTCCAGCACCGTCAAAACAACAAAAGGCGACAGCTTTGCAACAGGTTTTTGTTCATCAAGCGAGTGAACAAAACACTTCGTAAATGCTTCTCCTTCAGAATATTTGCCGATGGTCTTGGGTTTAAGACAACGCGTTTTATAGGCTTGACCTGAACGGGGTTTCGAAGAAAGGGGCGCCATAGGAAGGCAAAGAGTGTTCAAAATCCGCGGTGCACTACCCACCACCGAGCCCAACAAGGGGTTAGGTAACGCCCCATAAAAAGAAGGGCTTGGCTGGAGACGTTACGGTAACAGTGCTGCCGGGAAACTATACCCCAGTGTGGGTCAAGACACAGGTCCATCGCCACCCAAGGTTAGCCCTTGCCGCCAAAGAGGGTTGAAAAGGGTATAAGAGAAATGAGAGAGAAGTAAATGAAACAGGAAAGGTTAATGTGAAAATTCGGAGGGGTTATTAGAAGAAAAGGCGACTAGACTGAATCATCCTGGCTTGGGCCTCCCAGGACTCCCGTCTACGAGAAGCGTGAGTCCAAGTGGTGTATTGTCTCACCCGGGGGGCCCCGAAGGGACCAAATCTACCCCGGGCTCGGCTCAAGCACGAGGATGCCCTTTTCCCCGGACAGGGGAAAGCCACGCACAGTCAGACGTTGGCGGGCGAAACCGCATGGCTCGGGGTCCGTGGTGACGCCACTCACCAAACACCTGATTTCGCAGGTCCCACCTGCGGGGTACCACCTGGTGTCAAAAGTACTAATTAAAACACCTGCAGCGTGTAATGTGTCGCAATCTATCAATATATTTTGGAAACAAATTGTTTTGCCGAGGACGGCGATTTACCGTATTATTTCACTTTGGCCCTTTCTGCCGCGGACGGCGGATCGCCGTTTTCGGAGGCGAATGGGTTAAGGGCCACTATGGCATAAAAAAAAAGTCCAGCTAAGGGATGGATAGATGAATGCAAGTGGCTGTACCCTTTATATTCGACAGTAGTGACGGTGTTTGTGATGGGACTATTCTGGTGGCAGTCGCAGCGTTGAAAGAGACACAACAAATCACAAACCAAAGCAATGTTATTTTTTTGTTACACTCTATTGAGAAGAAATGTAAACTGAGAGATAAAAAATGAAAACCCGAAAGGTGTTTCTTTTTTGCGTCATTTGCCGTTTCAGCATTTTGATGTGCATAATTTATCTGCAAATAATCGTTTTTGTTATAATTGTCATCGGCCCGCGTCAGTGAACGTTTCGATATATTTTTCACTCTGAAACGAATGAGGACGCACATGGTCTCGAATGAGGACGCAGATGGTCACATATTTACCATATGGCATATACACGGAAGCTACCCTAAACATAGCAAGTCAAGCAGCTTGGAAAAAATATAGGGGGAAACATGACAAAGTGAGGCCTTCTGGTGCTCTGCGAGTGTACGGTAACCACCACGATCCTGTGTCCCAAACGCCAACTGTGGAAGACCATTCCGCATACTTACACCAAAGACGGCTGCTTGGTCTCAATTAAGACACATATTTTCCGGGAAATTGCTTCAGCTGGAGCACTGCACAGGTTCAATACCAGTGTCCTTTCATTGGGGCATTCCTTGAGGCTATCAACCAAAAAGCGTATTACACTTGAACCCGCCATCAGTGTTTACTCGAGGGGTTCGCGCCGGCTTTCTGCACTATATAGAGACGGCTTCCTTGAAAAATAATAGGGAAGAGGAAACGGCGACCGACTGGGTCTAAAAACGACAGGAAGGACATATTCGACAAAGGGGAAGGGAGACGGTGCAGACACAGCCCAGGAGGAATACTCGGAGACATCGCATGACCACTGACAACCACAGATGGTCCCCACAAGAGAAGAGTGAGCCATAGTCGGTGAAACACTGTTTGCCACCCCTACAACCGCGGGCGCCGCTTTATTTATCTCCCAGTTTCGTGCTGACACGTTCCTCGTCCATTCTCGGTGGTGGGCGAAACCAGGATCTTTTTTCGTTTGTTTATTGCGTAACCACGATTTTTTTTTGTCAGCGAGGTGTTTTGATAAAAACACTTCAAGATGGCAATTTCACCATGTCATCGGCAGTGGGTTCTAATTTACATCCTAAAAAACTAACTGTAACGGAATAAACAATTACACGTACCGAATAAAGAAGTGTTAAAGTTCGAAGGTACCTGTATTAAACAGTAACGCGTGTGGTTCTACTTAGGGCCACTGCCTTTGGAAGTACCACGTTCGTGGCGAGACGCTCTACCGCGAAGCGGGTTCGTACTCGCGTGGCATGCTGCTCGTCGAGCGCAATGAGACTCCAGTCACGTTGGTAACGGTGATAAACTCTGTTTATTTACAGTACAAAACAAATAACAAAAATACAGCGGCTATCAGCTGGTGAACGCCGTCGGTGCGGAAATCGCCCACGGCCGAACGGTCGTTCACAAGCTGATAGCCGCTGTCTTTTTGTTATTTGATTTGTATTGTAAATAAACAGAGTTTATCACCGTTACCAACGTGACTGGTTTTTTATTGCGCTCGACGAGCAGCATACCACGCGAGTACGAACCCGCTTCGCGGTAGAGCGTCTCGCCTCGAACGTGGTACTCCCAAAGGCAGTGGCCCTAAGGAGAACCACATTTTGGCGCCCAACGTGGGGCTAACGACCAGAATACTGGTACGTCTGTGTGTGGCGTCTGCTGCCGAGTGACGTGTCCTCGCGCAACCAGCGCTTACCGTGACGATGCAGACGGACTTCTCGGATTTGCTCACGCTGGCGACCGCGGCCGATGCATTCGCTTAGTCCCCACTTCAACGGGAAGGCGAAATGCCAACCCCCCAACGAGAAGCGCCCTTCGACGTAGCCCTGGAGCCGAGCGTGGCTCCGACGACATGGCGGACGGGCGCCATCGCTCCCGGATCTTCCCTGAGCGCACCTGCTCCGCCGCCGGCACAAAGCGAAGCCTACTGGTCTCCCCACGGAGAAACCGCTGCGGCGCCTCATCACACCTTGCCTGAAAACGCGGCACGTGTGATTGAGAGTCTGACAGGTGCCTTGCGAACGACAACACTCGCACCACAGGCCCAACGACCTCCGGTCCGAATTCTCGTCCCGACTTATCGGGGTTACGCAGACAGAGCGAGCGCTGCGGACTTCCTTGAGGATTTACGGAAGTACCAACGCGCGATGGGAATATCCGATCGTGAAATACTTGAGCGCCTTCTGCCAATCGCACTCGTCGACGAAGCCGCCCGCTGGTTCCGACTTGTCGGTGACCAACCCGGAACGCTCGATCGGTTCCGAGAAGCGTTCCGCCGCGAATTCCTTCCCGCCGACTACGAGAGAAGGATGCGGCGGAAGCTCGAACTGCGATCCCAGCATCCGGACGAGTCCCTGCTGGAGTTCGTACGAGCCATGCAAGAGCTCTTCGAGCTCGCGGAACCCTCAGCTCCCCATGCAGAGCGAGTGGAACGCTTCATACGCCAAAGCCACCCGACTTTCGCTGCGAATCTCCGAGGCAGCCGTTTCCGCGACCTGAACGAGCTCGCCTCCGAGGCCCGGCGCCTTCAGGGAGACATTCTCGCTGCCCGTGCGTACCGGCCTCCGCCTCCAGCGTCGGAGGCCCTCGACCCGCGCTGCGCGTGGAGCGGGGACACGCCACCTCGAGCACCGAGGCGCTACAATTCCGCAAATTATGCGGAAGGTCGGGGCCGAGACACGCACGCAATCTCAGATCGTGCGGTCGACCCGTACTCCTAGGGTAGACGAACAAGCCGGCCGACGCCGCAGTTCAGAACCACCGACTCGCGCCCCAACGAGGCAGCGAGGCAGGAGGAAACAAGGATCCCTCAATCTCAGCAAGCCGATGCACGCTACGACAGAGCCGGCGTAAACCAAAACGCACGGCGGAACCCCCGGCGAGGCGACAACAGAAGATGTTTCCGGTGCAATCGCCCCGGTCATCTGGCTCGCCAGTGCCCCGAGCGGCCGAACACGGAATCGCACCGCGCGGAAACGGGCAAAGCCACCGGTAAACGGCCCCTGGATGGACCGACCGGTGGCTAACAAAGAGTCAGAGGGTCCCATGGCCACTCTTTTACCGACCGCCTACAGAATAGGCTTCCCGACCGGCACACCGGCCCCATTCATTTCTGTAACGATCGCCGGCAAGGCATTCAAGGCACTCCTCGACACCGGAACAAGCGCTTCGCAGTTCGGCGACGAAGTGTTGACTCACCTCCGACAGAATTCTGTCCGACTCCGAGAAGGCAACACTGCCTTTCGCCTCGCCTGCGGAACCGCCCTTTCGGCTGGTACCGCGCGGCTGGTCGCGAGATGGGGCAATTGAGTACGACCGTGAAAAAGAAGTTCGGCGCTCACTTCATAGCTACAACGAATGTGCTTTGGGAGAGCGCCTGTTTCCATCGTCGCAAGCAAGAGAGCGGTGAGAGTGTCGACCAGCTTGTGACTGCACTGTAAAAAAAAAAAAAAAAAAAAAAAAAAAAAAACGTAAGTCAACGGTTTTTTTTCAAAACTGGAAGGCGCTGTGGGAGACGCGCACGGGCAAAACGCCGTAGAGGCAACATGACGGCACGAGTCCGTAAATGTATGGCTTCACATATTTATTATTTCAGTTCTGTGTTCCCTTTTCTTTCAAGCAAGAACACATAACACCCGCCACGTTTAATCTAGGGATAGTTTTCTCTTTGGCAGCTGTCTCGTGTTACGTGTCATTCATGCAAATGCGAAGATCTCTTTAGTGGTGGAAGGAGACCCACCCGAAAGCCGGCGCACTCAGCTCACGGACGAAGACAACCGGGCTATGCGAGAGAGAGCAGCGAGGAGCGACCGTCCGTCACGTGGTGTTTACTCGCTGCTCGTGCGGGAACCACCGCAGGCGGTGATTGCGGTAGTTCTCTTCGTTGTCGCCGCGATCACCTGTCACCATTCAACCGAACTAAAAAGGTAAGCCAACTCATTTTCGCATGCGCCTTGAGGGATAACCGAAGTGCAGAAGGAATGAAAGACGCGTAACTTAACGCGAAAGCGGGGGCCGAGTCAGAAAACGCGCTACGTTTGTTGCTTTAGCTTCCCGACCCAGTTGCACGAGGGAAACGTATCTACGCATCAGACTCGCTCGATGGACGTCCGCAGGCACAGGGCTCATTGCCATGGAAGTATGGCTTGCTCTGGGCTCTCCCGAACTCTTCCTGTTTGTACCTTTTTTGCTTTCAGGCGCCGTCACCCTTTCGCTTTCGGGCTCGGTAAGAACCGGAGAAGTCAAATTTTCATATGAAACAAGGAACCGCGCTCGATGAATAATTATAAAGGCGCTGTCGCGTACTGGGAGCATGTCGTGTTTTTTCTAGTTTATTCAATGTTTAGGACAATTGCTGGATCGCGCATCCGCGCTTGATCGCTGCAGCCCGAGTGCGGCGACCGGACGGCTATCTTGCATGTTGAGAAATTGCGTTTTTGGAGCGTTGCGGAGGCTGGCGGCAGCGTGCTGAAGACACGGTTTCTTCTCGTTCGTCGTCATTCGCAGAAGTTCTATAAACCCCTATGTAAGACGTGAAACTTGCCATTGAGAACACGTGAAATTTTTTTACGGAAGCGCAGTGCCGCAGGAAAAAGGCAGAACACGCCGAAAGGAAGTTACGCCGGTCTCACGGCATGATCAAAGCTTCATTGGCACGGCAAAGCGCTGCGTCTCCGTGTTTTCGCACGCTTAAATGACAAAGAAGAATAAACACCGTGTGGATATGTTTTGCGAGTGCAATGTGCGTGAAACCGTATGGGCTTCTGGAGCAGCGTTTTACTTTACTCTGACGACTGTATTTGTAACGAAGTGGCGACAGAAGAGGGGGGCAAGCTACTTTTTTTTTCGTCGCTAGACGGAATACCGCGCACAATATCTCCTCATCACTGATAAGCAGTGGCTCATTATCAACCTACTTAATGTCACTTGACGTTTGAGCGCGGCTCGCCTGGTTGTGATTGGTCAACAGATTGCACAAGACCTTTAGGCCCACGCTTCAAAGATTTTCTTTCTCGCCGTCTTGTACGTTTGCCTTCGAAACCCCTCCTTGCTCCACAGTGTTGCTCTATTTGTGCTGCCATGTGATCTATTAGAGTATATTTGGAACATAGCCATGTTTAATAGCGCATAAGAGCAACCGCACATATTGTTTTTTTCCTTTATTGAGAGCAACTCGCCTGAACATCTGGACGATCTAGAACTCCGTGGCCGATAAATGATGCAAAGATATCTATGCACGGCACACCTTCAAAACTTTGCCGCGGCGTCGATTCTTGATCGGTATCCCTGCGTGCGAAGGCACAGAGACTCAGCGCTTTGTCATGCCAAGGAAGCTTTCATCACGCCGCTAGACTTTCGAAACTTGCTTTCGACGAGTTGTACCTTTCTCCTGCGGCACTGCGCTTCCGTAAAAATTTACACGTGTTCTCAACAGCAAGTATCACAGCTTACACAAGGTTTTATAGAACTTCTTCGACAAATGACGACAAACGAGTAGAAAACGTGTCTTCAGCACGCTGCCGCCAGCCTCCGCAACCTTCCAGTGGGTGGCCTCCGCCAGCCTCCGCAACCTTCAGCACGCTGCCGTGCCCCACAACTATTTTTTCGTGCTTTGTTAATACCGTTGCGTTACTCTTGCAATTAAGCCGTGACATTGAAAGTAATCCAGGTCCTACAGTTGAAGAAATGTCTCAAGTTTTGGAAAACCAGTCCCAAATGGCCAAGGAACTTGCCGCTATAAATGAAAATCAAAAACGAGCGGAAAAAAAATTCACGGAAATTAACCAGAAGTTAGGGAAATTTGAAGCTAAGTTGTCGGCCCTAGAAGTGACAGTAAAACATTTTTTTGACAATGAATAACGGATCGTATCAATGGAAAGGGTGATGGCTGATTTGGTAGACAAGATTGACGTTTGATAGGAGTCGCCGAAATAATCTTGAAATCTTTGGCGTGCCTGAGACCGATGACGAAACAGCTGAATCACTTCATGGCGCCGTAGTAAATCGTCTGTTTTGTGATACGCTTGGTTTACCAGCTGTACCCACAGAGAGAGAGTGCACCGCCTAGGGCGTCGAACGGATGGTAAAACTGGACCAGTCATGGTGAAGTTTTTAAATTTTTCAGAGAAGATGTCAGTTTTGAGAAACTGCCCGAAACTGAAAGGATCGACGACCTCTATTTCAGAAGACATTTCTTTACGTGTTTGAAATATTCGCAAACAGCTCTGGGACAACGCTATCGAAAATCGTAAGAAAGGAGATAAAGTTGCTCTAATTTACAACAAGCTAAAAATAAATAATACACTCTACATCTGGGACGCCGAAAAACAGAGACGAATAGCACTGAGTCAGCCAAAACCCTCGCGACAAATATGACAGTCCAAGCGCAAGGCCACTGATTCGATTAGATTCTTAAATTTGAATGCGAGGAGCATAATGAATAAAGTTGTTGATATAGAACACGTGTTAATAACGCGCAAACCACACATAACTGTCATCACAGAAACCTGGTTACATGAAGAAGTATCTGATTCCGAGGTTATCCCCGTAGACTATAAGATATTACGAAAAGACAGACACAGGCTTGGTGGGGGCGTAGCCATTATTCTTACAAAACATTTGCACTATATCCGAATGCCAGATATTGATGGAGTAGAAATTTTATGGGTTCGTGTGAACATTTTTTCTACATCTCTTATCATTGGTGCTTTTTATAGACTACCTAGCAGCGGAAATGTTTTCGAAAAAATAAACGACTATCTTTCAGAGAATGTACACGCGAACTCTAGAGTTATCTTGGCTGGTGATTTTAATCTACCAGACATTGACTGGGAGAACAGTTTGTCTTCGTGCCAGATATCGCAAACACTATTAGAGCTATCTTTTCGTCATAATCTCAATCAAATTGTACGCTCCCCCACAAAACTTGTTGCAGAAAAAGGCTCGATACTGGATTTGATATTTCTTTCCCAGAACTTGCTTGAACGAATACAGTACATTGAAGTAGCGGAAGGCATTTCAGACCATCAGATGGTATCGCTTACTTTGTCTTCAATGAATGAAACACGCAACACAGAAAGACGTAACGAATACTTGCACTTCTCTAAAGCTGATGACGTTGCTATTATTGACTCGTTAGCCTTCTGTTTTAGCGCTTTTCTCTGTGCTTACAAAGTGCCTGAGTACGACGTGAACTTTTTCAGGAACCTCTTCGAAAATGTCGTTCTCGACTGCATCAACAAATTCATACCAAAAAGAGTAAAGATTACCAACAAAAAAAAATCCGTGGATTAATAGGGAAATTATCCAAAAGCGTCGTAAACTTCGTACACTACGTAAGCGATTGAGGGATGGAGGTCACGTGATGCAGTTGAACCATGAGCTTAAGGAAAACATTAGAGAGGCGAAACATCGCTTCTTTAATGTCACCTTATCTTCTTTTCTCCAGTCTTCGCCTGAGAAATTTTGGAGGTTTATATCGCCCTCAAAGTCTAAGGTAAACGAGTTCCATATTGATAACGACATTGTGGACGACTCTAAGGGCATTGCTGATGCTCTTAATAACTACTTCACGTCGGTCTTCAGCCTTGACAACAATCGAGGGTCGGTCCTGGCGGCTGTGCCGGAAACAGTGCGCATAGTAGAAATGCTTTGCCGGATATAACGATTTCTGAGGAGGGTATAGTGAATTATCTACTGAATGTTGACGTTAAAAAGGCAGCTGGGCCAGACAACATTCCTAATGCCTTTCTCAGAAGATACGCGGAATGGAGCGCCAAGTTCTTGGTTTTGGTATTCAGAAAATATCTGGAGACGTCCACGGTACCGTCCAAATGGAAAGTCGCAAAGGTTATCCGAATTTTAAAGTCTGGAGACTCAAGATCAGTTTCCAATTATAGGCCTATTTCTCTGCTTAGTACGTGCAGTAAGGTGTTGGAGCATGTGGTGTTTAAACACATATCAACATATCTTGAACAAAATACTTCTTTTGCTAGTTTTCAACATGGTTTTCGCCAAAAAGTATCAACCATTACTCAACTGACAGAAAGTGTACATGACTTTCCATCTGTGATTAATGTAAGGGGCAAACTGATGTGGTTTACTTAGATTTTTCGATAGCGTTCGATCGCGTATCGCACGAAAAGTTACTGATAAAGCTGTCACCAGTTTTAGATAATCCTGCAATCTTGAAGTGGCTCGAAAGTTACTTATCTCTGAGACAGCAGTCTGTTCAAGTTGACACTGCATGCTCCGATACCACACACGTAACCTCTGCCGTCCCACAGGGATTGGTCCTGGGGCCTTTGTTGTTTTTAATATTCGTGAATGATATTGTTTCTAGAATTCCAGTAAAGATCTGACTGTTTGTGGATGATTGTGTTATGTTTAGAGAAATCAAAAGTTCTGCTGACTGTGAAGTAGGGTGATTTCAGATAAGATCGACCAAAGGGTGGCTGGTCGACATTTTTAAATCAACTGACGTTTTTATATGCCATTGTATAGTGTCTGATATACACAAATCCACACTTCGTTTTGTCCAGAAAAAAATATGGGGACAGGAAAAATCGTAAAGCATGAAGAGGTGGACAGTGGGATTAACGCGTACTGACGCTCACGTTTGACAGTGAATAACTAAAAGGATAATGTTAGAAGAATTCTAATACTTTTTAAAAACAACCTATGGGTACAGCTTGCTTGTAATATAAAGTAATAATATTTATGCAAATTTTATTTTATTTTCTAAAAATTGTCAAACATGCCTGCTCAAACGACAAACGCCAAAATGTGGAGGCCTGTATCTCACGAAATAATTTAATCATTATCATATAATCTGCAGGTAGTATTTTACTTATATGTTTCTAGTATTTAAAAATAAATAAGGTATTTGAGTGATACTTTAGTCGGGATATATTTAGGCAAACATGGGAAAACAACCAAACAACAAAAAATTCCGATGCAAATAAAAAAAAACACCACCTTCGATTTTTTTTTTTAAACTTGGGTACCCTGTTATACTCTACTTCGGAATTCATTTCTAATAAAAACATGTTGCATAATTTTATTGAGAAAGAAGACACAGCTCCTCAAAGTAGGGTCCTTTTTCAAAGCCTACTCGTAGCAGTGCCCTATACTAGAAGTGACTCTAAGTTCCAGTTTGAGGAAACTAACACACATCTTTCATATATTTTTATTCATATGAGGTCACTGACAACTAGAGCAATCGGTCACACACTAAAAGTGAAAAGAAACTATATACAGCATTTTACTTACAGCGTACAAAGAGGCACCATATTAGAGACTAGTGATTCGAGAAAAGATGATGTAGTGTGAAGTTTTACTTTCCGGTACAATTTATATTTAAAAAAAAAAAGAAACAGCTTTACTTCCACATACAAAAATAAAGATACAATACTAAAATTGTTTAGGTTAGTTATGTAGTTTCGGGGACAAACGATTTCGGGTGAGGTGTGCCACCGTGCCGGACTGTAAGAGCTTCGATACTCTCGGTGTACGAATGGATCGCGGCAAGCCGAGGCATTTTATCCTGCGCGAGGATAACCATGCGTGATTCACATATGGTGATCGGATAAAGATTCAATAAGCTATAACCACGTAAAGCAGTAGGTTAAATACCCCGCGAAGCAAACTGTGATTAATAAGATAACCCGCCATTCCAAATGAGCAGTCCTTGGGGCATCAAGTTCGGCACTTTACACTAAGGCTTTACTCGATGTACCCATTTAATAAAGTTTCTTCTAACGAGATCCGACTGTCCGTTTTACATATATGTCACAGGTTCCTTCTGTTGATGACTTGCACAGCCGCCACGCGTGCCAAGAATGAATACCAGGAAAGTCGCGCACCGTCAGCCATTCTTCTTTTTTTTGTTGTTGTTGTTGTTGACGATACTGAACAAGCTTATTTTCGTCCAGATACGCAAGATGTACCCAGTTTCTCAAATAGAACGCTCACCATTCTCCGGGCCGTCTGAATTGCATTTATTGAACGTTCTCTCAGGTTGTTTAGCGTGGCCTGGTGCTTCACGAGTCAGCCAACTCTGTCGCATGCATTTTCCCATGTCCAGATGCAGAAAATGAGCGCTGGGCTTGGGGGCAATCTCTCTGTGCAAACTGGTGAAGCAGGTAGCAATTCTTAAAATGACTGGCGGCCCCGTCACTCACGTACGTCACGTGCGAGTATACCGCAACGTTGTTTTCAACCCACTCTTTCACCCTTTCTACAGCCAAGCACGTGAGAGCGACGTGGTCACGCAGGCCCTCACTGATGATAGCAATGCTGTTTGTAGATTCTTTGTCGTCACTACACATGTAAATATCGTAACTTTTTTTTCTTCAGTGGTATGCTGTAACTTTGTCAGGAAGCACGATGGTCCAGTTTTCAGCAAAGTCAAAATGAAAGATAATGCTTTCGCGTTGCATGCAGCCGCTTTCGATCGTAGTTCGCTTTAACTTGCGTTTCCCTGATATGCTTATGGATATGAAGTTCTTCGAGTGTAAGAGACTGGCCTTTTGGGCAGTGATCATAGTCTCCTTAAAAACAAAGACTTGTTAGTGGGTCGCACAGAAATGCTGAGTTCATTTGACCAGTGTTGAATGTTGAGCCTGTAACATTCTCTACAGCGGCAATACAAAGGAAATAATTGGCGCAGCACACACAAAGGCACACTTCCTGGTGTGGAATACATTTGACCCCTCTAGGGCACAAGGAATAAAGTTTCGTTAGCCCAACGCCGGAATCAGGATGCTTGTCTCTGTATACACGAAAGGCCTCTCGGATTGAGCGTGTCAGGAAGCGCTTTGGCACAAACGTTTTCTCCACGTGGAGCATGACTGAGATCACGTCCTTCTGGTTGGGACCTTGGCGCGAACATTGTAGCTCGTCTTTCGAGAAGTACTCTAGGGCAGCAGACAGGACTCAGGGCTCACCTTGCACCTCGTGTGAGGATCCGGCTCATACCACACGCCATGCTTTTCCTTCCCTAAAACGTAAACACTGTCGCCATGTTAACCTTTCCTAGGTTAACATGGCGACAGTGCCCAGGCAGCACACCATTGTTGGACCCCCGCTGGCCCAATGTTGGCAAAAACTGATTCCAATATTGCTCTGACGTTGGCATTTTTGAAAACGCCACCCGATCTAATGGTGGTTCAAAATTGGTGCCAATGTTGGACCACTGGTTGCCAACGTTCTAGCCCACGTTAGACCAACGTGGTTTGCGCTTCTTTTATCCAATATTGGCATAGAGGTTTCACCGCTGGCTTAACCAACATTGGCAACCAGCGCCTTACACGCTGGCTCCTCCAACATTGGTCTAAATATTGGCTATTCCAATATTGGCATCCAGTCTAATACACTGGCTCTTTTTTGCATCCATTGTCTATGACATTATTCGATGCCATTTTTCAGTCCGTGTTCTAACCAGTGTCACAAAAACAGTGCAGAGAACCAAGCAAGTCCCTTGCCCTTTTTTCTCAAGCACTGTTTTCTTTCTGATACTAAAATCTAATAAATGCAGCATTTTTACCATATTTGGACACTTTAGAAATCATTAAAGCATGCAAATGAATCGTTCATAACGTTTGACAGCTCATAATTTATTTAAATCGAATAAAAATATTTAAAACAAATTGTGCAACCAGGGGGGCCTAGGCAGACTCGGCGGCAGGCTCGGTAGTGGACAGGGCAGAGGACTGGGCGAAGAGCTGGGCAAAGGGATTCCACGCAGCGGCCTGGCCACAGTATTCTGAAAGAGAGAGATGCGGGGGTTTGGATTCAGGTGAAGGGTTTCAGAGGCTCTCAGTTCTCTTTTACGCTTGTCAATATTGAATATCAAACTAAAACATAGCTTCATTATTATTCGCCGCCCTTTAATTAACTATTCGATTAATCGGCTCAGTTGCTCTGCAAGTATAAAATCTCGGAAAGGCCTACCGACTTTTTTATGTTTACTTTTCCATATTATAAACTTTCTATTCCAGGGAATTATTTTTCGTTATTTTGTATGTAAAAAAACTTAGTACTGCATTCTAAAATAACTAGATGCGCAGGTAAGACACCGGGTGCTGGCTTGCTGGAATCACGTGTCTCAGCTTAGACTGGGTGAAGGAAAGCACTGTAAAGGCTGGGACGCGCAAGCGTCTTGAGTCGAGGTTCGAGTCCCGTTCAGCTCGTATGCTGGCTTTGACAGTGCTTCCTTTACCCCGGTCACAACTGAGACGCTGTTTCTAGAAAGACGGCCCAGGCGTTTACTATTGTTTTGTTCGTCCGACTTGTTCTTACTCAGAGCTCGATCAATCTAGATTAAAATATTTCTAGTGGTTTAAAAAATCAATGAAATAGTACGAAGGTTATTTCAGAAATTGCTTAACTTTACTCTTGCAACATCACGGCGTCCCTCAACCTTTCATCTAGCTTTAAGAAGGATTAAGAATTACAATCTCGCCATTTAGGTTAACACCAATATTTCTATGTTGATTTGAAAACAAAAAACACAAAAAAACGTTCTCAAGATTTACGGTATTTGCGCCACGGAAATATGTAGTTATTAATGTACCCACATTGCCTCCATAATATTCAAAATTTATAAATGCAACCGCTGGTCTCCCTCTTCAGCTCACCAGTGTCAAACGCACTACTAAATTAACAGTTTAATAAATAACCCGGTATACGTAACAACATGACAGTTGAACAGAACTTGATGCTTGAATAACTCAAGAGTTGAAAATAAATCGCGCACATAAAATAGCTTGCCGTGTAAAGACAATTACACTCGCAGAGCGCGGTGACATAACTGACACTCCACTCGCACCCAACAAGCCGAACCTTGGAAAATAAGGACTACACAACGCTCTGTGGTATTCGGCTTGGAAATACCGGGCGGACGTTTTACTACAGCACACATCTACCGCCAAGAAGACAGCCATATTTTAACTAAAAAAATGAAATAAAAATGACTTCGAACATAAAAATAACCAATCAGAACGTCTCTCACGGTATATTAGAATAAAAAGCACTTGCAAATAGCGCTGTACAGGGCCTTGCGGGCCGATCGCTCTGGATTACACGTTGAACTCGTCGCAGATTCTTGGCACAGAGTTCGACACGGTTTAAACTCATCGGATAGGGACAAAACGTACATTGCGTAGCAAGAATACCTATCCCCAATGGTCAGAAGGACTTCTCCTTGTCACTCACATGGAAGAGAAGGCGGTCCGTCGTGTCTTCGGTCCGTCGAAGCTAGTGGTCACATGTATGCCCACAACAAAGGACGATCACCGGTGTGTAGGCGCTGCCGAAAGAATATCCGTGGTCTTGGCAATCCGCATGTTGAAGATCGCACTTGGCACTAAGACGAAATGCACTGCTGGTGATCGGAACTCTCGAACTAGATTTACCACATTTACCACAGAAGCGAAATCTACAGCAGGCCCGCAGGCCGCATCACACGCGAAACTAGTTCCGGTCTTCACAGGCATTCCGGGTTTGTCAACGGCTAATGCGTCATCCGTCAAACCACGTGATAACGCTTCTACCACGCCTTCAGCTTAGGGAGAGGGAGAAAAAGAGAGAAGGAGTAGAAAGAAAGCAGCCCAGAACTGGGGTGCGCTTACAAAGGCTAATCTTCAGGCCCATCTCAACAATGAACCCAACCAGAGGATTTGTCACTTGTACCCAAGGTTGATAGTGAAGTGGATGTTATGCGTGGCCTTGGGTTTTTAATCAGGTTTCGTGCTCTGCCTTATCACCAGCTTCGAGACTGTATTCACGTGATCCTAACCGGAGACACGATTGGCCTAAAACACGCATAGCGTCTACCTTGCTGCCTATACTGATTGAACAGGACAGCTCTTTGAAGGCCAGCTTTTGAATTTCTAAAGAGGCTGTCCAGCCCAAAAGTGATTCTAAACGGGGCAAGCTTGAAGACACTGTTTTACTTCGTATAACTCACATTAAAATTTAGAATGAAGAAATAAGCGCGACTATATTTTGCGCATGATGTCCACAAATATATAAATAAATAAATATATATATATATATATATATATATATATTTAACAATAAATTTAAAATTATTTGTACACTGTTAGGTTCGCGTTTTTAAACTTCAAATTTTTTTTACGAAAGAGTTACATATAAAATACACCACGGACAGCACATCGTTCGACTTTCAACGCACGATGAAACGCCGACGCTCGCTTACAGAAGGTTGCGAAGCTGCGCGAACAATTTCGGAAAGATGCTGCGTAGGATACGCCGGGCGCAACGGCTTCGCGACCATTCGAAGGGCAAAGGATTCGCGACGACATAGTAGCGTCTTGCAACTTCAGTAAGCTAACGGGGCTCGAGAGTACCACGCTCACATTTCCGCAGAGCGAGCGCGGCCGGCCAGATGGAGGGCAGGCGCAGATGCTCTCGCGTCGCGATTGCTACGTCGTTGCTCTGCGTACACTGATGACATATGCACTAGCAGTCGAAGCAGCCCTCCCGAGACTTCATTCGAGTCCAATAGGCAACTTTCTAGCGCGATAGACTCTCGTAAAAGTGAGAGTAGAAGTCGCTTCGGTTAGCGGCGTAAGCGGCGGCTTTATGTTTGTTGACACCTGCGTCGACAATTACGAATATGGACAGAAACATTAAATATAAAAAATAAAGCTCGCAGAAAGAAATACAAACATGGCAGGGTCACGGGCAAAGTAGGAGACGTTAACGCTACGGAATGCATATACATACAAAATACACTGGAAAAGACAAAAATAATTAAATCTAAAAGAAACGGAATTAAGTTTTCAACGCCGAGGTAAGGCAATGCGAAGGAAGAGCAGCTGGAAAAAAAACTGCAATAGTCCTATAGGCAGCTAAGGACGTATTTGTGATCGCGGTTATAAAGCACCGGCGACGTACGCCCCATGAAGTTGGGTAAATAAAATTCTCGCCCCGAGCGAGCGCGTGAATGACTCTTTTTTTACTTTCCTACCTCTGCAATGCAAAAAAAGGGATCGCGGGTTTATTGGCGAGGAGATCGAACTATAGGGGGCGCTGCGTTCACCAAAACAAATACCGCCTGCGTGGAAAACAACTTCGGCGTTCCAGTTGGCTGCCGTGTTGTTTCCGCGTTCCCTGCAGGTTTGTTAGAATATGGTACGCTCTTGTTGCGTACCGCAGTGCTCAGCGCATGCTTTAGAGCCTGCAGAATCAGTTCTCATGGCTTTCCTGCCAAAAAAAAAAAATCTCAAATCGCAGTGGATAAGTAAGAGTAGGGACGAAGTTGACTGCGCACGACGTGGTGTGTGGTCGTCACTTTTCAAGCGATGCCTTCCAAGCAAACTACGCTAATCAACGAGTCATGTACGCGCGTAAATCACGCTTGCATCGGCATCCGTTCAAACCGTACATTGTATTTTATAGGTAGTAGATATTCTGCCGACAACCCGCACAACAACCCCGCAGGGGGCACCTGTGAAAGCAGGTGTTTGGAGAGTGGCGTCTCCACGGACCCCGAGCATGCGGGTTCGCCCGCCCACGTCAGGCTGTGCGTGGCTTTCCCGTGTCCGGGGAAAAGGGCATCCTGGTGGTTGAGCCAAGCCCAGGGTAGGTTTGGACCCTTCGGGGCCCCCCGGGTGAGGTAATACACCACTTCGGCCCCCGCTTCCCGTAGACGGGTGTCCTGGCTTGGCCCGACCAGGATGATTCAGTCAGTCGCCACTTCTACTATCCCCTCCCCTCTTTTACCTTTGTCTTCTCCTTCTTTTCACTCTTCTCATTTCTCTTCTTTCCTTTTTCAACTCCTTTGGCGGCAAGGGCTAACCTTGGGTGGCGACAGACCCCTTGTCCAAAGCCACACTTGGTTATAGTACCTGGGCAGTGCTAATAGTTTAACGGTTCCAGCAAAGCCCTTTTTGTTATGGTCCGTTAACTATTCCCTCGTTGGGCTCCGTGGTGGGCGGCACACCACAGGTTCTGAAGACTTTCCGCCTCTTATGGCTGCCCCCTCCTCCAAACCCAACACGGTGCGTCCCCCTAAAAGGGGTTGCTCCGTACTTACTTTTGAAAAAGCGTCTGAACCACCAAAGTATCCAAGATTTTTTGTTCTTCAATCCCTAGATGAAGAAAAGCCGCTGGCTAAACTCTCGCCCTTCCTAGTGTCGAAATGCCTTGATGACATCATTGGCAAAGCTTTCAAGGCGAAAAAGCTTTCTGGTAACCTTCTTGTCGAAGTTGAAACAGAAGTTCAAAGCAGAACGCTTCTAAAACAAACATGTCTTGGCGAACATCAGATAAAAGTCAACCCACATCGGACACTGAATAGTGTTCGAGGTGTTATCTCGGAGGCTGATCTGATAGATTGCACTGAAGATGAAATTCTGGCTGGACTCCAGAAACAGGCAGTGGTGGCCGTCAAGCGGATTACCATCCGTAAAGACGGGCAGGAGCAGCCAACCAAGCATTTAATCCTGACCTTTGAACTGCATACGCTTCCTGCTACCGTTAAATCTGGTTATCTACACTGTAAAGTCCGGCCTTTTATTCCCAATCCGCAAAGATGTTTCCGATGTCAGCGCTTCGGGCATGGCTCGCGAAACTGTCGGGGCCGTGAAACTTGCGCAAAATGTGGCAGCAATGACCATGTCGCTGACATTTGTGAGAATGCTCTCAAATGTGTAAATTGCCAAGGCAACCATGCTGCTTATGCCAGAACATGCCCACAATGGGAACAGGAACAAGAAATCCTAACCCTAAAAGCAAAAAAGAACATTACCTACCAGGAGACAAAACAACAGTATTCCTTTTTTGCAAAAGGAACGTTTGCCCAGGCGGTGCAAGGGGACCGGCACCGCGAACAGAATCGAAGGCCACCCAGGTCTCGCCTGAGGTCCTGGCAGTGGCTCTTCAGTCCCCAACCCCCCAGCAGCGGCAGCAGCTTCCTCTGGTTTCTGGAGGGAGCGCACCAGCTGCTTCTCGACCACGGGACAGGCAGGGAGCTCCTCTGTCTGTCCCCACTCCGACGTCCCCCCCCCCCCCCCCGGGAGAAGGAGCGAGAGTCTCGCCCCAACTCACGGGAGAGAACCTCGTCCAAGGAGCGGCATCGCGCCGCTCCTTCAACAGCTGAGGGGCAGAGACGGATGGAGTTGGGCGACGCTCAGCCCAGCACCTCCACTGCTGCCCTTTTGAGTGAGGGCGGTCGTGGCCGGGGAGTTCGGCCCCGTGCCTCGGCATCGCCCAGACCTATACAACAAGCCTCGTCTCAAGAGGTGGAGGCGAGGGACGAGGCCACCGAGGCTTCCGCTCTTTCGTCCGACCAGGACGACATGTAGTGGGAGACAATTAAATCTAAGAATAAAACAAAAAAGCCAGTAATTCCACCAAAGTAGTTTTTAGTGGGAACTACATTCCTCGATTGGATTAATTGACTGTGTTCCATATGCCTCCATCTACTTCTTATATTAATGCCTCCACTTCTCCTTCAATGGAACTGTCGAGGCTTACTTGTAAATTATGATGATGTTACTGACCTGCTAGAGGAACACAGTCCCATTGCCTTCTGTTTGCAAGAGACTCACCTGAAGGAAAGTCACTCGAATATCCTTAAACATTTCCAGCTGTTTCGCAAGGATCGTCAACATTCGGGCCATTCGTCTGGAGGTTCTGCTGTTCTCCTACAACGCTCGGTCCCTTGCACTGAGGTTTTCTTAAACACATCACTAGAGGCTGTTGCTGCCCGTATACTGATTGACCGTTTAATAACCATTTGTTCTGTATACATACCTCCAAATTATCACCTAGAGTATAAAGAGCTTGAAGCTCTCTGTGATCAACTACCTCCTCCTTTTGTGCTCGTAGGCGATTTTAATGCTCATAACCCTCTGTGGGGAAGTGCACGAAGGGATACACGAGGAGCACTTATTGAACGGTTTTTGTTTTCAACAGGATTGTGTTTGCTCAACTCAAAAGAGGCTACACACTTTTCCACAGCAACACATACTTTCACATCAATCGACCTTTCACTTGTGCATCCGACATTACTTCCACTGTTGTCATGGAGAGTCATTCCTAATCCCTACGGCAGTGATCATTTTCCCATTATTTTAGATTTCCAGAATCATCCTGTCACACTTCCAACACGGTCACCTCGGTGGAAGTTTGACAAAGCCAACTGGACACTTTTTAAGCAGTCATCTCTTTTAGCTATTACATCCCTCCATCAGCTCTCTGTCGATGAGGCAAAGGGTCACGTCACAAAACACATACTAGAGGCTGCTATGTTTGCAATACCAATGACGTCACTCACCTCCCCAAACGGCCTAAGCCGTGGTGGAATCAGGACTGCAAAGAGGCCAAGAAAAAACAAAATAAAGCATGGGGCATATTTAGGCGATATCCTACACCAAGTAATCTTATTTCATTCAAGAGAATGAAAGCGCGTGCACGATTTGTCCGCAGGCGGCCAAAGAGGAATTGTTGGGAGAAGTATGCATCTTCTGTAAACAGTCAGGCAACGCCAAAGGAGGTTTGGGATCGAGTTCATTAACTTAATGGCTCGTATCATGCTTTTTCTGTTCCTCTTTTGACAAAAAAATGGAATATGCCCTGAAAGCCTCGAGGAACAGGCAGATAGCCTAGGAGAGCATTTCGAGTTTGTTTCTAGCTCAAGAAACTATACACCTATATTTCTTAGGCACAAAGCACAGATGGAAAAGAAGGCCGTGAACATTTCGGGTGGTTTTCAAGATCCCTGCGATGCCCCATTCAAATTGCATGAACTTGAAATGGTTCTCCACTGTCCTAAACAGACTGCACCTGGTCCAGATGGAGTTCATTACATTATGCTCCAACATCTTCATCCTTCAACTCTTGAGCTTAGCCTATGCCTTTTCAATAAAATCTGGTCTGTAAGCCATTTTCCGTTCACTTGGAAGGTTGCCCTCGTGGTTCCCTTGCTGAAGCCAGGAAAGAATCCTTCATGTGCATCTAGCTACAGGCCTATAGCTTTGACAAGTTGTTTATCAAAAACTCTCGAAAGAATGATCAACAGAAGGCTCGTGCATTTTCTTGAAAATAACAACATTCTAGACAGATACCAGTGCGGCTTTCAATCTTCCCGATCCACAGTAGATCACTTGGTTCGTTTCGAGACAGCCGTGAGGGAGGCGTTCGTGAACAAACAGCACTGTCTTTCCTATTTTTTTTTATCTGGAGAAGGCGTATGATACTGCCTGGCGATTTGGAATACTGCAGGACCTAATCGACATTGGTATTCGTGGGCACATGCTCGGTGCAATTAAAAGTTATCTAGAGTGTCGTTCATTTCGTGTAAAGCTGGGTACCACCTTCTCTCGAGATTTCTAGCAGGAGAATGGAGTTCCCCAGGACGGTGTACTTAGCGTCACTCTTTTTATTATAAAAATGAACTCCATTGCCCGTGTAATACCTTGTTCAGTTCAGTATTTTATGTACGTTGATGACCTCCAGGTTTCAGTATCATCACGCAATCTTTCCATCTGTGAGAGGAGGGTTCAAGTGGCAATCAATAATATGACAAGCTGGGCTAATACTAACGGTTTTAGGTTTTCTACAGAAAAGACTGTCTGTGTATGCTTTTCTCGTCGCCGAGGATTTTTTCTAGAACCTTCCTTAACCCTCTATGGCCTTCCTATCATGGTGAAAAGTGAACACAAGTTTCTAGGTGTTCTCTTAGATTCAAAGTTAACGTTTGTTCCGCACATTAAGCAATTAAAGTCAAAATGCATCAAATCACTCAGCATTCTCAAAGTGTTGTCCCATCAATCTTGGGGTTCTGATCGACCCTGTCTCCTGCGCATTTATCCTGCAGTAATTCGCTCCCGACTCGATTATGGCAGTTTTGTGTATGGTTCAGCCAAAGCTTCAGTATTGAAGATGTTGGACCCCATTCATAATCAGGGGCTACGGCTAGCCACCGGTGCTTTCCGCACTTCTCCGATTGCCAGCCTCTATGCAGAGGCCAATGAATATTCTCTAGAGAAAAGACGTTTCGCTTTGGGGTTTATGTATTTACTCCGAGTAAGATCAGTCCCTCTCCATCCAGCTCTTGAATCGGTTGAAAAAATCAAGTATGAGAGGACTTTTCAAAATAAGCCAAGTATCGTCCCTCCCTTTGCTCTGAGGCATGCTGAGGCGGCAGAGTACTTTGACCTTGACCCAAAGCCCCCTGTGACAAAGTACATAAGCTCTGCAGCTCCTTGGGAATATTCATTCCTTCACTGTAACGTCACTTTGACAAAACACAGAAAGAAAGATACTCCGGATGAAGTGCAGAGGCAAGAATTTTCTGAAATACAAAGCCAGTACCAACATCACTTAGGCGTTTACACAGATGGTAGTAAAACAGACTCTTTTGTTGGTTGTGCAATGGTTGGACTGTCTGTTCGCCATGTAAAGAAACTTAACCCTTCTGCCACAATTTTAACAGCAGAGTTGCAGGGTTTATTACTTGCTGTGGAGTATACACTTAAGAAAAAGCTTCGTCGCTCTGTAGTCTACACGGACTCTTTAAGTGCATTAAAAGCCCTTGTTTCACTAAATTTAGTAAAAAATCCTTTGGTTGCTCAGCTGCAAGATAAAATAATATCAGCCATCAAAACTTGGTACGAAATTATTTTCTGCTGGGTGCCAAGTCACGTTGGCATTCCGGGTAACGAGGAGGCAGATCAGGCTGCTCGCTCTGCTGTCACACACTTTGTGGACACAAGAGAAATCCCTCCAAAAGATTACTGTAAGAAGGTGAAACGTTCCATAATGCAGAAATGGCAACATGAATGGGACCGCGAGGTAAACAACAAGTTACATGCGGTGAAGCACTTACTGAAGGAATGGGATAGTGCCCGGCATCGCGAACGTTTCTACGAGGTGGTTCTCTGCCGTCTAAGAATCGGCCATACACAACTAACGCACGGGCATCTTCTGCGTGGCGAAGATTCCCCGGAGTGTGAGCATTGCCATAGCTATCTAACCATACATCATATTTTGCTTGAATGTAATGCGTATGGCCCAGAGCGCCTTGACCATTTTTCACAGCTGTACAAAGAGCATACCCCATTAAATCTTATGATTTTACTTGGCGACGAACCTCTTATTCCACACTCTTGTGTTTTTAATTTCCTTAAAGCAGTCGGCCTTCTACACCGACTGTGATTTTGTTTTAAGTTCTGAAGTCATGTTCATACCTTTGACACTTATACACTCCTCATGTTCATAGTTTTATCAAATCATCTGCTACTAGAGCTCTTTCTTCTCCCTAACCCTTGTTGACAATACTTTATGTACCTGGCGCATTATAGCCGTAGATGCTTTTGCGCCACAAAAATTCAATCCAATCCAAAAAAAACCCGCACAACAAAACCTTGCAAAAAAAATGGCCTGTAGTTGTTTCTATTGGGTTTCGTCTAAAAGGAATAGTCAAAACTGGAACTTCTAGTTGTGTGAGTAGCTCAGTGGAAAGGTGTTCGTAACACGTGCCGTGGGTCCCAGGTCCAAATCGAATTTGGCGAACGTTTTTTTTGTAAAACCTTTGACGATTTTTATTTATTTATTTATTTCTTTTAGAATAACCATTGCCGTCCGAAGCTCCCGGCAATCTTTTTTTCCCGATTGATTGTGTCGGCTACCGGCAAAATATCCCCACCTTATTTCATAACAGTGCACAAGAGGAGGTTCTTGATACGCAACGCCGTTCCGTCGGAGAATCTTCCGAAGGGATCACATTACCGGGTCGTGAGGCTTCGGAAGCCTCCGAGAGGTACTACTATCATTTGATCACTATTTCATTCCAGGCTAGCTTTGACACTGGAACATATTAGGTAGCAGCATCAGTTCGATATTGTGATATTTATGCAAGTGCCTGAATCATTTTGCGATTCCTATAATTTCGATTGAGCAATGCAAATGTGTGTATGACTAAAGGGCGAAACACATGCTCGTCAAAACTGTCGGATCCGACGTGCGAACTGCCGGAACGGACGCTCGAGGGGGAGGGTTTTCGTAGCCTCCGGTGCGACGAAAACCCTCGCCCTCGAACGTCCGTTCCGGCAGTTCGCACGTCGGATCGGACAGTTTTGACGCGCATGTTTTTCGCCCTTAAGACCTCGTCGTGCAGAGCTCAATAATATTTCAACGTGAACGGTGCACCTTTGAATAACCCATAAATAAAACTGAAAAAGACAACTTGTAACGTTTAATGCCACATTCTACACTATAATGTTCACCAGTGTGTTCTGTATTTCGGAATTTCAAGAAAAACGTAATGTGCAATGGCTATTTTGGTTGATGTCTTGGTGAAAATTTCTCCGAGGCGACGCTGCGCTCGATGACATGATCACATTTCAGCACGTTCTCGCCTTCAACGAGGCACCTCTTGCTTTCGCCTATGTGGCTGATGATCGTTGCAAGGGACAGGGACACTGAAAAGCATTGCGGGTGTTTCGTGAATACGGTTTCTCCAACCTAGGAAGCGCACAAACATCGCCATACCGCGTCAGTCCCGCACGACCTGGCGCCAGCAGCCGGAGCGACGCGGCCGATCGCGAGCGCCTACACGTGGGTTGGTTTTTGCTTCCAACGAGAATGCGGCGACATTCAAAGCAAGGTGAGACAAGCAGGGACTATGCTACCCCTATGCAGATGCTTTTCGAGCAGAAAAATAATATCCACATACCTTTCACGAGCCTCAAGTCCTCGTCCTCCTTGGCTGAACGAATAGTAGCGGCGGGAATGTTATTCCCGCTTAATAGTTCCGACGGCGGCTGCTAGCCAGCGCCACCGTTCGATCTCCTCCCCAGTAGCTTAGGCGACACAAATATCGATGAACCATTGGCTATGGCAGTGCAATATTGACCAGCCTATACCATGAAATCACCAATATTGAAAAACTCTCGGCTTTGACAGTTTAATATTAACCAGCTTAAGCCAGCGTATATTCAATATCGGAAAGCCATTGGCTCTGACAGTCCGATATTGTGCAGGTTATGCCGGCGTATATCCAATATTGGAAAGCTATGGTCCTTGACAGTCCAATATTGGACAGCTTAGCCGGCGTATGGCCAATATGAGAAAGCCAGTGGCTCCGACAGTCCAATATTGGACAGCTTATGCCGGTGTGTATACAATATTGGAAAGCTATTGGCTTTGACAGTCCAATGTTGACCAGCGTGTGCCAACGTATCACCAATATTAGAAAACCACTGGCTTTGATAGTCCATTATTGTCCGATGTGATTCCAATATTGGGAAACATATGGCTCGTTGGGCCACTGCTGGGCCATTCTTTGCGACATCAAATCCAATGTTGGTCCAATACGGTGTGGTGCCTGGGTGTTTACGCCCTATTGTATTTAGGCGGGGCTCCAGTATTTGGGGGTTCTGCTCTTTGTCGGTGTGCCTCTTTGTGCCCGATATCGCCCGCGAAGCCAGCGAGTGGGATGGCAACAGGCACGGCTGCTCGGTAAACAGGCGTCGGCGGTCAAATTTTGCTGGTTGAAGCGAGTCATCCTTGACAGCGAGGGGGGAAATGCGAAAAAAGATTGTATCGGCAGTTTTGCCAGAACTAGCGACGAGTGTCGCCTGCTACTTCCGTCAACTATTGCGCCATAATTGTGATCTTCGCGAGGAAATGAATGTTGCTAGCCAGAGAACACTATCACGCAGAAAGGGAATGATTGAATAGAGGGCAAGAAAGAGGAGCATATAGTGCCGTAGGAAAATAAAGTAAACAAAGTTCCCAGTGACCGATGGCCTGAGGATCTTTTCTTGGATCACGAGTTCGGAATATGATAGCTCTTTGTACACGACAGTTTCTCCTCAATTTTAGTGTGTGACCGATTGCTCTAGCTGTCAGTGACCTCATATGAATAAAAATATAAGAAAGTTGTGTGTTAGTTTCCTGAAACTGGAACTCAGAGTCTCTTCTCGTATAGGGCACTGCTAGGTGTAGGCTTTGAAAAAGGACCCTAATTCTGGGAGCTGTATCTTTTTTCTCAATAAAATGATGCAACATGTTTTTAATAGAAATGAATGCCGAAATAGAGTATGACAGGGTACCAAAATTTAAAAAAAAAATCGAAGGTGGTGTTTTTTTTTTTTTTATTTGCATCGGAATTGTTCCTTGTTTGATTTTTTTCTCATGTTTGCCTAAATATATCCCGACTATCGTATCACTCAAATACATTATTTATTTTTTAAATAATAGACATATATAAGTAAAATACTACCTGCAAATTATATGATAATGTTAAAATTATTTCTTGAGATACAGGCCTCCAAATTTTGGCGTTTGTCGTTTAAGCAGGTCCAAAAAAAGAACGCAGTTCGGTACCGCTTCCCCTTTTCCTTTTTTCCGTCTGCAAGGGAAGAAACGGCGGGTATTGTGGAATAATTGGAGGTGCCGCCAGTGCGTGGCCACAGCAGGCCCGTTGTGCCCTTTGTACCCGAGTGCGGCGCAAAACGCCATGCCTAAATGACGGGCGGCATCAGATGATGTGGACTTCTCCATGCCATGCCAAAGGTCCCACGGCCACCTCCGATTCCTAATATAAAATTAATGGCTCATAATCGTAATGTTTGACGTGCCTCTCTAAAATATTTCTGACGAAAAACAAATTTCATGGGGTTATGGCGGTTTGAACTCATAAAAAGAAAGTGAAACTAGGAGTCATTTATTAATTGATGACAAGTAAGATTGTTTTTAGGAACAATGGAATATATTTGCCTAAAAATCATACGGTATTCGGATTGCTATGTAATAAGGATCATAGAATTTGGTATGCTCGAAGCAAGTTAAAAAAAAGGAATATATGAGCATTTCCGCATTTCTTTAGTTTTGTTATAAACTATCTCTTTGTTGCCAGCTGACCGTGAAAATTAATATTCACAGCCCTGTAGGTATACTGTAACACACACAAAAGAGGTTGCAGGCCGTACAACTAAATATCTTACAGAAAAAAACAATTGTGCGAAAGTGCGTTTTGCCATTTAAATAGCAGTCAATTGTGCCTTGATGGTGGCCGAAAGAAAAGTACGAAACATGGTTCCGTTTACAGAAGAGTTTATTACCTTTTGTTCTTGAAAGTGTCATTAAAGTAAGTCTTGTTATAAAGATGAAAACATTTTTTTTTTATGTTGAGCTTTTGCGTTGCAGCTTGGCGTTGTTTTTTTTGCGCCTCTTCTCTGCACGGCACGCCACCGTTAAGTCCGGCAATGCGCGCGGCCGTGTCACGGTGTGCGCAGGCAGGTAGAAAGCAGGACCTCCAGTTGTCGGGTACATCTTGGTGGGAGTTCGCTTTTTTCACTCTTGGTGCTTTATGGCTTTTCCCATTTTCACCGTTTTGCGAGGCGGTGTCCTCTTGTGGTTTTCCACTGTCTTGATATCAGCAGGTGCTTAGCGCTGCCGGTTCATAGAATCCGCTAGTAAGCTAGTTTCTTACGTACACGCAGACTTGTACACGTTACTGAAAAAATTAACAAATTACAATTACAATTGCTTCACTTTAAAATGTAACTGATTACAACTACAATTACAGCCTCAAAAAGGAACGGAAAAATTACTTTAAAGTAACCGGTTACTTCACACGTTACTTTTCATTGAACATTTTTTATTACGGTGCATAATCCTTGGGGTCTCGCGCTCAGTTGTTCAAAATAAAAAGAAAGCCCCGAGCGTTTTGCTTTGAACTCAAGAGTGAAGCCCAGACACCCACTCCCTCTCGTGAAAAAAAAAAAAGAAATAAAAAAGCGCTGTTTAAATACATTACTCGGAAGATTCTCGATAAAGTCATTTTACATACCCGGACGTAGTCTCCGGTGTACCAAAAAAAAAAAACATTTACCCGGGAAACGAAGCATTGTGCTGTAGCCTAACAATCCTCAAAGAACCGTGTTTAGTGGTTTAAAAAAAAAAATCACAATTGCCCTGAGCTGAATGACTCCAGCACATCTAGCCCCCTCCCCCCTCCCTCCAAAAAAAGAAAAGATTGAAAAAAATTGTAACGGCTAATTTTGTAATCGATTATAAAAAAACGTAATTCAATAAAAGGGATCATTACTCCTTGTAATTCAAGTAATTCAAGTAAAAGTAATTCAAGCGTTACAAAATTACAGTAAAATGTTGTCGATTACAAGTAATCCATTATTTGTAACGCGTTACGTACAAGTCTGCTACACATCGCAATCAAGCTCTCTCTTGTCGACGTCAGGACCGATGTAAAAAGCAACCCAAAAGCCCCGTGAACGGGATATCTCAAGCGACGGGGCGATGTGGTGTTAACGAAAGCGCGCCGTTGTAGGCTCACGCCTCGTTTGTGTATAAATAGGCTTTGAAACAGCAAACTTCTGCGTCTTCGTCGCTGAATAGTTCCGCTTTTCACCGCAGTTTGCGTGACGTCTAGATTTCGCGGCGATGTTATCGCGTTTCCCTTTTACGAGAAGTCGACGTCAGCTGATGCCGCCCGTCGATTCGGCATCGCGTTTCCGAAGTGTCAGGAGCCGCCCTCGGGTACAAACGGCACAACGGGCGATCTACGGTTACGCACTAGCGGCACCTCCGATTACTACACGATACCCTCCGTTTCTTTTCTTGCAGCCGGAAAGACGGTCAAGGGGAAGCAATAGCAAACTGCGTTCTTTCTTTGGACCCAATCGCGCCAGCTATCGTCGCAGGTGGCGTGCTGTGCGGCAGAGACGTTAAGAAGCGACACCGGGTTGCGTTGCGAGAGTTCAATTTCAAAAATTGTTTTCTCGCTATAAACATAAATTAATTTAATTAAACTTTCAGAATCAAAGGACAATCGATTGTTCTTCCAAACCCACCATATTTTGTATTTTTAGTTGTACCACCTCAGGGCGAAATAAACGGCTGTTTATGCGTCAAACACACTTTTTTGCAACTTTAGGATTTTTTTTTTTCTGTAAGATACTTCATTGAGTGGTTTTTAACATTTTTTTATAGACATTATACCTGCAGAGCAGCAGGCAAAAAGTTTTATTAGGTCCCGGGAGTAAATAATGTTTTTTTTTTTTCCAATTAAATAACAAATATGTTAAAATGTTCAAAAAATTGTGCTATTTTTAATATTTAATTTTAACAAAACTTCACAATCCTAACCACATTCTAAGTCGAGAGCCATGCAAAGTTAAAAATAAAAAAAAAATATTGTTGGGTGTTTCATGAAAAAAAAAAAAGATTTTGTATCAATACTTGAGTGATGCCTAGTTTCAAGCTGTTTTCAGAAGTTAAAACTGCTCTCACGTCACAAAAAAAAAATAAAAATGTTTCGTCCGAAATATTTTAGGGCATGGCTACAAACATTGCGGCAAAAGGCCATGGATTTTGTTTAATCGAAGGTGGTCTAGCGCAACGTCTGAGACGTTTGACATGGAAGGAGTCTCGACGTAGATGGCCAGGAGTGGCGCTGGAGTTCCGGGCCCTACGAGAATGGGTGGCAGATGGCAGATGTGCGATGAGCGAAGAAGAAGGCGATGCTGAGGCAGTACGCTTTTCCCGAACATAGCACCGTAGCACTTTTCTTTGTGGTGTAGTGGTGGGGAGTCTTCACCGTTCCGTTGCCGTCTCGGTCATGAATGCAAGAAAATAGACGGACACAAACTTCTTTGCGCCAGGATGAAGTCGGGCTACCCGGACAATAAGGGCAGCCGGAGCACCAAAGATCGTAAGCCGTCGCTGTTTCGTGCCCCTAAAAGTCGCGCACACTGCAGTAGGAACAAAATCTTAAACGAGAAGATAAACGCCCCGCCATCAGCGGTGTGCGAGAGACATTTAGAACCACGCCTTATCCTTCGTACCTTTGCCGTTCTCAAACGGGCTCGGCCTTGCATCTTCCACAACGCTGGTCCCCACATCAGAAACACGATGACAAAAAACAATACACCAGTTTATTGTTCCGCTCACGTTTGAAAAAGTGCGAGATTTATTGAGATTTATTAGTCTATTTTTTCTTGCTATATCAGTATCGCGGGGTTTCTTTCGCAGCAATTAAGCATGCAGCCGAAGTGATAGCGTTGCTGAACGGTCTGTGAGTACTGGAGGGGGGGGGGGGGAGCGAGTTGATATGAATTAAATAATCTCCCTCAAAACACGCGGTTATTTCAAGTAGAGGATAGCAAGCACTCTAGAGGCATTAGTCCAAAGGCAAAACTACAATTTTGTTTTTTACATTAGCAATAGACCGATCTCATTAAGCGTTCCACGCATGCGTGACGCCGCCATAACTGTAGTTCAAATAAGGTAGGCGCCCGTGCGGGAGGCAGCTCATGAAGTCTCGTGCTCTGCTCGCGCAGAATTCCAGCGTGGTTGTTGCGCGTGCAGAAAAACTACAGTTCCCGCGATGCATGGCGACAGCGGTGGCGTACACAAACTAGCTGGTGAGATCGGTGTATTGTTTCGCGTCGCGAAAAGCTCCAGTCGAACCACAGTAGAACTGTAGTACGCGCCGAACAGCGCTGACGATGGGGCTGACGGGATCGCGCTCGGCGCAGAACAGCAGCACCACGGTGTCGTCTGCGCGCAAGATCTTCAAAAAGCGGCCGCCGCTCTTGCCACCGTAGCTCTCTATACTTCGTTTCAGCTTCCGCCCGAGCGCAGCCAAAGCTGCGTGTTGCCGGCGCCAATCACACGCCGGCAATAGGTCACGCGATCTCGCCTGCACTTTTGTGTCATTCCGCTGCGCCGCTGGTCGTCCGAGCCGCCCGCGCTCGCCGGGTATTTCGTCTGCTACGGGTGTATCAATGGTATCGTCTGCTACAGGTTTAAAAAGTGGCCTTTCACGTTCTGAAATTTAGTCACAGGCGATGTCAGCACGTAAGCTGGTTGCTGGCGTCTGTGTCCAAGCTTCCCACCTGTTCGGCATAGTTTCGAGATGTAAGTACTCGTTGGAAGGTTCTCGATGATCCGGCCGTTGATGTTTCCTTGTATTGTCTGGATATACCAGTGCTCGAGGCGCAGTCCTTTCCACGAGACTTTTGCCGTTCAATGTGATCGACAGGTAAAGGGGTGCCCTGATTTTGACGCGTATCATTGATATGTAATGTCCCGGACGCCCTTTTGTTTTATTTTACAACGCATTTGCAGTACGACGCGTCCGGAGTCTCCTGCCGAATTTGAAAGTAGGCATTCATCCCGACCTCTCGCGCCTGACGCCCAAACATGCCTTTGCGAAAGGTCGTTTTGAAGCAACTCGGTAGGGAAAGCAGCGAAGCACATGATTCGGCCATTACGGGAACGAAATCGCCGACATCACACAGAAAAACCGAGCGCTGCAGCCGTGTTGCCAGCTGATGTACATGTTTTCACCAAATCACATGCATTTACATATATTAATAAAAACACAAACTTCAGATATTTATTTCCTTTAGTGGCAAAGCATTCTCAGCAGTACAGATCTCGATTATTGTGCAATGTTTACGCACAAAACAGTTATTAAAAAAATTACTTTTGCGGACTACTTTGTAATGCGTAGGAATGCTCTCCTCGAAGTTGCGAACCGTTCTCAGCCTTTGGCTGCGCTCCGACGGAATCTGAAATGAAGTTAGGACACTGTATTAAGACATAACTCGAAATCCCCAATGAGACAACCAGGAAAAGAAAAAAAGAAAACAGCTCTTCCGAACACACAGCAGACTCCATGGAGTGTCAGCGACAAAAAAGAAAAAAAGGAGAAGAGAGCCGCCAGGGCGAATGCTCGGAACAAAAGTGTAAGAAGATGAACTGGAAAAGACAAGCAATCATGAAACAATAAAAGAAGCAGAGGAACCAATGGTGACAACACCATCTGGGCCGGCCCCATCTGAGGTGCTTGTGGGGACTGCTGCGGGTGCTTCCGAGTGCAGAGTGCCGAACCGGAACGGAACCGAACCGAAAACCGGAACCGAACCGAAAAGCGGGACCGAACCGTTATTTTTATCCGAACCGGAACTGAACCGAACCGAAATCTTCGGCGCCATCTCGGAACTGAATCAGGAAAAATATAACGGTAACCGGTTCTAAAAGGTTCACGGTAATTTTGTTTTTGTTATTACAAAATGAGTATTTGAGAAGTAAAACGTGGTAGCTGGCATTTTTATGTAGTTATCAAATTGTCGAATACTAAATTCCAATGTATGAGAAATTGAGGGTTTTCGTGGCGCTTTTGCGTTTGCACTATGATTAATCATGCGTCACGTGGTCACGTGACATCACGGTGCCAAGACATGCTGTCAAGTAATGTCACGTCAAGTCGCCCCGTGACGTAGTCGCGTGACTCGCCGCGTCAAGTCGACATAAATTGAGCATCACCAGATGTATTAGCGTTGTTGACAGCATGACGTCACATCTGATCACAATCTCTTCTCGCGAGTCACGTGACACCGTGACGTACTCGATTGTCATGAGCCCGAGTCGAGTGATCGGGTTCTTCGCAATCAGCATTGCCAAATACTGGTGTTGGCTTGTGTTCATCGAAAGATGAGAATAGCTGAACTCTAACAATGTCTAACGCTCAACCAATGCTCTATTCTTTGCCAACCGCATCGCATGACTGTGATTAACACTGAAGGTATACTATAATTAGTGTAAGATCACGTGGCCGTTTGTTCTAATAGCGTATTGAGGAGGAACAACTGTCTCTTTTTTATTTTCTCTTGCGTCCGGGAAAAAAATGTGGTTTTCCTATGGTCTGCCAACGATGTTATGAACCTTACTAATTCAGATTTACCTGAGTGGGACGTCGAGGGTATCTGTACGACATTGATGTTGGAAGCTTGAGAAGCTAGAAAGTAGAAACGATTGGGAGACTTGAGTATGCCGAATGGTTATACACAATCAAGAGGGCCTGTTTCATTCATTGGGAAACAATTTTTGAACAGTGCAGTAGAAGTAATGTTTCAAGCAGACATTTACCTGCAATCATGAGGTGTATACTCCCTGAAGGCTTTGTGCGGGCAACCTCTGAAAAATGTAAAAACAAAAAATATTAAATGAATAGAACCCAAAGAATGGTATCAGCCAAGCATACCAATCTTCTCCAGTAGTGCAAGACCCAAACGCCTACTATAAACTTTTTCCTCTTTCAGGCGCTTGCGCAGCTGCGCAATCATCAAGTCTTTCTGACGCAACTGTTCCGTCGAAACGAGCTCCTCATCCGAGCTGTCGAAAGACGACGACCGTTTTCTTTTGCTGTCTTTTGTGGCAGTTCCCTAAAATGAGTTATAGTCGATAATAAGTTCATGACATGAGCATTACATATAGATTTTAGTGATGGACCAAACTTTTGCCCAATCAACGATGCGGCAAAGCCAAAGACCTTTTACACAGATAGAGCAATGCCGAATATCGCTGCACTTTACAGACTCGGCATAAATTCGGCAGAAAAGCTGGGTTGTCCGACTGTCATGTTGATGTTTGTGGGGGCATCCTTTTGGCAAAAAAAGGTTTTAGTTGAATGTTAAAAACATTGTGATTGCTAAATAAATTGATAGCTTGCAGCAGGGGTTCTCAAACTGGGTTTCGCAAGCTGGTCTCATGGGTTCCGCAAATACCCAAATTGCACCCTCCTCCCTCCCCCGCCCACAGACTGTCTTGCCGCGCACGCCTGCGAGCCAGGATCGTGCAAAGCGCCTTCACCTCTTTGTACTGACATAGCAATTGATATGGGGATATGTGAGAAGCGACACAAGCAAGATCGCCTACGATTGTGCTTCTGTTCCTTTTCGGTCGGCAAAAATGGAGGGGGGTGGGGGTTCCGCTGCAATTTTTGAGGCTTGCTGGGGTTCCATATAACCAAAACGTTTGAGAACTTCTGGTCTAGAGGATAATTGTATCAGTATTCACGATACAAGTGTTTTTAACAAAGAAATAGTCAGAGTGCAGGGGAGATGGTGTAAGTTGGTGGTGTAAGTTGACAGCAGCAGCAGCAGTGGCGGCATGCGTTGCTGACAACTAAACAACGTTCTTCCGCTAATGCAGACCACCGTGCATCAACGTGCAGTTGGAGCTTCATCGAGCTCGTTTTCATCGGCGCGTACTATCGACTGCCAGTTGCCATTGTGCTGAGGAAGCGTGACAGGGCGACTTCCTGGAATCAGCTGGCACCAGCACGTGCCCAGAGTCTCCAGCGACGATTGGAGGCCTGCAAACTACGTCATCAGCTTCGGCGTTATAAAAGCCAGCGCTCCTCTGTTCAGCGACACAGCAGCAGCAGCAGTGGCGGCATGCGTTGCTGACAACTAAACAACGTTCTTCCGCTAATGCAGACCACCGGGCATCAACGTGCAGTTGGAGCTTCATCGAGCTCGTTTTCATCGGCGCGTACTATCGACTGCCAGTTGCCATTGTGCTGAGGAGGCGTGACAGGGCGACTTCCTGGAATCAGCTGGCACCAGCACGTGCCCAGAGTTTCCAGCGACGATTGGAGGCCTGCAAACCTACGTCATCAGCTTCGGCGTTATAAAAGCCAGCGCTCCTCTGTTCAGCGACACAGCAGCAGCAGCAGTGGCGGCATGCGTTGCTGACAACTAAACAACGTTCTTCCGCTAATGCAGGTTGGTAAAGTTTTGTTCTGTATAACCGTTTTCTTTTTTTTTCCAACTGTTGCCGCTGCTGCTGCTGTTACTGCTGTACATTTTTGAAACCTAAATATGGCAGGGGCTAAGGAGGATAGATGTATCGCATGTAACCAGAAAATAGATGAAAAAGATTCCCTGATTTCTTGTGCTGAATGTGACTACCCTTACCACATAGGGACATGCTCTGGTGTTTCCGAAGACTCGCGTGTTGTCTCACGAAAGACATGGCGCTGTCAGACTTGCAAAACTGCTAAATCACGGGGAAGCCAGAGCTCAAAGCAAAACAAAGACATTGACGTAGCCACAATGCTAATCTCAATGAATTCTAAGCTGGACACCCTTCTCAACCTAAAAGAAACGGTTGATGCCATGGAAGAGTCTCTCCAGCACATGTCTGCGAACTATGACCAGGTGCTAAAGCGCATAGGTGAACATGATGAGGAACTTAAACACTTAAAAAAAAGAGTTGCCAACCTGGAAAAGACGGAAGCCGATGTTGAAATTAGGAGGCTTAACCAAAAGGTGAACGACCTTTAATACAGGAGTCGTAAACAAAACCTAGAAATACATGGCATCCCTAAGTCCGAAAACGAAGATCTAATGGCTCGAATAAACGAAGTAGCAAGCAAATTGGACGTCCCTGCTTTGACGGCAGACCAGATCATTGTAGCGCATAGACTTGGCTCCCGTCCCGATAAGATACCTGGGATTATTGTTCGCTTTGCCAATCAGGCCACCCGAGACCAGTGGCTTGATAAACGCTCTTAACTAAGGCATGCTCGGAGCAAAATCTACATATCGGGAAGCCTGACGCAGCACGATAAGACGCTACTTTGGGAAGTGAAGGAATGGTCGAAAGAGAAAAGATTCCAGTATGTTTGGTACAAACATGGAAAGGTTTTTGTAAGAGAGAAAGAGGGGGCCCAAGTACGTGTGGTGAAGTCGAAGGATGATTTGGAAAAGTTTTGAGTAGTTTTTTTTCCTTCGCATTTAGAGGCTGGTTATTTTGTTTTATACAATGAGTGATGACGATTATTTGTTACCAAAAGAAGTTGGGCTCATCTTTACGGAGCAAACAAAAGCGCCTTTTTCTTTATTTTGCTTAAATGTACAATCAGTTGGGAATAAATTTGATGAACTAAACATATTTTTGGACAGTTTCAGTTTTCGATTTGATTTGATCATGCTTACAGAAACGTGGTATAAAAATACTGATGAGGTGGATAGATTGGAGGGTTACAATATATTCAATTTAAATCGTAGTGATAAGGTAGGAGGGGGTATAGCTATGTATGTGAAAAAACACTTCAAATGTTCTGTTATTACTGATTTCACTATAATTACAAATGACTACGAACTCTTAACTTTGCAACATGAAAAATCTATATATTCAGTAGTTTATCGTCCGCCTTGTGGGAACATTTCTTCTTTTTTTGAAATCCTCGAAGTGTTCTTTCGGTTTATTGGTGAAAACGGCTTTACTCTATACTTTGGCGGCGACTTTAACATAGATATGCATGGTCCCTCTTATCATAAACAAGAAATGATGTCTTTATATCAATCGTATGGGTTGTCCAATGTTATCCTTCAACCTACTCGTGTAACACCTGTACATGAGGCGTTACTAGACTTATTTTTAACAAACCTTTCTACGTCGGAAGTAATTGCCGGAGTAGTTGGAGAAACAATTAGTGATCACCTTCCGATATTTCTACTTTCTAATGTGAGCTATAACTTAAACGAAACTCGTGGTCCTGAAGTATACTTCAGGAATATAAGCGCTACAAACCTTGAACTTTTTGGACACCATATGAATTCTGTAAACTGGAGTGCGGTACTGTCCAGCGTGTCGGCAGATGAGGCGTTTGACTGTTTTCTTGAACAGTTTAGAATCGTGTACGACCGCTGTTTTCCTTACAAATTGCAAAATGTTTCCCGAAAATCTCGTAAACCCTGGGTTACGACAGAAATATTAAGAATGATAAATAAAAAAATGCTCTTTACCACCAATTTGTGCGCACTAAAGACGCAAATATATTGTCTAAATTCAAAAAGGAACGAAATCAACTAACAAAGAATTTAAGGCAAGCTAAACGTGCTTATTTTAACAATTTATTTCTAGACACTAAGCGACCAGATGTTATGTGGAAAAAGTTGAAAGGCATAATTAAGCAAGGATCGTACGGGCATCGGATCACAGAAATGAAAATCGGAGGTGTTAACCTAACGGGATCCGCTTTAGCGGAAACTTTCAATGACTATTTTGTTAACCTTGTTCAAAGTGTACACTATGCGGATGCTTCTAGATTTGTGCAGAGTATTTCTCCTAGTCTCTTCTTCTTCCCAACTGACGAAGATGAAGTTTACTCAGTTTTCCAAAATTTAAAGAATAGTAAAAGCACTGATATATATGACCTTCAAATTAAACCTGTAAAATATGTATTGCGGTGCATTGCTCCCTGTTTGACGTATATTTTTAATCTGGCACTAGAGAATGGAACTTTTCCAAAAAAACATGCAGGTGGCAAAGGTAACGGTACTGTACAAAGGTGGGGAAAAAAACAACTTGGGAAATTTTAGGCCAGTGTCCGTTCAACCAGTATTTTCTAAAGGACTAGAAAAGATTATACATAACAGGTTGTATAGTTTTTGTGAGAAATATTCTATTCTTACCGATTCTCAATATGGATTTAGAAAAGGTAGATCTACAGAACTCGCATTATTAAAGCAAAAGGAGTTAGTCTTAAGCAATATAGAAAATAAGCTGTTAACACTTGGAGTATTTATAGACTTTTCAAAGGCTTTTGACCGCCACAATCATAATACTTTGCTCCAAAAACTTTATATGTACGGTGTGCGTGGTAGATCCCTAAGTATGGTTAAAAGTTATCTTCAGTATCGCTACCAGTGCGTTGAAATAGATAAAAAGCGATCTCAATTGCAGCCATTAACAGCAGGAGTGCCACAAGGTAGTATTTTGGGACCACTCCTCTTTAACTTGTATGTCAATGACATAGTAAATATTGATGACAATGTACTTTTTATTATTTACGCGGATGATACCAGTGTATTTTTTTCAGGTACGGATGCAGAGCAGATTATAAGTACCGCAAATAAATTTCTAGATAAATTAAATACTTGGACAGTGTCTAATTCCTTGCAAATTAATTGTAGTAAAACTAAAGCCGTTCTTTTTAGAGCAAGAAATACAAATTGCTTTCATACCTCTGTTCTCTCCCTCGGTAACCATAAGATAGATATAGTCGAAAGTGTTAGAGTTTTGGGTGTAATATTTAATCAATACATGCTATGGGATGAAATGGTACATTTTACATGTCAAAAACTCTCAAAGGTCGTAGGTGTTATGTACAAACATCGTCATATACTCCCTATGTCAGCAATGCTTCTTATATATCATTCTTTATTTTATGTGCATTATAATTACTGCTTCTTGGTTTGGGGAAATACAACGTCCACAAATCTTAAGCAGATACAAATTTTGCAAAAAAAAGTTGTGCGTATTATATGCCATGCTCCATACGATGCCCATACAATACCATTGTTTAAAAAACTTAATATTGTACAAATTCCAAACTTCTATAATTATAAAGTTTGTATTACCTATAAAAAGTCGTTTCATCACAAAGAAAACGTATTTCTGTCTATCTCGCAGATTACAATTAGAGACACGATTTCTGCTCCACGCAGCGCCGATACGTGGCTAGTGCCGCACTCCAGGACAAATTATGGAATTCAGATGTTGCGAAATACTCTTCCTCGTCTTTTAAATCGTCTGGGGGAATTAAACATAGAACTTTTGACTTTGGTAAACAAATATTTGCTTTCATTTTTTGTTGAGCCTTCAGTGTTAGTGTAGGTGCAAGAAGTGTAGTGATTTTTCTTTCTTTTTTTTTGCTTTTGTTTTATGTCAAACGAGTAATTACATAAACCATTTCTTTTTTGTGTTAAATGTTTTGTGTGCTGTCTCGGCTGCTGCTGGGGGGAGATAGAGACCTGTCAAGCAACTGTTATGTTGCTTTTTTCTCTGTCTTCCCTCTCCAAATGGAGAAAAATAAAGCATTTTGATTTGATTTGATTTGATTTGACTGTAAACCTGAGACTGGGGCAGAAAAGAGAACAAAACAGAAGGTAGAAAAACAGGACGCAACGTCTGCAGCTGTGTTTGAGACGTTGCCTCCTCTTTTTCTACCTTCTGTTCTGTTCTCTTTTCTGCCCCAGTCTCAGGTTTACAATCATGTTCAAGGTGTTTTTAGTTTCAATTTGGAGACGCTATCAGTGCAATCCTGCACATGTACAGAAAGCACTCTCGTTTTCTCTACGTGTCGCAGTCCCCCGTGTGCCCCGGACGGAGCAGTTGAGCCTCCGGCAGAAAATATAACAATATTATAGTGATCATGGCAAGTTTGTTTCACTCAACACCAACATCACATGCGAGTGTGCATCCTATATTCTCAATAGCTTGTCTCTAAACTGTAATATGCCGATTTGTGTTAGGACACATGCGGAAGTTTATACTTCATCTCACAAGTTGTCTTTAACGCTGGCAAAGGCATGGGTGCAAGTGCGTGGTTTCTTAAAGTGCCTTGTAGGCGCGACTTCTCATGCAAACAATAAACATCCTGCCCAGCTACGCTTTCGCCAATGTGCCTTTGCAAGCACTAAGGCCAACTTGTGAGATAAAGTATAGGAAGATGGGGAAATTTGGGAGTTTCAGATGTGTAATGCGGAGTATGCAAGTTCTGTTTAGTTTTGGATGGATGTGCAACCCTAAACTTTTGTCGCAATCACACTGATGTCTGCCCAATCTTGGTCGAGTTTTGCTCCGGCAGTTGGGCATCTGCCGAACTTTGCCGAATTCGAACGTCGACAGATCCGGTCCATCACTAAAACTTTTTAAAAGTAAAAAAAAAAAATCCAAATTTTCTTTAAATGACTTACCTTCGATTCTTTTTCCCTTTCGTTGAAACCCTTAGATATTGTTTCCTGGGCTATTTGGTGAGCCTGATGTTTTTTTTTTTGTCTTTTGCTCTTTCGAAGACATCTGAGAGCCGCCCTGAGGGGAAATTTTAGCGTATTAAATCACAGTGCTGTTTCTGAAGAGGCAGAAAAAACGAAAGTTCATTTAAACTTGCAGAAATTACTGAAGAATTTGAACAGTCCCCTTTACATATAACGTATTAACTAGCAGTGGCCTTTCCCAAGTACATGCAGGCGGTTTGGCTAGCCACTGTAAGCCAGCTCTGGTACAGTCAGCACGCAATGAAACCCGAATGCCGGTACGCGTGGCCATCGACACAGGCTGCTCCACCTGGAGGGCCCCGACAAATAATGAAAATGCGCCGGGGTGCGAGCCCTACTAAGATGTGCTCGACCCTCGCGCGGCGCGTCTGGGACTTCCGCGTCTCGCCAGTGGCGCGCTCTAAACACCGTCACTCGGGGTGCTTTTGCGTCACCGCACTGTCGCGGGGTCGACACCTGCAATTTCCGCGCGGCGCGAGAAGATCGATGCTAGGAGCAGCTGCAAGGTGCTCGCGCGCACGCCAGTAGAGCACGCCCATGGTGTCTTCTCCTCCTGGCGTGCGCAATTTTTATTGTTTGTTATACGTCTCATAATTTTATAATTAGCCGTACTTATAGCAAAACAGCGCGACATACGAGACAGAAGAACAAGTTGGGACACATGACGAGTGCTGACGCCCAACTGAAGGTTGCTACTACAAATATTTAGTATATAATATATGAGCACAAACATATGTCCATTCCCAGAGCTCGTCTATTAACCTCTATTCTTCAGGATCGTATGCCTCGCTCTGAATGCCATTAGGCAGGTCTACCAACTCGCATACTCAGCAAACATTTTCCTTAATTCCTTGAGCCTTCAACAATTCGTCACTGTTCAGACTTTGGTCCGATCTGTCCAGCGCTCCCATTAATTATCGCTTCGTGTACAGCAAGGGCAAAAAGAAAAGTTGAAACATTTCGTGCACAGAAGACCTATAGTGCTTGATGACGTGTCACCGGAACCACGCGGAAGCTCCAGCGAACAACTTGGCGCATGCGGTTTCTGAGAAATAGCGAAACGTCATAGGTGTGAAATAAAATTCGTTATTAGCACAGCCATACTCTTACTTTCCGGGCGACAGTGCAACGACACAAAAGCACCCCGAGTGACGGCGCTTACAGCGCGCCGCCGGCGAAACGTCGAAGCCCCAGACGCGACGCACGAGGGTCGAGCACGGCTTAGTAGGATCCGCACCCTCGCACCCCGACGCATTTTCACTAGTTCTCAGGGGCCCTCCAGGTGGAGCAGCCTTTATCGATGGCCACGCGTTCCGGCGTTCGGGTTCCATTTTGTGCTGACTGTACATCGTCAGTGATTCAAGTACTTGTGTTCGTGCTGCTCAACGAGGTAGAGGGGCTTAGAGCGATTAACTGGTATTCTGTTCACCAGGCAAAAGTGTCCCCCACTTGGCTGCCATCATGTTGTACGATTTTGACTAGACACGTGACTGTACCAAATCCTGAAGCTTTTACGCAAAACTGAGCAATTTGTATTGCAATCTCTACAAAATATGATTAACTATTTTTTCAATACTGTTAGTCTCGGAAATCAGTGTCTAGCTCCGATGAAAACCCAAAATACATCACCGCAGCTGACGGCATCTAACGGTGGCACTGCAAAGCTGCCCGAGTTTTTGTCGTAAAAGCACATTTTGGACTTAAAAGAAACTCAACATAATTTGTCTTGTCGGTACCCTTATTAAAGATCAAACGGCACTTATTTACGCACGGTACTTCGTTAAAATCTAGACAAAAAACTATTAGGTCACGTGTCTAGTGGTAAAAAAAAAGCGTGACATGGCGGTGGCCAATGGGGGGTCACTATCAGCTGCCAGTTTATCGCTCCAAGGCCCTCTACCTCGTTGGTGCTGCTGCTCCGTTCTTACTGAGAAGATTCCTTTTCAATGTTCCATTGCAGGTTATGAAAGAGCTAACTTAGGTTTGTTCACAATTCTAGTCAGGAGGGCACACAGAACATTTGGGTTTTAGTAAGAGACTATAGGTGGCAGTGAGTTCTACTTAAATGTCTACTGGGAATGCCTAGCTATGCTAGATGGCATATGGAAATTAACTAAATTAAAACATGAGCTTACCTTCTGCATGGAGGTGTTAACGTTCGGGAGGCCCTCGAGTATTTTCGGTATAGCAGCCCTTGACTTCTGCATTTTTCGCACCAGCAGCTCCAGTGTTGCTGCAATGATTTCAAGAAAGTTCACAGAGCATTGCTTTTGGAAAATACTACAAGCGTTTGCACTCAGCTCACGCAGGTTTATTTAAAGTGTACATTGCAGTAGAGAAGACGCGAAACATTCCTTTTTGAAATGATAATGTAGTGTCTAACCTAACTACTGCATCCTGAGCAGAAAGAAAAGGATGTCCCAGAGACAGCAACTGCATCCAGAGATGGTTTAAAAGCCTGTTCACTAGACTGCGATAGTGACTAAATGCTTTACTAAAAAAATAAATGAGAATGAAGGAAAGAAAACTGTTCCGACTTCGCTCTTGTTCGAGCTTTTGGACAATAAAATGTCCCAATGGCCAACAATCCTCATTTGCACGAAGAAGGCTTCGGTCTATAGCAAAATTATGGTTTATATTTGTACCGCAGCTCACAAAGCAGCTGTATGTAATTTCGTTAGTTTATTTTAAAGTGCTTTCAATTTTGTTTTCTGTATTTCGAGAGCACGAGAAGCTTGCTCGCGCCCAACTTCTCGTGGGACATAGCTTAAACAAAGACCTCCCGAACCGGCGACTTTTCAACGGAGCTCCCCAACATAAGCTTTATACGGCAGTAAAATACATACCTCCCAGCATCTCCACGGTGCCTTCGTAGAATCCCTCGTCTTCTCCCTTTTCGCATACCCAAAAAGCTTCGTACTTGATCTTTGGGTTCAAGTCTTCGTCGTCTCTAGGACTAAACCTTCGGATTAGGGACGCAGGTAATATTAGGCGCCCACCATCCGAATACTTTACGTATGCCAACATTGTTTGTCCTTTCGCGTTCTCAGACACGGTCACTGCGAACAACACGGCACCTGAATCACAAGATAATAGACGAACGATCCAGACGAAAATTGAAATAAGCTACGGCTGGTCTCTGCTTCCGCAGAACGGCGATGGTGGCGGCTTTGTCGCTTTGTGCTTTGTCGCTCAGTGTTGCCAGATGGAACAAATTGAAGTCAGTAGATGGACGCCAAAGAATCAGCAAATATATATATATATATCTGTGTGTATATATATATATATATATATATATATATATATATATATATATATATATATATATATATATATATATATTATTCTCGACCGCTCCTAATAGACAATTTCACATAATAAATAACATACTAATTAACACACATAAAAATTGGTTGCGTTTTTTTGCTGGCTGCTATTTTTTTTTTCTATTCAATTCGCATTGTTTAGCGGTCAAGGCTGCAGAAAGCGAAATGGTTATCCTTATACTCCGTTTCACCTTATGTTGTACCGCAGCGAAGGCTAGAAGCGCGAGCTCATAGCGTTGGCAGCTGCCCTTGGTGCACGAGAGCTCGTGCCGCCGAGGTGTGCCCTAGAGCAAGGAGCTCGCGCTTGTAGCCTTTCCTGAGGTACAACACAAGGTGAAACAGAGTATAGTACTCTCCCACGCTGTATTATACTTTCGTATCCTTGTAATGGCCTGTGTAGATGCTAGTTTCGGTTTCAGACCTTGTTAGTTTCGGCAGCGACGATAACTGAAAATGCGTTTTGCGATGTAAATAATACGCGAAAAAAAAAAATTCTACGACAATTTATTTTACAACATATCTGACCCGTTCTGGCAGTAAAACAAAAAAAAAGTTTTTACCGTCTCAGGTTGTTTTTCTTTAATTTTTTTATTATTTTTAAATGCCACAATGGTCCGAAAAGCTATCTCACGGAATTAGCTCATGAGCTTATCCCGACTTATTCAACCACAAAAAGAGTTCCCCGTTAAAATAGCACGCAGCTGGTGCGGGGGAATGGGGGAGTGCGACAAATTTTCCTACCCTACAGAGACCTGCAAAATCTTTGAAGGCTGAAAGTGAAACCGAAACAAATAAGAGGATATACATAGCTAATCCGCCAATCCAAGCTTCTTTGTGGCGCCAATGTATACCTTGGTGGCGCCATTAATCACTTTCGAGGGGCTACACACAAGGAACTACCCCGGAGTTTTTGAATACGCATCAGAAAGTTCCTTCGGCTATGGAACACTCCCCGGGTGCCAGTCCGGCCAAGCGACGTAAGCGGGGTAAGATTTACTTGACTGAAGGTGAGCCATTTGTGGTTCCTCACAGAACGCTGCATTATCAAAAGACAGCTGGTGAACGAGGCGCGCTCGCCTCTGTACCTCAAGACGCGCTCGCCTCTGTACCTCAAGCCGCTCAGATTCTGGCATCCGTTGACGGTAATGCTGATATCGATATCATTGATATGAGCCTCTCATACAATCAGAATCAGGCGCGGATGCCGAGCGCTCGCAATCTGTACATTCCAGCGAAGATGAAAGATCCGATGCGGACGACGATGTCGGAAACGATGTTGAGGTAGAGACACTTTGCCATTCCGACGAAGATGATGGTGGCGAGATTAACGAAGATGACGCTGTACCACAAGGGCCCCTGCTCGAACAGCTTATGTCGGGCTGTTTCCATCAGTTTGGCGCAGAAAAGCTGCCCCATTCTCCGACAACAAAAGCTGGTGCCATCGCCATGATAATGGCTCACGTCGTGTCCCAGAACATGACGTGGTCGAATCTCGATTCCTTGCTCGTTCTGGTCAACAACCTGTTTGGCAGGCAAGTCGTGCCGCCAAGCAAATATGCTTTCCGGAAGCTTTGGAAAGGGGAGACTGAAAGATGTTCTAGATGACACAGAAACTTCAGCCAGCTGCCCAGTGTGCCAACAAGCAATAGACTTAGCGGTACTAAAAGAGAAGGGATCATTCTTTGTGATGCTCGACATGACAAAGCAACTGAGCTTCGTAATTGAAAAGACCAAGGAGCCCCTCCACGACAACCTCTCAAAACTTGCAATCGATCGGGATGCCCCGGCAAGCGCAGAAGTCACTGACATGACTACAGGCAAAGCTTATGCCACGTTGCGCGAAAAAGTTGGGATGGGGGACAGTGATTTGTCGCTAACCTTCAACACCAATGGCAGTCCTCTCTTTGAGTCATCAAAGACCTCCGTTTGGCCAATCCAGTTCACCGTGAACGAACTCCCACCAAGCCTCCGCTTCAAACACACCACACTGGCAGGACTGGTTTGGGAAGAGCCACCCAAATATGACCGTCTTTCTGACCAAGTTTGTTGACGAGATGAAAGGCTTGAGGCCTGTGATGTGGGAGCATGGCTCACAGGTGCACACAACAAAAGCCTACATTCTATGCTGTTGCGTCGACGCCGCTGCAAGGGCAGCAGTGCAGAACATGGTTCTGTTCAATGGTTCCTTTGGATGCCCTTGGTGCCTCATAAGTGGAGAACATCTAGAAGGTATGTACCCATGATGTGGCTTGTTGTTATGCTATCAGCGCAATTCACGCTTTATGTGGTATGCACTGTTCCGTGCCACGGGGAGCACGTGTGCAAGCTTCTTAGTTGTACATTTCATACATTGATATTGTCAGGGAGGACAAGTGATGAGGCGGCGAATAACTGACGAAACTAAACGTTTAATGGGGCGAACTTGTGCCCAAAAAATGAAGAAGGAAACAGAAGATAACAATAGAGCGTCGCGGGCGTCGAAGTCGGCGTAAGCGCAGAGTCGAACGCTGGGGCGAGACTGACTGCGGCTCGCCACGCGGAGGCTCTTATGTACACGCGGAGGGTTCTAGAAGAATCGGCGTAGAAGGTTCGGTGTGTAGAACTTTCTAAACTCGAACAAGCAACACGGTTCTCGAATTTACCAGAACATTCATGTCAACAAAAAGGCGTCCCCGCGGCCAGGAATCGAACCCTGGCTTTTCGCGTGGGAGGCAGGCGCTATAACCGTTAGGCCACGCGCGCGCTGCCTACTCGGCAAGCTGCGCGCGCGGCAATATTGTTAATTCTATTGCCATACATTTAAAGGGCATACAAATTGTATCCTATTTATGCCCCTCATTTGTTTGTTTACCCTTTGGATGCACCCACAGTCTTTTGTTTACCTAGAATCCCAACCATTGACGGTGCGTGCTTGGTTGCTTTGTCGCTGAGCACTGTCAGAGCTCCCTGTTTATTGGTGGGCCCCTCTTTTATTATATTTATTTTTTGAAGGCTTGATAGAACATTGAAGTGTATGAAAGATGCACGTTGTTGCACTGTATACTGCGAAGGACCTAATTTTCGCAAGAACTTAATTTCTGCTAATTTCATACATTGACTATGATTCGCAACAAACAGGTCTCGCAAACAATTTCAGCAAAATGTCAACACTATGAAAGCTACAGTGAGATCTTTCAGTCTCGCGAAAATTAGCACCCCGAATAATTCCAAAACTTCAACTTCGGCCAGATAATAAAATAAAATATAGGGTATCACAAAAATAAAAATTTACAGGGTATTGTTTACCGCAAAAATAAACTAGGCATCGTTGAACGCTAATTCTCCACCCAAAAGTAGCGCCAGAGGTCACAAGCAGATGCCAAAGTTTCAGCTTGTTCGGATACCTTATTCAAAAGTTATAAGGGATTTTCTGAAAATTTCAATGGGAAAATGGGTCCCATTTTCAGTTTCTGGTGCCATAGAGCCCCATGTATTCGAAACCTCCGTCGGCCGCCATTTTCCTATTGAACTTTTCAGAAAATCACTTATGTGCTGAAACTTTGGCATTTGGTTGTGACCTCTAGTTCTACCTTTGGGCGGAGAATGAGCGTTTGGCGATGCCTAGTTTATTTTTGCGGTAAAAAAGACCCTGTAAATTTTCATTTTTGTGACACCCTGTATAAAGCTTGCTAAAAATAACTTGTTTACAGTGCTTAGGAATCACTGAAGAACAAAATACTGTAAACAACTTAATTTTTGCAGGCTCAATATTTTGCGAATCTGACCAAAGCTGAAATACTTGAATTATTCGCGGGTCGTAAATTTCGCAGGCCGAAAGGTTTTCACTATAGCTTTTGAGGCATTTTGATTTATTTTCGAATTGTTCGCGGGAAATATCCTTTGCAAATTGTACCAGATTCGCGAAAATTAAGTCGTTTACAGGAATGAATTGAATTAATGTAGGGGTGCCTCGTAGCCAGTCAGATATTAGGGATGGCAGACAGATTGTTCATTATCATCACTCCTGCTTTCACATAAATGTCCAGCCTTCTGACTGTTCATGTCATAGTGGGAAGTGACAACTGAGTACTGAATGCTGCACTCCATTCAACGTTAAACTGCAAAAGCTGCATACTTGTTCAACCTATTAATTTCCTGCTTTACATCAGCACACCTCACTTTCTGCTTGTGAATATGCACAGTGAGCATGATTAAGTGGCACAAGTATGACGGTGGACTGGTCCAATGAGTATGTAGTTTCAACATGACTGTAAACAGCACAAAATGGATAGTACAAGGTGCTGGGGAGGTGGGAAAGGCTCACTCGGCACAGTTATGAACTAGCTTCACAGGTGCAGGCCTATGGCTTGTGAATGTTATGCTTTTCTCAGCCTGCTGGGTACTGCTTTCTAACAGTTTTGTTCCAATACTTTTCTTCACAGGGAGCATGCGCTATGTGTCTGCGGAACCACGGGCTCCTAGAACGTCGGAGATGTTGGCTCGAGATATTGTCACAAACGACAATTGACGAGGCGATAATAACTAAAGAAACTAAACGTTTAATGGGGCGAACTTGTGCCCAAAAATAAAAAGGAAAAACGATAACAACAGAAGAAAACAGAGCGTCGCGGGCGTCGAGGTCGGTGTGAGGGCAGAGTCGAACGCTGGGGCGAAACTGACTCTGGCTCGCTCCGCGAAGCCCCTTATGTACACGCGTGAGCTTCTGGAATAATCGGCGCAGAACGTTCGACGCGTAGAACATTCGCACCTCGAACAAGCACCAGGATTCTCGAATTTGCCAGAACACTAAATGCAGGGATAAACAAAAGACACGTCGCTCCCAGGAATCGAACCCTTGCTTTTTGTGTGGGAGGCAGGTGCGATAACCGTCCGGCCACGCGCGCGCTGCCTACTTGACCAGCTGCGCGCGCGGCATTACTCCCCCCTTTAAAAAAGTGCATCGCCCCGATGCAACACAAAACAAAACAAAATGAAAAAGAACGATAAACTAAAGCGTCCTTTGAAGCACATAAGGTCCACAGTCCTATCGAGCGTAGTACGGCTTCAGGCGAACGACGTGGACGACCTCAGGTCGTGGTGGGCGGCGTGACGATGTTGGTGTTCCGTCAGGCATCACCTCGTAGTTGAGCTCGCCGAGGCGACGAAGTACCTTGTATGGTCCAAAGTACCGTTTCAGCAGTTTCTCACTGAGGCCGCGGCGACGGATAGGCGTAAACACCCACACCCTGTCTCCGGGATGGAAGCGGACGTCCCTAAGACGAAGGTTGTAGCGGCCCGCGTCGACGCGCTGCTGGTCTTGAATCATGAGTCGGGCGAGTTGGCGGACTTCCTCGGCCCGTTGAGCTACCGCCTGGGCGTCGTCGCTCTCATTGTCAGATGGCTCATGGGGTAGCATGGCGTCCAGCATGGTCGTTACCTTCCGACCGTGTACCAGCTGGAAAGGTGTGAATCCAGTGGTCTCTTGAACCACCGTATTGTAGGCGAACGTGACGTAGGGCAACACCTCGTCCCACGTCTTGTGCTCTACGTCGACGTACATAGAGATCATGTCGGCGATTGTCTTGTTGAGTCGCTCCGTCAGCCCGTTGGTCTGCGGGTGGTACGCAGTGGTACGACGATGGCTGGTGTGACTGAGCCGGAGGATTTCTTGGGTCATCTGTGCCATGAACGATGATCCGCGATCTGTAATCAGAACTTCGGGAGCGCCGTGCCGGAGGACGATTGACTCGATGAAAAACTTGGCGACTTCCACAGCAGTCCCTGAAGGAAGGGCTTTCGTTTCGGCGTACCGCGTGAGATAATCAGTGGCGACGATTATCCAGCGGTTTCCCGACTTTGACGGCGGAAAAGGGCCAAGTAGATCCATTCCGATCTGCTGGAACGGTGCGGTCGGGGGGGCAATCGGCTGCAGGAGACCTGCCGGCTTCGTCGGCGGTTTCTTACGTCGCTGGCACTCGTGGCACGATCGGGTGTAGAGGTGGACGGCCTTGGGGAGCTTTGGCCAGTAATACTTTTCACGAATACGGGCCAGTGTTCGGCTGTAACCGAGGTGTCCGGACGTCGGGTCGTCGTGACATGCTTGAAAGATCTCCTCCCGAAGGTCGGTCGGGATTACCAGCAACCACGGTGTGTTGTTGTCCCCGAAGTTCTCTTTGTAAAGCACACCTTGTCGGAGGACGAAGGTTGGCAGGGCTCTCGAGAAGACACGGGGGACAGTCCCCCCTCGTCCTTCGAGGTGCTCGATTAGCGCGCGCAACTCAGGATCTTCTCGTTGACGTCGTGCCATGTCGTCGGTGTTCACTGCGCCTAGGAAGCACTCGTCGTCATCGTCGTCGCTGCTGTCGGAAGGCGTTTCGACGGGGGCTCTGGACAGGCAGTCGGCGTCGCTGTGCTTGCGGCCTGACTTGTAGACCACAGTCATGTTGAACTCCTGCAATCGGAGACTCCATCGAGCGAGGCGTCCTGATGGGTCCTTGAGGTTCGCAAGCCAGCAGAGCGAGTGATGGTCGGTGACTACACGGAACGGGCTCCCGTACAAGTACGGACGAAACTTTGTGATTGCCCAGACGACCGCAAGGCATTCTTTCTCGGTCGTGGAGTAATTTTTCTCCGCCTTGGACAGCGTCCGACTCGCGTAGGCGATAACTCGCTCGGTGCCTTCTTGCACTTGAACCAGTACCGCGCCAAGTCCAGCGTTACTTGCGTCCGTGTGGATTTCGGTTTCCGCATCCTGATCGAAATGTCCAAGAACAGGAGGAGTCTGCAGTCGTCTCTTCAGTTCGTCGAATGCCTGCTGCTGCTCTTCGGCCCATTCGAACTTCTCGGCGTCCTTTGTGAGGTTTGTTAGCGGTGCGGAAATCCTTGCGAAATCCCGAACGAAGCGCCGATAGTAGGCGCATAGTCCAAGGAACCTTCGCACGGCCTTCTTGTCTCTCGGCGCTGGAAACGCTGCGACGGCGCGAGTCTTCTCTGGGTCGGGGCGAACGCCTTCGTTACTAACCACGTGACCTAGGAACTTCAGTTCGTCATAGGCGAACCGACACTTTGACGGCTTCAGGGTGAGTCCGGCGGTCCGTATGGCTTGGAGAACAGCTCGGAGTCGTCGCAAGTGCTCGTCGAAGTCGCCGGAAAACACTACGACGTCGTCGAGGTAGACGAGACAGCTCTGCCACTTCAGTCCTGCCAGTACGGTGTCCATTACACGCTGGAAAGTTGCTGGCGCCGTGCACAGTCCGAAGGGCATCACCTTGAACTCGTACAGTCCATCCGACGTGACGAAAGCTGTCTTCTCTCGGTCCCGTTCGTCGACCTCGATCTGCCAGTAGCCGCTCTTCAGGTCCATCGATGAAAAGTATCGGGAGTGGCGCAGCCGGTCTAAAGTGTCGTCAATACGGGGAAGTGGGTAGACGTCTTTCTTCGTCACCGCGTTCAGCTGTCGGTAGTCCACGCAGAACCTAAGCGTTCCGTCCTTTCTTAACCAGTACGACTGGAGACGCCCACGGACTGCTTGATGGCTGGATTATGTCGTCTTTCAGCATCTCTTGAACTTGCTCCTGGATCACCTCCCTTTCTTTAACGGAGACTCTGTACGGTGATCGATGCACAGGGCGCGCGTCGTCCTCGGTAACGATGCGGTGCTTCGCAACGGCTGTTTGGCGCACCTTCGACGACGTCGCAAAGCAGTCAGGGTATTCGGCAAGGAGGTTAATCAGCTGCCGTCGTCTCGGGTCCGGAAGCTTAGGGTCGATGTCGAGCTGCGCTGGCGACGTACTGTCTTGCTGAGGTGGCGAAGATTCGTCAGTAATGGCGGCGATTTCGGCGGAGTTTCGGAGTTCCTCGACGTGGCCAACGGCTGCACCTTTTGTGAGGTGTTGCGTTTCATTCCGGAAGTTCCTCACGAGGACCACAGTGCGGCCATCCTGAAGTTCAGCTACTCCTCGTGCGACGCCTACACCTCTTCCTAGAAGCAACTGGAGGTTGCCTTCCAGAACAACTTCGCCGCAGGTAGCTGCATCGGTCACGACGGGTACGACAACACTTGATCGCGGCGGCAGGTTCACGTGGTCGGCAGCGACTCGGACGGCGGCTGTCGCTGTTTGGGGTTTCTCTGAAGGCAGAACAGGCTTGCGCAGCGTCAATCTGTTCTCACCAAGGTCGATGACGGCGCCGTATTCACACAAGAAGTCCATTCCGAGAATGACGTCCCTCGAACAGTCTTGCAGAACGACGAACTTCAACAGGTGTGATGAGATGTCCGCCGGCGGTTCGTATCTGCGGTCCGTCCCACGACGTCGTAACTTTACGAAGGCGGCGAGTGAGCCTCCCACTCAAGACTGAGTAGTCTGCTCCGGTGTCCACGAGTGCCGATGCGTCGAGGCCGTCGATAACAACGTTTAGGTAGTTGGACACCGTTGCAAGGGCGTCGGTGCGATGCGGGGCGTCAGGAGAGTGGGAGCGCTCCGGCGTTCTTGGAGGCTGTTTGTTTCCGTCGTTTTCGGCAACGTCACCTCCAGGCGTTGCCGCACTTAGTTTTCCCGGCGACGCAGGGGAGACAGACTCTCTCAGCGGGGTCGGGGCGCTGGGGACGCTGAACGTCGTGGCGATGGGGAGCGGGCTTCACGGCGGAGAGACGACGCAGGGGAGGGCGAGCGTCGGAGGTACTCCTCGATGTCGCGAGGGCGTTCGTCGTACCTTGGGCGCGGGTCGTTCGGGTGGAACCCGCGCAGCCCCAGTTGTCTGTAGGGGCATCGACGGTAAATGTGGCCGGCTTCACCGCAGTGAGAGCACAACGGGCGTCGGTCGGCGGTCCTCCAGACGTCCGTCTTCCTCGGCGCAGGTTGCTCTGGGTGGACGTGCGGCGGTTGCCTCGGTGCTGAAGGCTCACGTCGCGGCTGCGGCGCAACGCGCGTGTGTCGTCGGGCCATTGCGGCGTAGCTCAGCGCAGGTTCTTCGGGAACTGGAACGATGATGGGAGTGTCCGGCTGGCAAGCTCGCTGTTCTTCCTCTCGAACCACCTCGGCAATCGAGACTGAAGCCGGGCGGTTAGAAGCCGGCAGTAGCTGCTTGAGCTCATCCCGGACGACGTCGCGGATGATCTGCCGAAGATGTTCGATGCCGACACCGTCGACATTGCAGCGAGGCGGCGAGACACCCGGAACCGTCGACACACCGGCGAGTCGTTGATAGTGCACAGCTCTGGCCGACAGCGCTCGCTCGATGTTGGTCGCCTCGGCTACGAAGCCGTCTACCGTCGTCGGGGGGCTGCGGACAAGGCTACCGAAGATTTCGCTTTTGACGCCCCTCATGAGGAAGCGCAACTTCTTCTCCTCGGCGGCTTGCGGGTCGGCGCGCGTACACAGTCGTAGCACGTCTTCAACGTAGCTTGTCACGCTTTCGTCGGGGGCTTGTGTCCGCGTCTGAAGCAGGTCCTCCGCATTCTGTCGCCGGTGTTGGTTCGAGAAGGTTCGCTTCAACTCGGTGGCGCAGATATCCCACGAAGTGAGCGAGGCCTCGTGGTTTTCAAACCAGTGCCTCGCGGTGCCTTCCAGCGAGAAGTAGAGGTTCTGGAGGCGTTGCTCCACGCTCCATCCGTTGTGGCGGGCCACGCGCTCATAGTGAAGGAGCCAGTCCTCGACGTCTTCATAAATTTCTCCATGGAAAGGCGTCGGCGATCGGGGGGCGACGGGCAGGACAACGACGGGCGGAGCGGTCATCGTTGCGGTCTTTTTCTTGGATTTCTCAGGCAGGGGTCCAAGTTCCGGCGGTAGGCCTTGGTTACGGCGGCTTGACCGTGCCTTGGTCTGGTCTTCTGCGAAGGGTAGCCTCCCGGGGCTGAGAACGTCACTTGGCCGGCGTGTTTTCGGAGGGGTACGGTCCACAGGCATAGAATGCAAATGTACCCCGCACCTCCACCAAAATGTCACGAACGACAATTGACGAGGCGATAATAACTGAAGAAACTAAACGTTTAATGGGGCGAACTTGTGCCCAAAAATAAAAAGGAAAAACGATAACAACAGAAGAAAACAGAACGTCGCGGGCGTCGAGGTCGGCGTGAGGGCAGAGTCGAACGCTGGGGCGAAACTGACTCTGGCTCGCTCCGCGAAGCCCCTTATGTACAGGCGTGAGCTTCTGGAATAATCGGCGCAGAACGTTCGACGCGTAGAACATTCGCACCTCGAACAAGCACCAGGATTCTCGAATTTGCCAGAACACTAAATGCAGGGATAAACAAAAGACACGTCGCTCCCAGGAATCGAACCCTGGCTTTTTGTGTGGGAGGCAGGTGCAATAACCGTTCGGCCACGCGCGCGCTGCCTACTTGACCAGCTGCGCGCGCGGCAATATGCAGCTTGCTTTGAGAATGGGGACAACCATAAACGGAATGAAGGGTCCTTCTCCATTGATGAATCTACCAGGTGTGCCCTTTGTTTTCTCAAACAGCATTAGTATTAAAGGCTGAAACAAACTGCGTGCCTAAGGAACGGATAGTAATGGCACGAATTATTGATGTGAAGGTTTTGATTTTGCTTTGGTAGAAGTCCAGGCACTTTGATTGGTAAGAAATTGTACTCTAATAATTGTTATTTTCTGACATTAAAACTGCTTTGGCATTAGCAGTGCACTCTTCATGTGACAAAGGTCAGTTGCTGTTTACAAAAGAAAGTGCACAGCACAAGATTAATTTCTGCAGGTCTGGTAGTAAGTACTATGACAGCCTAATGGGATGCACTGTGAATTGATTTCTATTTCAAGTTTGCAAGCTAGCCACTTGTTCCATAACAGCCATTAGCTAAGCTGAGTGTGTCAAGGAGGCACATGCCTAGACCCTGCTAGACTTTCGATAAGTACACGTTCAAGCACCTTCAGTAACGCTGCGAACATAAGAGGCAAGATGAATAACTTAAGGGGTTCAGGCAGCAAGAGTCCGGACGCTTGCTGCCTGAATTAAGTATGCAACAGTCATACGATACTGACCTGAAGGCCACAGATACACTGTTACCACCTGTGTGCTTGGGATTATGAAACTTGTGATCTATATCAGCTTTATAGTCTTGTTATAGTTATAGAGTGTTTATTTTTGTTCAAAATTGGTAGCCATTTATCATTATCTATTTTCTTCAACAAAATTTTTTTAATTGATATTTATTTAAGAAACCGTCAGGTTTTGTGGCATTTTTGGCCCTTTTCGTCTCGAAGTGCGATTGCTCCCCCATATTTCATTGGGAGCAGCACAGACAAATAATAATTAAAAATGACGATACTATTATGAAAAAAATAACTAAGTATTCATTATGGCTTCAGGGTCTTGAAGGACATTCAAATGTGCATGCCGAGGTTTTCATCTGAAAAAATATTAAGTCACTGCCGCCGACAAAGGGCTCAAACTCATTTTTTCCGAAATTCAGTGATTGTCAAAAAGAAGTTCTCTCATTCTTTCCGATTGCGATGAAACTATTTGTTTTAGTCTTTCATGCCACAATGCCCCGCCCCGATGACTCCACACACTTTGGTTTCATCAAACCGGTGGAACGGAGCGACAGCACCACCACAATCAGGTTTTAGAAGCAACCAGCTAGCTCACACGTGACAAGGTCACATATTCCTTCTGCTCATTTAAATCTTTTATGATGGAGCTTTAATAAAATGGTGGAGGGTCCTATCCTTGTATTTTAAGCTTTTTAAAGAAAGCTGAAAATGCTCCTTTCCTGTGTCAAGAGGATGAAGTCGCAGAGAGAGCAGAAGGCTAATTTTGAAAATATGAATTTTTCGGTTCGTACTGAATTCCTAAATTAAAAGGTGACGAGCATATATTGGCATTTATCGGTACATACCGAGGACTCCAAACCCTAGTAATAGTCACTGTAGTTGCAACACTGAGAGACATGTGAAGGAAAACTGAGATAAAACTAAATGAAAGGACGAAGGACAGACATGTATGAATGTGTATTTATTTTTTCAGTTAATTGAACAACATACTCAACATTCCCAATCAAAAGAGACATGTAATTTTTACTTTCAGGGTTTGATCTCGTGGCTGGAGTGTGCGTCGAGTACATGCATGCTGTGCTCCAAGGAGCAGCGAGGCAGTTCACGGAGCTGCTGTTTGCTTCATCAAACTCTCAGAAGCGGTCCTACATAGGTATGTGCCGAGAACCGTTGTAAGTGACAAGTTTAGCGATTTACGAGCTGGAGAGGAGGAAGAGAACAAAGGGTTTAGTGGAGAGGAGGAGCCTACTCCGCTACAGCCTTCTTTCTGCTTCCTCTTTTTCAGGCTCGTATCGATCAGTGGACATTGAAGCCAATTGGGAAAACTGATTTCAAGCTCTCAATTGAAGAAAAACATTTGACTCCAATTGTAGAACTCTAGTTTTTAGGGGGCAATTGAATCAAACTGTCTTTTTACTATTTTTTTAGCTAATAAGTTGTTCATGGTAATGTGCACAATAAGAAGTAGTGACCAAACTATACTTTTATTTAACCGCTTTTGCACGACAGTCATATCATCTGCAGCCTTGAGATAGATTGATCAATTCCAGTGAATAAAATAGTTTTGAGTTGGCTTTCATAAATACAACCAGTTTGCAAAACTTCTTTAATCTTACATAGGAAGAAATATGAATTAAGCTATTCATAATGGTGCTGACAATGCCTGTTAAAGTCATACTGTCACATGACATCTCTATCAAATGCGAAGCATTTCTGAGCGAATTCGTCTCACTCTGCGCGTCCGTCGGTCACTGGGTCGGCTTGCCGTATACGAAAGGCGTCACAGGAAAGTAATAACTGAGAACCAGCTCACGTAACCTGATCAGATACCACTAAAACACGTAATATAACCTTGCATGATTAAGTAACACATGATCACATGCCTTTACATGATTGTTGCAGAACAAATAAGATTCTGGCAATAGTAGAGCTATACTTAGGTATTACAAATATTGCAACTGCCAAATTGACATTCAGTAGATTGTAGGTGCAGTCCTTAACACTGTATCACCATCTCATTCATGTGCAGTGTTTTCTATCTGCATATCGGACATGCAGATTCATTGTTTTTAACATATAGAGATCCAAACACGTTGATGAAAAGCGGCGGACATGTTGTCGAACGCTCGTGTCAGAGTGATTTGCTTGCACTTTAAAAATGTCTAAAAAATCTGTCCTCTTGAGTTATGGTGATGTAATTTATTGTGACAGTACAGCTCAATGTTGGGTTTGTTACTGTGGAAATATTGTAGGAAAAAATCTCTATATTAAAAGTCACAAACCCTTTTCCGTGCAAATTGGAAAAAAAATTCTTGTGGGTGATGTCAAGCAGTGGGTCTCTGACAGTTGCACTTATTTACAAAGGTTGTCGGGCATTGACAGATTCCAGGTGGTCAAAATATGTCCTGCTCTTTTCTTAGGACATAGTCTCAATTTTATGGGAGGGTAAACCCCCCTGAATAAATATGTTTAGTAGTTGTACCTTCTGTTCACAGACTCCATGGGTGGATCACAGAGTTCTCCTAAGTGACTGCACTCGCTTGTGTCAGCTTGCTATGAGTTGTGCACCATATCGTTAGGAAGCTAAAGAAATCAGAGAGTGTCTACCTCGTTTCCCCCATGGTGTGTACAGGAAACATGACGACATGGCTGCAATATCTATCCGAACATGTTCATCACCAGCTAGTCAACTTGTTTGAACATTCGCGCTGTTTCCTTATAACCATATAGACGCTGTCAGGCTGTTGTGCATGGGTCACAGCATAACTGACCTTCACTTTTTGCTTCATTTATTTTGTTTGCTCTACTTCACCATTGTGGTCACACGACAGGTTATTGACTTTCTAGGTGTTTAAGTGCTCTCATGACAAATGCAACCTTTGTGTATGGTCTTTGTTGGTCAGTTCAGTAGGTGGGTGCTGGAGAAAAAGCGAAGGCCAGTTATGGTGGCTGAATTTGTGGCGCTCTCTTAAAGCGTCTATTCCAGGAGCAGCAGCATATGTCATGGTAGACAACCGTTTCTGCTATTTGGAAGCTTTTGGCAACAAAGGAAATGAAAAAAACTATTTTAGGCAGCACGGTTGGCCCTTTTTGGTTAGCAAAAACTGTATTGACCGATGTCTAACTTGTTTTTCGCTCAAACTTATTCAAATAAAAGCCTTGCCGACACTATTTTCTGGAAATCGAGAGGCGATTGTTGGAAGATCACAGCTGCAGGCACAAATTGTGAAACTGTAGTTGAGATTAGAATTGCTGGCAACGATCGGACATGTTTTTCCACACACCTGGAGTTGGCGAATGAAGCAAGCAGGCAGGAAACTTTCAGTAACTATTTATTATTATTGTCATAGCGACAGTCTCTCTATCAGTTCCTATTTCTGAGCGATGTCAGCTTTGCTGAGCACCACCACAAAATGTATGACGATATGCAGTCTGCGCTTACTTATTTGTACAGTAAAGATAGGAATTGAAAACAGAAAATCATTTCGTACACTGGTGAAAATCAAGAGACCTTTAGGCCTAGCCATACCACCAGTAAGTGACGAGCGGTCTGATAAAAAGAAAAACAGCGGAAAAAACTTCTCGCATTTTTGTTTGTGAATTTGTGAATGTTGTCCAGCAGGAATCCTCAAACAGTCGAACACACAAATGCCTCTGTAAAAACAAATTTCTATGTTGGCTCGTGAATCACAGTAAACAAACAAAAAACATGGCAGCATGTTTCTCACTTGATGAGCATCAGAAAACGCAGGCAAGGTTTCCTAGCCTCCCTTGGTCGGTAGAGAAACTAGGTAGTTGCATCTCGTCGTAAGCCAGTACAAATGGGCACAGCTATACTTGGTCATACTTTGCACAAATCTCTGAAGCTATTTTCATGCAGTTATCAAAGTAAGAGAAGTATACTTAATGCATTCTATCACCTTTAATTCTTACATGATCACCCTCCTGTGTGGCTCGGGTGAACAGCCGCCTCCTCGCGATCAAGCCCCCTCACTGCGTGACGAGGCTACCTCGTTCACTAAATGAGCGAAGCTTCTGGAAAGCATCAGAATGGAGACACTGGCTGTTGTTTTATGCTCTGCCATGCCTCGAAGAAATCCTCCCTCTTGAGTACTGGAAGCACTTCTCCAAGCTTTCAGAAGCAATCCACATGTTGCTACGGGAGACCATCACACCCCATGACATCAAGCGTGCAGGTAAGCTTGGAACTTTTTTCCCCTTTCTGCCATGTAATGATACCTGCATAGGCATAAAGGGTCAGAGTTCCTCAAATGGGAGCTTTGCTGCCAATTGGAACATTTAAAAATAGCGTTTATGCTGAAAGACTGCATGCAGTTTGTTTTGTATAAAGTTTAAGTAGTAACTGTGGGACTAAACCAAAGCTGTTTTGCACCTTAACATGTCTGCCGTCTTGTACCGTGCTGTGACACCGGACATGGCTGCAGAGCATAGCCTTCAGTGTTATGGAGCATGCAAAAAGTTTGTGTTCGTCCCTCCTGTGGTACAAATGGGAGTATATGCGTATGCTACACTACAGCTAGCTCCTTGGTGACATTCTAAATTGCGAAATTCTAGAAAACTTGCTGCTTGCTTATGACCTGTCAGCATCGCCAGTGAGGGAACGACTAGCTGCGCCCCCTACCTGCAGGAAGATGGAATTCTTTGCCACTCCAGAGGTGCAATGGTGGAAACGCATTTCTTTTTCTCATGCTGTAAACAACTCCAGTTTGACATTTCTAGAACTCGGCGTGCCTCGAAGTGACCAGGAGTATATATTTCCTGACACCTATACTCTAATGTTGGCTAGCCTAACTCTCCGTTCAGTGTTCCTGACAAACGACTTGGATTCACATGGATGTTCTAGAGAAGCATCTCTGAAAAAGCAGAGGGAGGTCGGGCGAAATGCTTTGGCGGCTGAACCTAACCTTAGCCTCCTGTACCACCGAACACATTGAATACTTAAAGGAAGATACCACCGCCGGCTTCTTGTTGCTGCTCGGAAAGACCTGTGAACGAATGTGGATACCTTGGCGGCTTTTCAATGCAAGCTGCCAAGGTATTCACATTCGATAAAGGATAAAGGCCGCTTTAAAAAGCGGGAAGTTACAAAGCTCAAGTGTGAATGATTGGCTTGCAGAGGGATATGAACTCCTATGATACGATGGCATCACTGAATTCTTGACCTGTCACCAACTATATAGCACGTGCACATGTCAGAACTTTGCACCATGGGCCAACCTACCCTTCCGACGTGCCCTCAATTCTCTAAGCACTCAAGCACCTTCTTGGAAACTGCATCACTAATAGAGGCCTCCTCTCCTAATCAAACTTGATAGCTTCTTCAGGTGCTGTGAGACGTGTTACCTTTTGCAGGAAATTTTAAATCCATTCAGCATGTCCCCTTCTTGCCTAACACAAAATCAAATTCTTGTAGTGTGTGCAGGGTAATGGATAGAGCCTGAAAATGGTGTACCGTGTTTTCCAGACTATAAGTCGCACCCTTGTATAAGTTGCACATCCTTATCTTGAGCCGTTTTCGTGGAAAAGTTGGTATATAAGTCGCACCTTTGTACAAGTCGCACCTCTTTGCAATATTCACGCGATCAGTTTTTTTCGTTTACGCGCATTGGTATCGCAAAATCGAGGTTTCGCACAATCGGCTAGATTGCACATACCATTGGACGCTTCTATCTCTTAAGGTAACAGCGCAAGATCAATCATACAAAACGACACACAGAAACGCACGCGCTGACTTACAACTCTTTTGTATTCTGCTGCTTCTTTGTTCTCTTCGTTGGGTTGACTCCAAATCTCCGTGATCAGCAAAATACACGAATACAGGAAAGACTTCTAAATATGCTTCTCGGAAAACTTTGTTGTTTCTTTCTCCTCGCGAGAAATGCCCATAGCCAATGCTGTCTGGCGCGGCAATCGAGTGTTTCGCAGCAAAATCGGAAGGATAGTCGGCTTTATTCGAACGAACACGTGCTGGGCGAACAAAAGTTTTTGTGTTAGACACTCGTGAACCAAGCTTTGGACCACTAGGCCTAGCCTAGGTCAAGTGCTGGAGACGACGCGAGCATCGATGGACAGGCAGATAGATAAATCTTTACATACTTCTTTCGGTACCTCTAAAAGATTGACTAGCCACAATCTTTCCTTTCACATGTAGCAACATGGCTGGAGCATGGCAGAAAAAAAAACTGTTAATCAAATTGAAACTAAGAAAGATGCAAAAAAGTATTCTGGAATGTGTGTATACCAGCCCACTTACCTTTCAGTGTTACTGGACTGAAGCAAAAGAATACAGAGTCATGGCTGAATTAGTCAACGTCGATCACGTGCTGTAAAAGCTTTATTTTCACGGTCTCGCCTATCCACATTGAGCCGCTTTGGGGAAATCGTAAAATTTCTCGCTTTCAGTTATGAAAAGTTTAGAAGATGGTAAACAAGTGCGGTGACAGCAGTGCCTCCTGGAAGGGGCAGCACCACCTATGGCTACATAGTTCCAGTGCTCTACAAAAGATGGCGTGCGGTGCAAAAAAAAAAGGCGTCGCACCGTGAATTAGAAAATAGAACACACATAAGTCGCAATGATAAGATAAGACGCACCAATAAAAATGTGTGAAAAAAAAGCAACTTATACACCAGAAAATATGGTAATATATAAAAGTGAAAGCTGGAATGAACTTGCTCCTTAAATACCTCCTTTAAAAATATATGCACATACTTTTTCAAGGTTTGACACTTAATGTATAGCAATTTCACTTGCATATCTAGCTACTTTTGTATTACTAATTATGTGGATAGTATTTCTGGTAATTTGTCCTGAGCAAGGTTCATTATTAGATTCTCATCTAAAGATGCAAATGCTTATTCTTTCATTTTTAAGAAGAGCTGCTGCACGACTTTGTTGGTCGCTGCGAGGGCCTCTACGGCGTGGCATCACTGACCTTTAACGTCCACCAGCTTCTTCACCTGCCGAACTCTGTTCGCCAGCTGGGACCGTTATGGGCACAGTCAGCCTTCGTGTTCGAGGGAGGAAATGGAAAGCTTGTAAAGCTCGTCTCCGCAGCCAAGGGGCTTCCAGACCAGATTGTTGAACGCGTTGTGATGTCGCAGCAGCTTGAGTGCGTGCTAGCCAACCACGACCTTGCAATCACTGCCAGCGAGCGAAGTGTGTGCGAAAGTTTTCTAAATTTTTCACATATTCAGAATGCGCCGTACGTTGATGAGGTGTGTCTGTTGGGACGGGAAGAAGTCACCAGGCTGACAACTGTTGAGAAGCGCTCGCTGGAAGAAAAGGGTGTGAGCGTTGGCGTGGCTGGCGAGTTTCAACGCTTTGCATACAAGGGGCAGATCTTTCACAGCACGGCCTATACAAGGGCTGCAAAGAGTGACACCACCGTGATTTTGACTTGTGATGGAGAGTACTTTAGAATTCAGAAAATTCTCCTTGTCCCTGACCTTGGATGCACCCTCCTCTGCAGACGGCTAGTGCTAAGAGAGGCACCCCTCTTTCCCGCTCATATAAAGGAATGCTTTCTTTCTCAAGTAGACGTCTGTGAAGTGCTGAAACCCGAGAGCATTATGGCCAACTGCATTTTCATGGAGTTCTTAAACCAAAGCAAGAGCTTTGTGTGTGACATGGCAAACAAAATTGAAACAGATTAATATTGAATCGAGCACCCCCAGTTAAAAATTCTCATTAAGCGCGAGACACATGCACGAAAAATCCATCCGATCCGAAATCCGATCCAGCAGTACGACTGCCTGATCCGAAAAATTGGATCGCTTCAGACGTCGGATCGGCGATCCGACGTGCGTCCAACATGCCAGATAGTTTCGCACGGCGGACGGACTGTCGGAAGCGTCCAGCCAATGACAGCACAGCTAGCGCGAACGTCATGATGACGTACTGGGTCTGGCGGGGCGAACAAGAAAACGGGACGGGAGATCGGGAAGCCGGACGCGTGGATCCCGCTGACCCATTCGAAAAAGATGGCCCTGGCAAAAAATGCACGCGCTAGCGAGAACGAGCTCCTAACTTCGCTCGTGCGAGCTAAACCGTCAACCTGGGACCAGAGATCTATGAACGCGGACCTCCGCTGGAGTGCATGGATCTCCTAGGCGGAGCCGAACGGATCATCGTGTCGCCTGCAAGGTCGGAAGCGTGTGTCTCAAACTATCGCGTGCGACAATTCGGAGCGGCGTTCGGACTGTCGGATCGAACGATTCTGCCGTCCATGTGTCTAGCGTTTTAGAGTCCAATGGGAATTTCCAATTGGTACCAGTTAGGTTTTTAGACAACAAATTGGTCACTGCATTGGGAACCATTTGGAACCCATTAGTTTCCAACTGGAGAATTGTTTCCAATAGGTGAGACCCATTGGCCAGTGTGCTTTCAATTGGAACCCATTAAAACCAATAGGTTCCAATTAAAACCAGATAGAATTCTGATTGGATCTAATGATAATTTTTGTCCGGGCTGTCACAAATTCCAGGGTATTCTAAGTTTTATTTTTATTTTCTCGTGCTGTTATTGTTGGTCACAACCACGCTTATCTGTTGAGCTGACCGGAATGTCACGAAGGGTCGGTTGCTGCCGTAAGACCTCTTTGAGTTGTTGAGGTGTTCTTGACTCAAATCTCGCTGCTTTTACGTGATTGGTCTCGAGATGTCCGATTGATGAATGCGCATGTTCTCTATGCAGAAAAAAGAGGCTACATATGAGCGAGACATATGGTGATCCTATGTTGTGGAGTATGCCTACAATCAACTAAACGTTAGGGCAACTGACGCTAACTCAGTTAAATCGTTTGTATCACCGAAAAATTAGCTGACCACTATTTCATTGGTATTCAGATTAATTCCAGTGAACATGGGCAAACACCTATTCGGGTGTCAAGAACATTTAAATTCCCTAAACGCTCCTCTTTTAACGATCTTGTTTCTTCCTATGATTGGGAGGCTCTCCTACGTGAAGAATACCCATCTCAACTCTATCCTAAAGTAGTCTCGCTTATTAAAACATTTAAGGATTCTAGCACAGCAACTGGTAATGTAAAAAGCGTTGATCGGAACAACTATGGCTTAACGAAAACATTCTTCAGGCTATCAAAAATAATGAACTTCTATGGAAGCGTAGCCGGCGTGCGACCAGAAATGAGGAGTTGCGAGCGAAATACAAGGCATCTCGGACCCATATACTAAATGCACTAATGCGCTCTGCTAGACGTAATCATTACACAGAAAATCTTTATCACGCGCGTTTCAACTCTAAGGAAACGTGGCCTATAATTAACGAGGTTCGGGGTGTCTCTTGAAAAAGTTCCTTTGACCTGTGGAACCAAAGAGCTTTGGAACCATTTTAGTCACCACAGCTACTTCTTTTGCTCAACATTTTGTTTCTTCCATTTGTAATAGCACAGGGTATGATGCGCCCAATGCTTATGATATAAATATAGTCTTGTCATCTGCGTTTCTTCCTGCGATTTCAAGGGCCGAGTTACTTTCCATTCTATTTTCCTTCAAAAGAAATAAATCACCAGGAATCAATGGTATCGATCACAGACCTCTGTGATAATTTTTGATGTGCTTGCAAAATTCTAGTAGCCACGATAAATGGGATTTAATGTTCTGGCTGTTTGCGCCTGCAGATCTAAAAACAGCAATGGTAGTACCTATGCATAAAGGTGGCCCTCGGAACTTGCTGTTACCGTACCGCCCCATTTCGACACTGCCGTACATGTCTCAATCTTTAGAAAAACATGTATTAGTTTCCATGAATGGTTTTCTCGATAAACATTGTATAATCTCATCTTCATAGCACAGCTTTGTCACGGGGCGTGGCACGTCATGCTTACTAGACGTGTTCTCTGAGTTCCTTCATTCGTCTTTCGATAACAACTGTTGAGTATGTGCTCTTTTCTTCGATGTTAGAAAAGCATTTGATTCTGTTAATCGTACAATTTTAGTTAAGGAATTGTACTGTGTAGGATTCAGAGGTTCTTCGCTCTGCTGCAAGATTGTACTTACAATCTCGTTCACAGTTGGTGTCCTTGGGTAATGTTCGAAGTAGCAAAGTTCCTCTCCTCTCTGGACTCGCAGTGTTGCCAAATCGTGGGAAATTTCTCACAAACATAGCTCCACGGGACAACGGGGAACTAAAATCAAACGCATGCAAAATAAGAGATGTGATTGGTTTTAAAAGTTCATATTTTACGTGCGTTCAAATTAAGTTTATCTTTACCCCTTGGCATCAGGCTTTCCACACAAGGTCATAAATTTCCCACTGTTCGGCAACAGTGCGAGTCTGGAGTGCCGCAGGATTCCATATTATCTCCTTTAATATTCAATATCTATGTAAACAATCTTCCAGCTGTTGTCACTAGTAACATGCTACAATATGCGGATGACACTCTGTTATTTACCAGTCACACCGATATTGAACCCGCCATGCAAATGCTACAAACGGTTGCTTTTGCAGTTATGGATTGGTTCAAAGAAAACAATAACTGTGAATTCTTTAAAAACTAAGCTAAGTTTTCGCAGCCCTTGGTAAAAGCTCACTGTCTTCCCGAACTTATTTTTGCATTGCTCTGTGTTCCTTGATGCTGCACTTCTGGTCCAGTATGTTAATTCTGTTAATATCTTTGAATCAGACATGTACACGTTACCCAAAAAAAGTAACTAAATACCGTTACTCGTTACTCGCTCAAAAAGTAACTAAATACGTTACTCGTTACCGATTCTCAAAGGAAACGCGTGAGTTACCTCAAAAGTAACGAGTTACTTTCCACGTTACTTTGACGACCAAATGCACAACTGTTTTTGTTTCATGGTTTATTGTTTTCTTTTTAGTAGTCGTTGCCCTTCAGCAGCAGCTGCCTGTAGAAGTTTTCATCAGTTATGTTTCCCCGCTTCCTTGAAAATAGATCTCCGGTGACGCTGAAGAGTCGTTCTACCGACGCGCTAGAAGGAACGGCAGCGTTGTGCTTCAGGAAGAGCTGGTGAATCTTCGAGAACTGCGCCTTCATTGAGGACAGCGGGTAATGGGTTATGTGCCTCCCCGTGTTTGCAACCTCCGGGTTTACATTCGGTCCGTACCCGTTTCTAGAAGGTTCAACCAACGAACCTGATTGTGCTCGCTGGGTGAAGGACATTCCCAGCTGTAGAGTTCAGTACAGCAACGTTTATCGCTGGACACTTTAGTACTGTCATACTGGTTAGTTGTTTTTCGGGTTGCCCCTCTGCCTTTGTCACAATAGACGCATACTCAGGTTAGAATAAAAACAAGGCCGTTTAAGCGGTGTTGTACACGTTACTCTTCAAATGTAACGAGATACCGTTACTCGTTACTTGGCCTTCAAAGTAACTAAATACCGTTACTCGTTCCTTTTCTAAAAAGTAACTAAATACGTTACTCGTTACCGAAAATAGTAACTAGGTACAAGTAACTCGTTACTTGTAACGCGTTACGTACATGTATGCTTTGAATCTTTTTTGATTTCGATTTATTATGGAATACGCATATGGCTTTTGTTGCGAAGCGTCTCCAAAGTGTTTCATGCCAGCTCTACAACTTAAAAATGTTTCTTCTGTTTGCAGTGAGAAAGTTGATAATGCATTCTTTGGCCTATTGTGTGCTCAAATAGGGCATTACTCTTTTTTAAGTGTTCCCTGTAATGGCATAATAGAATCGATGGTATTTTGAAGGGATGTTGGCAAGTGTGTCCTACAATTTATCGCTATGTTCAAGTGACAATATCTTCGCCTCGCTTCAGTTTCCTTGTTTGTATTCACAATTTTTTACAAACTGTCATTCAGCACTACTTTTGGAGCAGGGACTTTATAATTCAAAGAATCGCACCACGTATAACAAAGTGTAATACTCGCTTTGAAGTCCCACATATATATGGTTCCTATGGGGAAAGCATTCGGGCATTTTATGTTCCCAACATATTCGACGCGTTACCTGACTATATTTCTTCCATATAGAATTGTCACCTTATAAAAAATGTCAAGAGACTGTTTAATGATAAAAATAAGCATTCTAAATTTTGAGTACCAGTCGCTGATTTGTGTTGTATTTTTTGTTGTGAAGAATGTGCTTTTACTGCCAGGTCCCGCTACACAAGCCCTAACCGGCTTCGGCAGACCTGACATTCTGTGTTGTTGATTTTGATTAATAAGGACCCTTAGTATTAATATTATTATAACTAAATGTCAACCGGCATGTTTAATATTTGTTGAGCAATTCTGTACATGTGTCAAAATAAAGATTTTATTTGCTAGTCTTTTATGTGACATCTGCATAGAAGCAATGTTCCGTAAAGGCAAGACATTTTCTCTGCTGCCGCATGATTAATTTCAGAAACACATCTTTGTCGATAGAATTAGCAAAAACCTCTTTTGTCAAAATTTTTTTTTTTTTTTCATTGTGAATTGTTTGGAGTGTAAAAGCCCAATTTGTTTATGTAGAAAAAAAAGTGATTAATGGGGTTTTCTCACTTGGGAGTTAAAATTAGAAACAACGAAACCAACTTGATACAAATGAAAAAGGACGCGTACCCATTAGATCGATGCCAATGGTTAATTATTGTAAACTGGGCATACTGCTAGCTTGGCTAGTTCAACGAGCAGTTTCTCCAGTTCCGCTGGTTTGACTTATTTAGATAAAAGTGAGACCAATTTCATTGCCAGTTGTAACTGTTTGACTGCCAGTTGGAACAGTTCGATAGCCAGTACAAACTGTTCGGCTGCCAGTTTGAACATTATGACACCAGTGTCACCAGTTCAAGCTACCAGTTTTGCCTGGTTGGCCACCAGTTTGAACCGTTCAATTAACAGTTCAGCCATTTCAGCTGCCAGCTTGGCCAGTTCATTTTCCAAGTTCGGCCAGTGTCGACAGTTTGATTTCCAATTTGCCCGGTACAATTCCACTACAACCAGTTTATTTTGGGTTTGGCCAGTTCATATCCAAACTGGATTCAAATCGTTTTTTTCAATAGGGAAGTTGGTCAGGCCCTCTGCTCCGGCTCGTTCGAGAAAGGGCAGCCGCTCTTCGAAGTCCCTCACGGAGGTAAATGGGGCAGCGTTGTTGTAGACGTGGTAGAAGATGCACTGCGGCCAGGTCGTGCCGGACTTCGTGTACGAGACGTTGAACACGCCTCGCCGTCGGGGTCTAGAGGAAAGAGCCGATCGGAGTATCTTGTCGGGGAAGAGGGATGCCTTGTAGTGACTTCCAAAGCTGCAGTACTTGACCGTCTGGTTCGTTGGCATGATGAACGGGGTAGGTTAACTTATGCGTGCAGTACGGAGAGCACGTCGAGCGTATTGATAAAGCGCATGACACCGCAGACTGTATAGTCGAGGTTGCATCAGGCATGATGTCTCATGCACACGTCGTGCTTAGAAACTGAAGGTAGTGGGGCAGCAGGATTTGTTTTGAATGAACTTGTAATGCAAACTGGGTTGACCTCATTCCGGCGTTTCATGACACACGCTATTTTTCACTCATGTTTCAAGCCGTAAAACGCAACTTTTTATCAGACCAAACCTCTTTAATTTTTTTTCATGCGCTACCACACCCACACCCTACCAACGCGTGGGATATTGGATTTCGGATTCGGACGGCGCGTGTATCACAGGGAAGCTCGTTAACCCTCCCCCCCCCCCCTCCTGCGATCACGCCGCCTTGCGGCGACAGTATGCGGCTGCTAATTACAAAACTATTAACCCACTTGCCCTCCCCCCTCCCCCCCCCCCCACCCCCGTACGCGCCGCTTCGCGGCGTCCATCCGGCAACCTAAGCCCCGCTGTTCCCCACGCACCTCCAGAAGGGGAGTCCTATACCATTTAGTTCAACCAAGTTTCGTCGACAAAATTCGTTTTCTTTTTCAGTGTTAATCGTAAAAAAGAAATGTTGTAAATATCGCCAAATGCCTCGACAAAACACAATGCTCTACAAAAAAAAAGAAGAAAGTGGATCGAACCGCGGTCCGCTGCGAATGCGGCAGACGCGTTGCCACTGAGCTACGCTACCGCTTCGGAAACGCGTTTTAACCGCTGCCTATGTTGACGGCGGCAGCGTCTGTCTCTACGAACCAGCCAATCCGGCGTGAGCGCCGTTGCTGGGGGCGTCTATCACTGGAGGGTGTCCTCCTCTGCCTCTTTTTTTTTTCTCGCCCCGTTAAGGGTCCAGGTCCAGGGTCGAGGATATAATGTGTGTTTTTCAGTAAACAATACAGTTGTTTTTCAAGCGAACAAAGGCGTCCATTTTTGAGGCGCAACCTCTATCTGGCTCCTACTGCGACAAAATTACTCGCCTATAAAACAATAACTCGACCCAAACTTGAATACGCGAGCGTTGTGTGGAATTCACGTCAAAATTATCTAATATCAAGCCTAGAATCAATTCAAAACAAAGCCACCCGGTTCATCCTAAACGATTATTCTTCAGAAAGTAGTGTCTCCTCCTTAAAATTAAGGCTTGGTCTCGCTTCATTAGCCACACAACGCAAAATTAATCGCATGTGTTTCTTCCATCAAGTTTATCATAGTAATTCACAGTTCAGAAATATTTATTGTCAAAAAGCCCATTATCATTCTTCTCGAAACGACAACACATGTAAACTCCTTTAATACCGCTCCCACAATAACTCATTCATGTTTTCTCCCTCAATATTGTGTATTAAAGAAAGGAATAACTTGCAAGATCATTTTGTAACCAACTTAGATATTACAGCGTTTTAAGAATTGTGCGTGCTTTTGTTTAATGAGTAGGGAGTGTCTGTTTGTGTATATAGATATTGTTTTCTTTGTGGTTATACGAGATGCGGTTGTGTTAGTGTTCTTAAATTCTTTTTTTTTATATTGTATTCCCATTTATTGCCACGCCCCTCATGAAATGCGTCCTCAAAGGACGCCCTTGAGGTAAATAAATGAAATGAAATGAAATATGAACGATATTGACTTAGTGCAGCTTTGTTAGCGAAATGTTATGATATACTAAGTAGAAAGCCTTTGAAAAATACATGAATACCCCAACAACAATTGCTTCTTTTTTTGAAACTGGATAAAATTATATAAATATATGATCTTGTTCCAGTAATGCTAGTTCCCTTGATTTTTTTTATACAGCAACCGAATTGGTGTGGTGTTCACAGGTCACGCATAAAAAAATCTCAATAACCTCACGTGCAATTTTTTTTTTCTCGAATGCCTTTGAACATATTGGGAGAATAGAAACTGACATATGATTCCCCAGATTACTTCGATCTCCCTTTTTGTAAAATGTGTTAATTCTTACTATTTGCATTTGCGGCTAGAAAGCTTCTGTCACAAAACAGGTATTAAATATAAAAGTGAATAGGCGCGAAATTGTCAACTATATGCTTCGCAAGCAGCGTCTGGAGGTCATCAGATACTGCTATTCTTTAGATTAATTATTACTTATATTACATCAGGCTCGGTGACGTGTTGTTGAAACATTGACTTATTTGAAATGCGCACGCATTCGCAAGAAGCCTATGAGTTAAAGATGTCCGGTCTTTGCGCAGGGGTCATCAGCAAAAAAACAAACAAAGAATCCTACGTAAATAAACACGTCACTAAGTTTATTGAATATACTGCGTGCTAGTGAAATTTAAAAAAAATGAATTGTCAAATGCGTCAGCTAATCCGCTGCCAGACAATTCCTTCCCATTCCCTTCAATGTTTCAGAAACGTACGTGAGAGGAACCACGATGCAAGACTTTGTTTACTCTAGATAATAACACGTGAGTCGGCTGTTTTTATCATTTAAAGAGGAGTGGTCTTGCGTTCGCACAAATCGCAGCTTACTTGTAAATTCGCTTCGGTACGGCTTAAAGGTTCTAAAGTCATCGGGTGCACGAGTATTTAGAAATCACCTGTATACGGTATTGAAAAGTCTTATTTGTATGAGAAAGTTTTGTGTCCAATAAACACATATGAATCATACAAGAAATATAAGAACATATACGAACCATATAGGAAGCTTGTGAGAAGTTTTCTTATATGGCTCTTATATGTTCTTATATAGCTCATATAGTTTTTATATAGTTATTATATGGTTATTCTGTGTTCTTATATACCTTGTATGATTTATATGTGTTTATTGAAGGCAAGAAATTTCTCATACAAATGGCTTTTTCACTAGGTAGCTTGTTTCTAATTTTTTTCTTTACGCAAATAAGGCGTATTTCACGCATACTTATTTGTCGACTGTGTCCACGCAGTTTCACAGGAATGTGGTCAGAATATTTTTATTAAATATCTATGAACTTGTAAGCATCATTGGCCTCACGGGATTCATCACTTCTGTTCCATTTTTTCTGCAGCAGTGTATCGCGGAAATCATTAAGGTTGGTCTTCGTCATTAAATGGTATACGATTCTTGAATGTTTGCTGCTGGCTGTTTTCTTTCCACACAAAGGAACACAGTAAGATGGTGACTGACAAACCAGGATATGACTCCTGCCTCAGAGTATGACTGCAAAAATTGGTTATAAACAAATTGGCATTTAGTTGAGACTCTAGTCGGCACAATAATCATGTTAACAAATTCATTGAATATTATGGCAGTGTTAAACTCTCTGGTAGATACACTGTCGTTACTCCTGTCGATGTTGCGAAGTCATCCAGCAATTAAGTATTATTTTCTGTTTTCACTAAAGGACGCCAGGAACTAATCGTAGAATTCTAAAAATTTTCCCGGTTCAAATACTGGTTTCAGAAAAAGAGCCGGAAGCTCGGCACTCTGTCATATGATGGCCCAAGTGAAGCGGTGTGGTGATCGCTCGCATCTCGCAGTGGCTACGAGCGGTTTAATGGCTCATAGGTGATGTTCCACTGTCATCATGGTACTATTTGTAATCTGGCAGCAGCACCAGGAAGGCAACTTCTTTGTAAATCTGGTTCTCAATAAAGCGAGCCAGGCAAGAAATTTGCACATTAAAAAGGGTCGCGTTCTCATTTGTGGCTAAACAATACCTCTAGAGAATATATTACAATTCTCAATCTGCCTAAAAATAGTACAATTTCTTCTTTTAGCCTCGTAGAACGATTTGTCGCTGCTGCACGCTTACCGAATATGCCGCGTTCTTCAACCTTAAAAAATGGGACATCCCTCGCCCGTGCAATCGTCGCTGCTTCCCCTCGTAGCCCACCATAATGATACCGGGATATGATAACGTGTCCCTCACGAGTACGTCCCTCTTCTACGAACTACAGTCGCCCGCGGGTTTTGGCCACCTGGCGCAAGGGTTTCAGGTCAGCTCTGTTGAACATATCTTGGAAACGTTTGGCGGTTCCGAGAACCCCGTACTATTCCGCATGTCTCCACTGAGAAATGAGACTGGCTCCTGGGCGTGCTCGTGCGCCGCCACTTGACGTTTCGTGCAGAGAAATTTTGCGCCTTTGGTTCGTGCGATTGAAGTCTATATTAGGCCCTGCAGCACTGCCTTTCCATAGCTGTTTATCATATCTGTTACCGCTCACGTGTAACTAGATTACGTTTGCTCATATGTACACAATATCAGAAGCGTTAGACCAATTCTCAGCATATGTGTACGATGCAGGAAACAAAAACAAAGAAAGTTACACCCATAATTCAGGAACGGTGAGCGTGTTCCCCGTGGTTGTAATCGAAAATATGTAAGGAATTGAGCGTGCTTGCGCTGTACTCGGTCGGTGCCACAGGCACAGCTTCAGGCATGCTGTATGCTCACTTTCAGCAGCGAGACAAGTTTAAGTAGCGACACTACATTTGTAACTAGCTGTGCTACATATTCATCAGAGTACGAATTTCTAGTCACACATAACACCACGCAGCTGAGCACACCGAAATTTGACACTTTAAAAAGCGCATAGCATGAGCCGCAAAATAGAAAACTTCAAAATCTGTCGGTCGGAAGCCGGCCTTGCGGACATTGAAAACTATTCTCCATTTCACCCTACCATGAGACAGCGTATTGCCTACCGTCCGGCGCTTAGCCTTCGAAGGCGACTGGGCCACACTCAACTGCACTTCTGATTCGCGCTTTGCAGAGGAGTTAATTCAGTCTTCTCTTAGATTCTTAACTCTTGCAAATTGACCCCAATTCCCGTCCATATATATACCACATGGCTGTGAGCAAAGCGAGTGTACTGATCATCATTTATTCAGCGCTGCACACAAAATGAGTGCAGTCGCATGCTAACGCGCACCCTCGCTATTTTCGGACGTTATCGTAGATCGTCATGCCACCGAAGAAAGTGGTTTAGTGTGGCAGCTGCTCCAGCCCCATTGTCGGCAAGCAGCAATTTATCGCCTGCTCAGGTGGCTGTAAGAAGCGATTTCACTGCAGCTGCATCATTGTGGGCCTGGAACTGGTCACACTGGTTCGACAAAAATATTTTAATTTGTTCACGCCACCACTGCGCATCGAAAATCTTTATTATACACAAATGTAGACACAATACGCCTACTACAAGCATCAGCTGAACATACATTGAGCGCATACACATACACAGCACATACAAACATCAATACAACAGCACACTAACCTGATCACTACTACCGAGCTCTGCGTTTCCGTCTTTTATACTGGTCGTTTTGAACGCACGGAATTTCTCGGCGACCACCTAAGCAATAAAAAATATTCCCAGCATGTTGATTTTTTTCCAGCAATGTCATACCTCTGAGAGTATTTTAAACGGCTCAGGGGATTAATCTCTTAGTAAAAAGTAAACGCTCGATCAGGCCGTAATTATTTGAAAGCCAATAAATCAAAGTGAGAAGGCCAATAAATAAAGTGAGAAAGAGGGGTCAAACTGCCCTTAGCGAAAAGTAGCTCAATTCTAGTATACTTCTGCTGTGCTTATTATGCATACTACTGCTGTAATAATTTTGTGTTAAATTGGCTAATCTCGAGTATACTCGCCGATGATAAAAACATACCATTAGTATGCTTGCATCTCTATTTCGGAATAGTTTTCAGGACACTCTGTACATACTGCTAGGAAAACGTTAGCATACATTGGGTGAGCTCCCCTTCTGATAACAGTGATCTGTAAGCTTGAGAGCTTATTCTGCTAAAAGGGCACTTGAAGCACCCGATAACGAGAATTTAATGTAAAGGCAAAGAAATTATATTAAGTGGTACACTGAAATGAGAATGTAAAAGAAATTGCTAGCAGTGGACACAAACCTAGTCTCGATCACAGGGAATTGAGGTTTATGTCAATGCTGGCAATTTGATTTACAGAAGGTTCACATTTCAGTATTCCACTTATTATAGTTTCTTTACCAGTACATTTCCATGTGCACCGACAGAAACGTGGGGTGGAACGATAATGCCGCTTTGCACTATGATAGCGAAGAGAATTATGAATGCATGCAACCAAAGATTTAACAACGGAGAAACTTTATTTATAAATAAGTTGATATACACCTTGTATACGTGAATAGAAACACTTTTTAGGTTGCCTTGAACCTGTCTATACAGGGTTAAACAAATATTTACACTTGCCTGCCCTATTGAAAAAAACAATTTGAAAACAGTTTGGATGTGAACTGGCCAAACCCGAAATTAACTGGTTGTAGTGGAATTGTACCGGGCAAATTGGAAATCAAACTGTCGAAACTGGCCGAACTTGGAAAGTGAACTGGCCAAGCTGGCAGCTGAATTGGCTAAACTGTTATTTGTACAGTTCAAACTGGTCGCTAATCAGGCAAAACTGGTAGCTTGAACTGGCGACACTGGTGTCTTAATGTTCAAGCTGGCAGCCAAACAGTTTGAACTGGCAGTCGAACTGATCTAACTGGAAGTCAAACAGTTACAACTGGCAATGAAACTGGTCTCACTGTATCGAAACAAGTCATACCAGCCGAACTAAAGAAACTGCTCGTTGAACAGGTCAAGCTAGTAGTATGCCCAGTTTAAAATAATTAACCATTGGAATCGATCCCATTGGCCTTTTTCATTTGGATCAAGTTGGTTTCAATATTTCTAATTTGAACTCCCAAGCGGGAGAACCCCATTAATGACTATTTTTTTTCTACATGAGCGAATTGGGCTTTTACACTCCACACAACTCACAATAAAAAAAAAAATTGGCAGAACAAGATTTCTTAATTCTATAGGCAAATATGTGTTTCTAGAATGAACCTTGCCACAGCAGAGAAAATGTCTGGCCTTTACAGAACATTTTCTCTATGCAGATGTCGCATAACAGACTAGTAGACCAAATAAAAGCTTTATTTTGACGCATGTACAGTTGTACCTAGCTTGCACCAATAGTTCGTGACAGGTCAAGAATTCAGTGATGCAATCGCCTCATAGAAGTTCATTTCCCTCTGCCGGCCAATCGTTCCCACTTGGACTTTATAATTTTCCCGCTTTTTTACCGCGGCCTTTATCCACCCTGGCCTGCACCTAAAAGCCGCTTCCAGGCTCCAGCGCAAGTGCCCGAGGGCGAGGCAGGGAGTCTCCCACGTGATGTCGGAGATGCGCGGGAAAATGTGGCAGTTGCGCCTATGAGTCAAGCGCCTGGAATGCGCCGGTGCCCTGGGACCGGAGATCATGCAGTGTCTCCACGCGCAGCGCAGACGGCGCAGATGCCTTGAAAGAGGAGAGGTGCTCACGTGCCAGGACAGGGAGCACGCGGGCCAATCAGCGCGGCCCTCGCGCCCGCTCGAAGCGCCAGTCGGCGTCGGCGGCAGCTCCGGGAGCCAAAAAACAAACAAAAAAAAACCGGTTCTGGCGCGACGGCGGCGACGGTTGGAAGTTTGAACTTGGGCGGTTGGGCCGGTTCGGTCTTTGTTTGGGGCCGCTGTTCGGCTTGGGGAGGTTACAATTTGTCTTCAACCTGTGTTTGTATAAGATAGTTTGCCGAAGCCTTGAGTGCTGCCTCTGCCGATGGTTCCTGTGTCTGACGACGTCCTCCACCTGAGTTCCACTCGCTCGCGGGCGAAATGGCTGCGTCCCAGAACGGCGTGTTCGGAAGTCGCTCCGTCCTCATTGCGGCGCGGGCAATGGCTGCCTCTGTCTCCGCGCCAGCGAGCCAGGTAAGCAGGCTCGACCATTTGGATTCATTTTCATAATCAGGTGCATGTGAAACTGAACGTTTCAGCAACCCGATTTGGAACAGCTATGCTAGTAATACAACCGCCAGTGTGCATGCAGCTTCAGAGATATTCTACCACAGTGGTTACGAGTTGCATAGCGGACGACAGACTGGGGAGGCAGGAAGGGGGTAACAACAGCAGGATCTTTTCACTCCTGGGCGTTGCTTTGCGTAAAGGCTGACCCGCATGTAAGCGATTAAGCGAATGACGATGACAGTTAAGAGAGTCAGCGACGAGCGACGGAGATTTCCCACGGTCGGTCGTCACGTCACTCGGTTTTTGGATTTCTAGAAGTCGTCGCTCAACGCCTTGGTCGCTTGCTGCCGTCGCTTTCATGCGGTTTGTCTCGTCGCGCGAGTGACCGAGTGACAGCGAAGCGTATCGTCGTCGCTTGTTTCGTCGCTCGCCAAATCACTTACATGCGGTTTATACTTAATTTCCGCTAGACTGGCACCACATGTACGGTTGGCGCACGCTTCCATATTCCCTCTCATACTGTTTATAATAGTGCATATTTTTTATTCGTGGCATTAGTTACATACCGTTTTAGAACAGACGGGTGCAAGTAAATCTGCCATGGCTCTAATTACTGATGTTTATTCTTATTTCAGATGACTTGAGGTACTATGTTATCCACCACCGGAACCCCGACACACCAGAAGATGTGGAAAATCTCGCCGACCGGCTGGGACTAATGAATAATACCATGAAGTATGTTATTTTTTGTGGAAATAAAGTGAATTTTATCCGTTTACGACCTGTGTTGTCAATATTACCAGTTAAACTGGTTTAACTGCATAGAGTGGACCAGTATACGCAGTCGCTACAGTATTACCAGTATACACATTTTCACAGTAAGACCTGTATGCACAGTTTCACAGTAAGACCAGTATGCACAGTTTCAGTTTGTCCAGTTCAACCAATTTAACCAGTGGCAATAAGCCTGTTTGAACTGGCCCAGTTTGCAAAATTTTTCAATAGGGTGTGTACTATATATCTCAAACAGGATGCTTCTACTGTTAAGAAACCTAAATTTTCTCGAAAAAAGGGTCAAAAGAAAACTCATCGCCACCTTTACAATCAGAAAAGGCAAAAAAAGTCAGAACTTGCTTTTCATGGAGGCATTATCAGTTAGCATATGGCTGCATACTTATTGATGATGCCTTTCTCACAGGTTGCAAGCACTTTTATACCGTGTTTTTTATTATGTAAATCTCGTAACGCTGCTCTGTGGTAAAACAACTGCCAACTTGTGGAGTAGTAACAGAAAATTAGGCCTTTATTTAGTTACACAAAGAATCCTTTTCAGTGTGAGTTCGCCAAAAAAAGCTGTAGAAAGAAAAACACTCACCACATCGGCTTTTGTTATTTGAAGTGGCATGGTGTACAACACTGCAAACTTCGTAGTAGTTGTCATTTCATTAAAAAAAAGCTTGTCTTCACTCTGCACTTTTTACCTGTGCCACTTCAAAACACAGGTAAGAAAAAAAAAGCTGGAATGCCAGCTCCTTTATTTCTTCCATAAAAAAGGTCCTTCAAAAGACCAAACGACACTAAAAATTCAAGTAAAAACCTTTCAGTGTCATTTGGTTAAAAACAAAGCTTCTTGAAATAAAAAGCTCTTCTCACTCGGCTATGAAGGCGACAGTTATAACTGTCATCTTCATACAACAGAAAATAAGAAAGTAAAAGAATTCGCTCTCTTGTGGCAAGTGGAATAGTTCGCTTTTTGTTTTGTGAAGTTGTATGATGTACCGATTGTTTTGGTAAGGTTAAATACCAATTTTTGTAGTATAGTCAGATACAGCGTAAGACCAGGGCGAGGGAAACGAAGGCTGGCAAGGAGGAAACAGGCTGGACGCTGAAGAAGGGAAAGGGAAACCTCCCCTCCTCCCTACGTTCCATCGGCTTCCTCCTCGCCAGATTTCGTTTTCCTCGCTCTGCTCTTTAGTTGCATCTGACTATAGTGTGAACTGCCAATTTTGGCAGTAGTAGCACAAACGTCAACCATTTTAATTGACTGAAAGGGACATTTCAGTGCCATTTAAATATTAAAAAAAGCTCCACTCTGCACGGCTTCGTTTCTTCTGCAAGGCTCCATTGTTACACTTTCGCCACAGGAAGGACCGCACGGTTATAACATTTTCACCCTCGAACTTGCCCATGACGTCAGCTGAAAAGAAAGAACATTCTTAAAGCTGCTCGGATAAAATATTTCAAATAAACCAGGGAACTTCTACTTTACACATCATTGTGTCACTGTTCCACTCACGTTCTCAAAAATGACATCCTAAAAGTGACCACGTGGGCCTCCACATTAAGGAGGGCAAACATTGTCCCCTTTCAGGCCAATCAGGTAACAAACCTACAATGAGCGCAAAACAGGTAATGATTCTTCAAACATCTATTCATACTTTATGAAGTTGCTTCATAGGACAAGGTGCAAAAGGTAAATTCTAGACCAGGAATTCTCAAACAATATATATCTTAAGGAACACTCATTTTTCTTGGGGGATATCATGGCCAGCTTGCTCAAACAAGCGTCTCGGCTGAGTCTGGATGAAAGAATGCACAATCGAGGCTACCACACGTGCGAAGTGGAAGACTCGGTTTAGAACCAGGCACCCGTGAGCCCCAGGCCTGACAGGTTTTCTTTCACTCAGTCTCAGGTGACACACTCATTCGAGCAAGCCATGAAGAACCTTGTTCTCAGCATTGCGGCAATAAAGCAGTGAAGAGGCTTATACACCTCATAAGCAATAACAATTAAAGGAGCACTGAATAAATTTTCGAGGCCATTTTTTTCAGAATATAGAGGTGCAGTTAAAATACATTCAATGTTGCAGATGACAAAATTGCTTACTATGTTTGTGAGCAGTAACACAGAAGTAACATGTCTGCTTCCCAATCACACTAATGTGATAACAGACGGTCTGTCATGTCCCCCAGGCACCCGTGTGCATGCCCGAGGAATTGTGGCATACGACAAAACACCACAGATGGGGAAAGGGTTAAAGGAGGTCCGGACCCTTAGGGCCACACCCCTAGCTACGTGTCTGGTGTTTGGGCGAGCCTAAAGAAATCCTATCACATTTTAAGAAAGTTTATAGAGTCCCGGGACACCCCCCAGCCCCCCTCTGATAAAGTCTGAAAGGCTCCTCTCCCATCCTCCGTGGAGTACCAGCTGAGCTGAGAACAGCGTTTGACCCAAGCCATTAATCTCAGCGAAGCGTGTGATAAGACGCGCAAGCCACCACGTGATTGCACTGATAGTGTAAAGCAGTCGACGGCCCGTCATTCACCTTCAAATCGAAGATGGGTGTACACCAGTCATTGCAGAATTTTTACTCAGTATATTCCAAAGCTTTCAACTTCTGCTCCCTTTGCTGGCTGCACATTCACATTATGTTACTCTAAAACACACAAGTGTGCCAAAAAGCACTTATTGGGAAGCCTTTAAAAAACCTAAGACATCCAAACGTATTCAAATCTAACATATCAGTTCTGATACGCCTCCCTGGTGCGCTGGGGGTGCTGTGACAACCGGCTGCTGCAGGGCTCTCACGAGACGAAGAAGCTGTGGCACAAAAAAAAAACCATTGACAGAAATGTTGAGCAGCAGGCAAGCTGGAATATGACTGCTGACTACCATTATCCCACTAAAGTGTCTTCCACTGCAAAATGAACAAGCCACACGAGGAAGCTAATCCGTATTCCTGCACCCAGCACAAGTCCCTCCTCAGCATTGCCGAAGGGTACAGAACACGACATGTCATGTTGCGAGATATGCCAAAAAAAAAGATACGTCAAGCAGACTGATTTGCAGGCAAACTGGAGGTTGCTATGGGCCATCAGCTGCACACATGCTGTTTCTGGGCTTGTTGATAGTTACCATTTTGTGAGACTGTTGAGGCATCTGGATATATTAATTGACTGGGACAAAAAACACAGGACGATATAATTGAGGCAACGACAACATGGGTAGTTGGTAGAAACATGTCAAGTTGAGCGACATTCGAGTGCTGCTAAACACGAAGAAACAAACTGGGTCACAAAGCAGTGGCCATGGCACACTCGTTCTCATACCATCTGTCATGCTGCTGTAGCTTCTGGCGTCGAGGCACAACCACCAGTATATTTCGGTCATTACGAAATATTTCGGTCATTTCAGCTTGCATTGTCCACGACTGGAGACGACCCCTAATATGCCCAAGGGCAGAGGATGAAAAGAAGCAACCTACTAACCTTTGTGTAAATGTGATAAAAAAAAAGTTTTAAAATACAAAAACGACCTTCAGCTTAAAAGCTACGGAACAAAAATCATCATACAAGAACTCAAGCATCCAATAACAGACAGACACCAAACCTGGTTTTTCAGAAAAATTATAAATCAAGTAACTTCTTACCCTAAGAGCCAAAACATATCAAAGTCTTATTCAACACATTTCCAAGCTTTATTATTGTTATTATTTCAACATAAACTTGTGATCATTTCCTTCATTCAAAGTTCTTTCAGTAGAGAACTATAATAAAGGCACACAATTATTCCATAAAACATTTCACACTTATAGATGCAGACTCTTATCTTTATGAAGTGTTTACTACAAAACCCTGCATTAATGACCGGTTGAACTTAGTATAAACGTTGCAGAAAAATAAGGATCTGTCTTTAGTTGTGTCAAAACACATAATCTAATGTAATAATTGTGTTCCCTTATGGAACAATACTGAAATAGTTTTGACTAAAGAGAATGACCACAAGTGTGTACTGAAAGAATCAATAACAACGATCAAAGCTAGAAATCTGCTGAATGACTTCCCTGTGTTTCGCCATCGAGTGGACGCAGTTTCTTGGCCTACATTTATTTTAGAAACAAGTAAGATGCCTCTCTGCCTTTGAAAGTGATGTTGTGCTTGATAATTTTTATTTCCTAGGTTGAAAGCTCAAGGGCATTCCCTGTTGTTTGTTTAATCACATTTACCCAGACGTTAATATGTTGCTCCTTTGCTTTCACTGTCCTTGGGTTTGTTAGGGGTTGTTAACAGTATAACGCTGTACGATCCAGGAAGAAATTTTCTTCCTAGAGTGATGGTAAACAGAACAGAAATTGTAAAGTGTGTCTTCGTGTCTTCCCCTATGTCTCCTCTTTTGGGTCTTCCATTAGTTTTTTGTCAATTAAAACTCAGCTTTTTTTTACACTTCTCTGCGTTTGTGTCATCCTTCAGAGAACCCATCGTTTATAAATTATTCTTGTTTAGCCTGTACTTGCTAGCTTGCAAGGTGGGGGGGGGGGCATGCCCCTCCCCCCAAGTCTTTCATTTTCCTGGGGCCTCCTCTCTCCCATCCCCTCATACAACATCTTGTCATGGGCGCTGCCAAATCAAAATCCTGGCTATGTGCCTGGCTTGCACCCTTATTTTTTTGTTTGTTTATTACTGTAGAATTCAACCGTAAGCACAGTGTTAATGCAGAGTAATAAATAGCAGCATACATTTGTGGGCTAGTGCTGATGATTGGACCAGTTGGTAGACAATTATTAAAAAAGAAACTGTGAAAAATATGGGAACAGAGGATACAAACACAACACAGCGCTGTGTTCATCTCCTCCTTCTTGTCCGTGCGATTCCCATTCTTTGTTTGTAATAATAATAAAATTTTAGTGATTTTTTGTTTGGTATCATCTGTATAGGGGTTTATTGTAATGACCTACCTGTCATTGCATTCACTTTGGGGCAGCTCCCCCTTCCTTATGATGCCATCGTTGAGGAAGTGCAGGGTGGGCGTTACTCTCACTCTTGTGGTGCAGTTCCCCAGGTTCCCATAGGTTCCAAGTTGCCAGCCAAACTGAGTCGGCGTGCTTGCCCTGCGGGAAATGTCAATTCCACCCTTTTAGATGTAGACACTCACGTTTTGCGTGTGCCTGAAAAAAGCTCTAACAGATCGGAAACGCAATAATTGGCCCTTTTTGAATGCATTTTTTTTTTTGCTGAGAACATACATAAACGCTACACTCTAATGCACGTTAAGTGGGGCGGCTTAATTTATGACGAGCATTTTTTTATATAACTTCAAGTATTTAGAGAAAATATACCATATAATGGGAACTATCCTATACATTTACACATTACCTGATGTCATAAAAGCAATAGAGCAGGGAAGGCTGTGCTGCATCAATTACAAATTTATAACCAATTAAAAGTTGGTATTTAGTTTATTACTATAGGCTATTATTCTTGAACAGAAAGAATAACTGGGCGAGTTGGTACGTTGGTAGCCTTTCCACTCCATCGAATATTCAGGTTCTTTTTGCATTTTTTCATGCTTTTGCTTTTTCTAGCTGCTCAGCTTTTTGTAGCGGCTTTCGCCGCCACGAAAAAAACGCGACATCCAAACTCACTTTATTTACATCACACAATCGTAAACTTCGAAAGCGTGCCGCTTCGGCGTACGCGAAGAGACCGCGCGTCTCTGCGGCACAACCATAAGCATAGGCAAGAAATAATGCTGATCGCTCTTGTAACGTTTTTCTCGCACCCGCTTTACGAAACAAATCGGTGGCGAGCGGCTGTTGGGACCACGCGGCAGAAGCATGACGTGTGATTGCTTGAACTGCCGTCAGACTGCACTTGAACGCTCCGCAAAAGCGTCGTCGGACGAACGTCGTAGAACGGCGCCCAGAACAGTCTTTCGGTTCCGCCGCACGCGAATATTTCTAACTCTGCGGAGCGAGCCATAGGCTTTGAAGAATGTACGCTCTTTTCAAATAACGAAATAACACCGGACAGAAGCATTGTTACAATCAAGCATAGCTTAGCAAGCACATGGTACACGACAAAGTTTGAAACAGCGGCGCACTTCGCAGAAACAAAATAACATTGCTCACCGGTGCTCCCAGCAGTAGTCGATCATCGGCTGTCCGCAACTTGCGTTGGTAAGACGCAGCGTCTCCCTGCTCTCAGTCATCGCTTGCTATTCTTGAACACGGTCTTCGTAAGGAAGATATAAAAAATATCTGCTAAAACGGCTAAAAAGTAAAAAGAAAGCGATTCCCGAAGCCTGCGGAACGCCAACGGTCAGTGGCAATAGCAATCAAACGGAAGCTGATTACGATAGCGATGGTCTTGCCCAGTCTTCAAGAGGCTCGTTTTTGTTTGCTTTGGAAACGAAACTACGCGAATTAATATTATATTACTAATAATAATGTCACTATAAAGTTGTAAAAAATTAACAAAAATTTAGTCTATCTTAGGTTTTATCTAAACTTTAAGTTTTCTTTTTCAGTGTAAAACCGAAACTATCTTAAGCAGCGTTTCGTTCGTCGTATTCGCTTCCGTGCGTGTGTGCGTTCATGCGCCCGTGTTCGTGTTCGCCTGTGGATGCGTCCGCGTGCTTGTTTGTGCGTGCGTCTGTGCTTGTGCGTGCGTCTGCGTGCGTGCGTGTGTTTGCGCGTGTGCACGCTTCCATACGCGCGTGCGTGTATGCGTGTCTCTGCGCGCGCGGTAGCATATCTCTTTGTGCGTTTTATTGAACTACGCCAGAAAGAAGACCGAGTGGATGTCCCAGGACATTGTAATAAACACTAAATGATTATATTATTATTATTATAATTATTATTATTATGGAAATATGCCTGCGCGAAGTCCAGTGGTTCTTCCTGAACTATGCAGTACACACTAGTTCATTGATTGATTGATTGATTGATTGATTGATTGATTGATTGATAGGGTGACCAGACGTCCCGTTTTGGCCGAGACAGTCCCGTTTTTGAGGTCCGCTTTTGCCGTCCCGTCTTTTTGTCCCAATAAAGAATCATGTCCCGTTTCGCAGGAGTGCACCGTTTCAAAATTGGCACAAATCAAGTTGAAGCAAACCGAAACTATGCCTACTCGTTACAAGTATATTTTACAAAAATAACCGTAGATACTTTAGAATATTTAAACTCAATTTTTAGTAGCCCCCCCCCCCCCCCCCCCCCAATCCTGCCCTGCCCCCTTCCCAACCCGGGGGCTGGGATGTCCCGTTTTCTACCTTGAGGAATATGATCACCCTATTGGTTGAGCTTTATTTTTGCCGGCCGTGATCTGAGACAGATGCCAATCGGTCACTTCCGCAAATAGGGCGAACATCCGTCGCTCTTCTAAATATCGCGCTTCGAACGTACCTCGAGAAGTCCGACGCCTTGATTGTCTCGATTTTGAGCAGTTTGATTACCAATATGGTCAGTTCAATTACAGTATGTACCGTTTAAAAGTCTGCTACAACCAGTTCAAATAACATATATATTTTTTAATATGGCATGACGACGATTTGAGCACGTATAGCAGGCGACATAAAACTTATGCAATTTTCAGTTGAAAACTTTTGCACTTAAAGGGGAAAGCTCAAGATTATACTGTTTTAGACAGATGAGAGACTTGTACATGAGTCCAAGTCTTTAAGAAAGTGGTAAATATTGAAAAACGAACGCTTCCTTCTTTTCTGGTGTGTTTCTCCGCAACTCACCACATAAGTGGAACAAAGTCGCGAATAAAAAAAAATATTGCGAACAGTTTAAGTGGAAGAAGTTATCAGTAACTGGAACAAATTTAGGCGGAACAGGTGAAAGCCTGCTTTAAATGGACGTGTTCCATCTAACAAGAAAAAATCAATTATGGATAGAAAAAGACAAGCGTTCCACATAAAACCGTTTGATCCGCTAAACATTTGCCAGGACTTAGTCAAAATTAGTGGAACGCCAGCCTTGTGCGGAACTTAACTTGTTTACCGGGAGTGCGCCACTTCTATAATCCTAAACAATACTAATGGCGCCCCTAAATTATACTTGAAGTGTCAGCGGTTGCTTAGAGCGTGCTTGGAGTAGGTTAGTAGTTATATGATCTAAACATACTTGCCAAATATACTTGAATCATGGAACGACTCCCGCATGCCATATACTACTACTCTACTTTTTGTAATATTCTATTACACTCCCTGCCTTATAGTATACTAGAAGTATGTCGAGTATACTTTTATTACGCCCTTTTTCGCTAAGGGGTGGTAACCAGTTTGGTCAATCTGGTTACCAGTTCGACCAGTTCGGCCAGTCTGGTGACCAGTTCGGTGTCTGGTGACCAGTTCGGCCAATCCGCTGACCAGTTCGGCCAATCTGGTGACCAGTTCCGCCAATCTGGTGACCAGTTCCGCCAATCTGGTGACCAGTTCGGCCAATCTGGTGACCAGTTCGGCCAATCTGATGACCAGTTAGGCCAATATGGTTACCAGTTAGACCAGTCTGGCTGCCAGTTGACCCAGTTGGATTTCCTGTTAGACCAGTATGACCAGTCCAAATACCTGTTTGACCAGTCCAGATACCAGTCTGACCAGTTAGATTTTCAAACTGGTCTTTCCAATAGGGAATGGCATCTGGGAAGACTGCCTTCAAATGCAGTGGGTGTACTCTTCGTGGTAGTACAGCGACTGTGCATAAGCCTGCTTCGAACGAAACATCGGAAGATTCTGACTCGGATAACAAAACAAAACATCCCAATCTGAATGTAGCACCGGACTAATCTACTGTTTGGGCGAGTGTGCTAGATAAGATAGTCGTCAAGTTGGACGTACTAACGGCCGAGGTAAGATGCCTTGCGACAAAAAACAGGAGCCTTCGGTCGGAGCTGTCTGCCCTTCAAAATCAACTTCCTGCGCGAATGTCCGTTTTTGGCCAACAACAACGAAGCTACGTGAATGCTGCTGCTAAATCCGACTATCTGCTATTGGTTCAGTCTACGTCGCGGCTTCTGCAATCCGCGCTGGTGGTGTCGGTGCGGCAGGTCCGGCAAACATTTCTTCTGTTGCTGGACTTATTTCCATCAACGCCAACGGCCATCCGCAGCGTTTTGTTAATGATGGTGCCGCAGAGGGACGGGTGCAAGGTGGAATCATCAACCAAGACAGGTTCACCCCAAGGAGAGTCAAGCCATCTGTCGGAACAGTCAGTGCATCAAACGTAACGGTTGTTCCTCGCGAGCCATTGCGAAAAGCACTTTTTTGTATCGAAGCTAGACCCCAGCACCGTCGTTACTGATCTTCGTTCTTTGATTGAGGCCATACTTGAAGGTAAGCCGCTGTGGTGCACCCAGTGAAAGACGAAGTTTCCTTACTACTCATCCTTTCACGTGTCCGTTGAACGCGACTCGCTTGAAGTGATGAACAAGCCCGATGTCTGGCCCGAGGGTTGCATCTTCCATGAGTTTTTCGGAAAATTGGTTAACTCCCATGCACTTGCAACTGAACCTATTAAAAAACGACTAGGGCATTAAAGACTTACTACTAAAATACGCGCGGTCCGCGACCCAAGGCCGACGAATGCTTTGTAATGTTTCTTCTAATGGGTTTAATATTAACTGCTTAAAGAAAACGTGGCTTTAGAAAGAAATCTCAAGCAAAGATTAATTCACTTCTTCTTACACTGTTTACCCGAAATATAGAAACACTGCAGCGACTGGAGAGAAGTTTGGTGGCGGTGTGTTAATTGTGGTGTACGACTCTGTGTCTATCCGTTGGAAGCACGACCTAGAAAGGTACGCGGAATGTGTTTGGATTGAGCCTGTGTCAAGTGGTGGTTTAAACTACTCAATAAAAATGATTATTTCCCGCCTCTTTTGGATGAAGTCAAGTTTACTGATCATTTTATATGCCTGGAGAATCAGATAGATTTCTCGAAGTTCCGTGTCCACCTTTACGGAGATTTTAACTTGCCTGGCGTAAACTACATAGTCATTTGTCAAATTTCCCTGTGGAAATTCAGAAACAAGTAAAAACGTGTCTACTTTAAAAAAAAAATTCGCTAATTTTAATGGTCTTGCTCAAGTCAACACGTTACAAAACACAGCCAGGAGCCTACTTGATTGTGTTTTTCAAGCTGTGGTACTGAAGGTCTAACTGGAGTAAGCGATACGTTTGTTCGTGTTGATGCTTTTCACCATTCGTTTTGTGTCTTTCTTTTTTCTAAAAATGATGCGTGCTCGGGAAAGTTATTCTCGTTATTCCTATATTACTGGTGACTACCTAGGCTTGTATACATTTTTTTCTAAGTTTGTGATTGGTCGATGGCTCTAAATGACAACTGTGTTGACACCGCCACTAAAAACTTTACTCTGATAGTCAAAAAAGGTACTAGCATTTTTACATATCTGCGTATTATTAAGTCCTCGAAGTACCTGACGTGTGATTCTAAAAGAATTACGTTATTATATGCGCAAAAAAGGGCAGCTTTACAAAATTTTAAATCGACAGGAGCGAATTGATGGTACAGAAACTTCAAAAATTTATAGAACGCTCGTGAAACAATTGTATGTTCACGACAAATATGCTCGCCAAGCACAAGTAGGAAAGAGTTTGTTCCGGAAAGCAGACGAGTTCTGGCGATTGGTTAAATGGCATACGAAGGGACGTGCGAACGGTTCAAGGTCGTGGAACGGAAATGGAATATACGTGTCCTCGCCTCAGGAAATTGCAGACACATTAGCAGATCACTTTCTTGAATGTTATTCCACAGATAGTTTTCAAGGCACTTCGTCGTCCAATAGTTTTGATGTACAAGTCTTTCTGGATATCCCGCGTGTAGATACGGTGGAAATGTTGGAGGCGATAAAGAAACTGAAACAAAACTTTTCTGCGGGTTTTGACCGCATACCAAGTTTCCTCGCCAAGAGCTGTCCGAATTATTTGGGCGGTTCTTCAACGCACTTTTACCTTTCTCTTCAGCTTGGTGCCCTCCCGTCTTCTCGGAAAACGTCGGTCGACGTTCCTGTGCACAAAAGCGGGGATGCTTGTGCGGTCGAAAACTATAGGGTAGTTTTGATGCTATGTTCCTTTTCTAAGGTTTTTGAAATGCCTATTCATACCCGTCTGTCTCTTTACTTCCGACAGAAGAAAAGTACTCTTCAGCATGGCTTTCTGAAAGGTCATTCTGTGGAAACTAACCTCTGTTCTTTCCTTTATTACCCTGTGCCGTTCTTTCTCAAACCTGGTCAAGTCAACAAAGTGTATTTCGTCATGTCAAAGGCTTTCGCCAGGGTAAAATATAAACTTCTACGCAAACATTATGTATATGGTGTTTCCTCAATGCTTATTAGATGGTTTTAGTATTGTCTAACAAAGCGCAGAAGCAGTATGCGATTTCTAAGCTGCTTCTCAGAACCCTTTGTTCCCTCGTCTGGTCTCCCCCAGGGTTTTAATTTGGGACAACTTTTGTTTATTACTTTTATAAATGATATCGAAATGTGCATCAATATTTCTAAGTTGTTATTCGATGAGGATTTGAAGCTGTCTTTACACATCGGGTCACTCGCTGACTCTGCATATCTACAGGACGAATTGACACGTGTGCATGAGTGGTGTTTTTCCAATAATTTAATGATCAATCCTAATAAAACCAAGCTGTTATCAATGTATGGAGAAGGCAACGGATTTTTACCGACTACGTTCTCGGTACCACGCCTGTTTTACACGTCACCAAATTTCCCGACATTGGTGTTTATTTTGATACCCATCTTTCTTTTTTTCTGTTCGTATATCCCAGATTGTTAGTTGTTTTTAAACTGTTGGGCACGATTTTTCGTTTGACGAAAGATATTACATACCCCTGGTGTATTATTCGTCGTTTTGGCAGCCTTATTCGTTCCAGGATTAAGGTCGCCAGTGTTGTTTGGAACAATCTTACATTCTCCGAATGATAACAAATTTAACATGTTCGGTATTTTTGTAGAAACATTTTTTTTATGATTATGCCTGTATTCTTGAAAATCTCAACTCACAAACTTTATGAAGCAGACGGGTCGCGAGAGACGTATTATTTTTATAGAATAATTCACGGTCATCTTAATTGTGCAATGTTATGTTCTATGAATTTCCCCGCACGTTAGTACACATGCGGGTCCATTTCATGATTTTCATCAGGAGAAGCTATGTCCCGTTACTCGCATGCGACGTACTTTTAATGACATCTCCAGTAACTCTGTTGATACTCTTGTTAATTACGAACATTTTAAGCATGAAGTTGAGTCACTCTTGTACACAGAACTACCATATTGTTTTTAAACATTCTGCATCAGACTGTATGCCTGTATGTATGCATGTTGTTATGAATGGATTAAAGTTTTGAAGCATGCTGTACTTTTTACTTAAGTGTCTTACAGGAAGATTTTTGTCGTTCTGAGGAACGAAGAAACAAATAATAAATGAATAAAGAGCCGGTCTCGCGTTGGCCCTAATAGGTATTCCTTGTTCAAACTTGCGTTTGACGTAATGTTCCGAAAGTTGCAGTACTAGTCCTCCGACATTCACTGGCAAGCCTTGCGACGTCCTCAGGTAACTTCCTGTATCACCGGACAATAAATTATGCGAATTCTTTGGGATGTCAGGGGCAGGAAGCTCAAAGCGCCCAAACGTTTTCACCCACTACAAGCACTACAAGTTGGAAGATGACTAAATTGTAAGTCCTTGAGTATAGTGAAAATAGGCATTCCACTCCCCGTGCCCCGAAAAAAATACCAAGACAGCAAAAAAGGTAATTAAAGCTTGTTCTTTTCCTGAAGTGTGCGCGCAAGGGAAACAAACTTTCTTACTACAGCTGCACTGGTTTAAGGTACCGGAATACGTGCTGTTCGTGGATTCCTTTCCGAGTACTCAGACCGAAAAATTCAGAAGCACAAGATGCTGGAGGAAAGCATGTGGCTCCTCCTCATATAAGGAGCAGTGTGCATGTTACAAAAAAAAAATCGTAACAATACATAAAACTTTGTAAACGCTTTCTTCTGATTAGCGTCAACCTTTTTTATGCCAGATAGCTTGAGCGGGTTCCGAATGACAGAGCCGTGTTCAAGTATTGATCAGATTAATGATTGAAATGTCAGAAGCATTGTATGTCGTGGGACTGAACGTAAGTACGCTGCAGGTATCTGAGTTTCTCCAAGTCCCTGCTACACGTGAGATCATTATGCTTGGAACAGGGCATATTTTGCGTGAACGAAGACCTAGCCACCTACATTTAAAAACCTTTTCCAGAAAAGCGTCGTCCTATGATTAGGGAAATGATGATGTGAATGCGCGCTTGGAAAAGGACATAACGGTTTTTTGGGACCTTTGTTTTCATTTTTGTTTTGAGTTTTGTAGAACTCGCAGAATCTCGAAAAGTAATAAACCCTTTTCAAAAGTGTGCGCCATTGCATGTCCGCCATTGCTTGGACACGTACTCTGAGCACATGTATTGGACGCGAGGGCAGTGTCAACCTTCGGCAAGCACTCGGATCGAATCACGCGCTTCGTGCCCAAGAAATTGCGACCGCCAATGTTGCTTGACGGAGTTTTAAAAAGGATACATTATTAAGAAGAACATCATCCCTAGATGAGTTAATAGTTTGATACAAAACACAGTCTCCGGCGTAGAGACCTATTTTTGTGGTGATATTGCGTGGAAAATCACTAATATATAATTAAAAAAAGTTGTTGAAGGACACCGCATTGCGGAACACCCGATGATACATTCGCATTCGAAGAGTTGAATGCATTGGAAGTTACATACTGTGAGTGAGGGAATATAAACCAGATATCCTGTGAACTGGGGAAGTCTCCTTGAGCATGATATTAGGCTCATGCTAGAATTAAGGGTGAGGTAGTCTTGAGTTCTAAAGGTGTCAAGGTCATGATGGTTAAAAATACTTAAAATAGTTTAGTTAATATCTAACTACTCGTAATGATTATCGGCCGGGCTGAGCAGATATACTCGAAAAACTATTCCGAAATGAAGACAGAGAAATACATTTATTTTCAAGTTTAAATACATATGCTGAGATACATGTACTGAGATCTATCATTTAACGGCCTCGGATATACCAGAAATAGTTGTGGGAAAACGGCAAAAAAAGCTATACAGGAATACAGATATAGATACATACAGAGGTACTTTTTTTCGATTCGTAGTAGGTTCGGAGGGAGCAGTTCGCGGCGGTTGCTTGTGTTCTGGTGACTGCTCGCGATAAGTCGGGCTTTCACTTCAAGTATCTCCCCTGTGGAGGCGTTAGGTGGCGAGATAGTAATACAAACTTTGATTGGGACCCCTCGCTTCTAAAAGATGATTTTCAGTTTATCGTAAAAACTGGACAAATAATATTCGACAACAACTGTAACGAGATACCTAAGCATGGCAGGGTATCTCGAAACAAGCGATGCACTCTAATTAGATTTCACTACTAACATACAAATACATTTGTCAAATGTATCTCGATACAGAAATGCAGATACCTGAATGTATCTCTAAGTACTATCGCGATGCAGCCCATTCCTGTTATCGGCTCATCTATTGTCCGCCTAGCCGTATACCTCTGTAAAATAGTGGATACCTGGAATAGTTTGTTGAACAACATAATGAAAAACGCACAAAAAAAACGAGGTGAAATTGGTGAAAAACACAACACAGAAAGGACAGGAGCTGACCTGTGCGTGTATGTGTTTCTCCTACTTTTCACGTCTTGTTCGTTTTCTTTTTTCTTTTTTTTTTGCAATATGCCATATTTCTTACCTGCACCTACCATATTGGGGTAGTTTCCACGGTATTGCTATAAAAATATCTGTACAAAGCAAAAACCAAAAAACACTCTATAAGTCTTTAATGCATTTCGGGCCGCCCGATCGAATATTACTCAATTTGATCATTTTGCTTGGTCAGAATCACCTATTTATTCCTGCTTCCGCGGGTAGTACAGTGGCGTAGTCGATGCTGTCATTTTATTTCTGGAATTTCTGTGTCAGGCAATTGGATCTGTCTACGTACGTATTTTGTACGGATATGCACCTGTCTGATAACTCAAAGCGGGAACTTAGAATGGAGCTTCGGTCTTTTTCTTCTACACCGTTTAGTTGTTGGCCGTGATGATTTCATCTCTCTTCTTTCAGGCTTGATCATGGATGATGTCTCTAGCGTTGTAGAATTACGCGTAGGCGACACGGACGTATGTTCCATCCCCGTCTCGTTGTGAACGAACGTCTGGTTGCGGCAACACTGCAACAGAAAAAAAAAACACAAAAAAGACGTTTACAATTCCCTGTAACGCCGAATTGAAGCGCAGCTCTTGAGGAGGAGGAGGAGGAGGGAAGCGTAATGAGGGGATAAGGTGGAAAGTCCCCCACTACTCACATGGGTGTGGATCGACGTGTGCTTAACGCAAGTCGCAGAAAATGCACATCTTTGTTGAAAGCATTGCGTGTAAATTTCGCGGGAATTTAGCGGCGCAATTTTTTCCCTAACTTTAGTGGGGAATCGTTTCCACTAGATTGAGTGGGGAAATTTTTTCCGCTAAATTTAGCGGGGAAATATTTTCCGCTAGATTTAGCGAGAAACTTTTTTCGCTCAATTTAGCGGGGAATTTAACGTGATCGTTATCGTCATCGTCATCGTCACTGATGACGTAACCAGTGACGTCACGTGTGATGTCATCGTCATCGCGCGGTTACGTCGACGGCGACGGCGACGCTTCTCAAGCAGTAAACGGGCGCTAAGAGCTGTGCTCTAAAAAGACATCTTATATCATCACTGAGAAAACTGTATTCCAGCTTCATTCGATACCTCTTGTTTTCTCGCTACACCAAAGGTTTCCATGGTGTCGGGAAATCGTGTGTGCTAGAGTTGCGTTAGAAAAACAGGTTGCATTTCTCACGTGTGCTTGTTGAAATTCCTTACGGAAAGGTGCAAGGGCATGACCAGTCCCTCTGTTTATTTATATAGCCGCCGACCAAGCGCCACCCCTAGGGTCTGCCAAGTCTGGATGTAAAACCTAAACAGCCTTCTTTTAGAATCATGCATGTCTTTCGAGCAGCTCTACTGAGCACAATGGCGACCTCGTGTCACTTTCGCATGTTACCTCTGCGCGCTGCCTGTGTTTCACCATGGACGAGCGAATGACTAGTCATGAAAACAGGACGCCCAAAGAACAGGAACTAAAGCAAGCCTCGCATGATAGACGAGCGCTTGCTCCCAAATAAACATTTGTTTTACATTTCGTAACCTAGAACCCGCCTATTTACGAAATATAAATATAAACGTTCAGCTGCGAGGAAGCCCTCGAGTGTCGTACGTGCCTTCCTTTCGTACCTGTTGCTTAGTGCGCTGTTTTTATATTTAATCAGTACCAAATAGCATAGTTTTTAACCCTTCTGTGAACGAATGACTACAGTGGTCAAAAACAAAACAAAAAAAGTTAAGTAAGTCCTTATGAAAAGGTGGGTTCGCACAAGCCAGATGGGCGTACGCAGATGCGCAGAAGCCTGACGCCTGCAACGTAGTTTTCGGATTGATCTGGCTCACCTCAGCGAAAAAACATCTTTGCTGCAGTATAGTACGCAGTCCGGGTTTCCTCGGTAATGGCGCTGATGAGCTCACCTAAACAACTCTGATATTCCCGTTAAAAATGACAGCGTCTTGACCCTGCGCGGTGCGCACTCCTACAAACAAGTTTTTCTTCTTTTTTTTTTAATTTGGCGACACAATATATATATATATATATATATATATATATATATATATATATATATATATATATATATATATATATATATATATATATATATATATATATATCGGATTATGTTGAAAACTACCCGAGACGGAGGTAAAAGTTGGGAAAATTCGAAGAAAAAGGACACATGAAAAGAGACGTCTAAAACTCCGCTGAGTTTGAGACGTCTTTTTCCTGTGTTTTTTTTTTCTTCTACAAAGCTGCCACATCAGTAGAGCGTTTTACTAGATCATGGTGGCACTCCCGCTACTCTATACACCAGAGCGATGCGAATACTGCCTATGTGCGACAATAGCGGACAACTGGCGGAGTTGTCTAAGCTAGCTTAGGTGTGCTATTTTACAAAAATGGCGAGAAATGTACCGCGCGTGGGTCTGCGAAAACGAGTCTTGGCGAGACTGAGGAGAGCCAGCCACTGACTTCCGTTCTAGCAGGCTCAATCGCGGATCAAGGCTAGTCTTGCTGAGGTCGAGCGCAACCACCGGCGGCCATCTCTTGGCACCAGCTAATGCATGAACTCTATGGTAGAAACGGGGCGAACTGCAATTCTTACATTAACAGGTTGTTCTCGACAATGAAAGTTTTATCGTGTTCTCCGTGAATGACAGCTAATATTCTGGGCGGAAACATCAAGTGTTAGAACACCAATATTGTTTTTAATAAAAGTTTAGTTGTTGAGTGTCGAGGGTTGCGACTTTGTTGTGCGCAAACTGGGAGCGGTTCAATGAGACAAGAGTTGCCGAGAGTCAGTGTAAAGTTGTTCGTGATCTCGAAGCCAACATTTACACGTTACCCTAACATAATCTTAAACCGTTAGTCGTTGGTCGCTCAAAAAGTAACTAAATACGTTACTCTTTAGTGATACTCAAAAGAAACGCGTTACTTTACTTAAAAAAAAAACGAAATACTTTTCTTGTTACTTCAACGACCAAAAACACAACTGCTTTTGTTTAATGGTTTATGTTTTGTTTTTTTGTTCTGAGGAGTTTTTGCATTTAAGCAGTAGCTGCCTCTGGAAGTTTTCATCAGCCATGTTCCCTGCTTCCTTGAGAATACATCTTCAGCGACGCTAAAGAGTCGATCTACTGACGCGCCCGAGAAGACAGCTGTGCTATGCTTCAGGAAGAGCTGGTGAATGTGAGATTCCCCTCTCTATTTTGTTCTCTCAGCTTCTGAAGTTCGAAGTCGAAGTGACTTCTGTGCCTTCCGGTGTTGCCAATCTGCGAGTTTACATCCGGTCTGTGCACAATTATCTACCCCCCCAAAAAAAACTGTTTAGTTGTTTTTCGGGTAGCCCATCTACCTATGTCGCAGTAGACGTATACTCAGGTTAGAATTAAAAGGAATCTGTTTATATGGTGTTGTGCAAGTTAGTCCTCAAAAGTACGGAATTACCGTTACTTGTTATTTGGACTTAAATTTAACTAGGTGCGGAACTCGTTCCTTTCCTAAGAAAATTGACTAAATAGTTTACTGTATACCGTAAAAAGTAACTAGTTTAAAGTGACTCGTTACTAATATCACGTTACGTGCATGTCTCTCTCAAGGTCATCAGAGCTTAGCAGACCATAAGTTAAAAGGCCTTTATAACGACGTACGAATTGCTTCGAGCGCTTGTACAAAATTCGTTTGGAAGAAGCTTTCACTTTGAACTGCAGTAAGTGCATCTATGACGAAAAAAAAAAAAAACTCGGAGCGTTTCGTTCATTTGCCACGCCGGCACAGCCAGGATTTCTCCGGCTAATTTCATTTTTCTTTTTTTTGATTGGTGATTGAACACTTGACAAATACAAATTCTATCTCCAAGCACCCGATATAATGATCGCAGCACTGCATAAAATTTGCTGAGAATAGAGTGGGAATGGAATGGCTCGGTTTCTATACGAGCTGTATCGATTAATATCTAGGGCCTACGAGGTGATATCGCAATTCAGTAGTGCGTAAGAAGTGTCTCTTGAAACAGCATCATTGCGCTGGAGGTGACTGGCGGCTTGACTGTCTCATTGGCTTATGCTCCTTCGAGGATTAAGCTGGCGCGCCCTCAGTGAAGCAACCAAAACTGAATAGTTGTAGAAAGACAAGGTGTCGCTCCTAGCGCCGCGAGACGCGAAAAAGCGGGTGTTGTAATCATGTGCGATTAACATGTAGCTTTTAAGCAGCCTGTCGAACTGAAACCGAACAGAAAACCGAGCAAAACTCCGATTTTATTTGAACCGGAAAAGAACTGTAACGCAAATCAAACATTTGATGTTGCACCCGAACCGGAAGGTAACCGTAGTTTCATGTGGCGGTTACCAGCTCATTGAAACGGTTTTGCGCAATAAAATGTGAACCACACCTTCTTGTTGATGGCGGCACCAAGCCAATTAAATATTCGCAACCTTGGTGTCAGTCACTCAGTTTTGATTAAACCAACGGCAGTGACTACATGGAGACAGCTGAAAAATAACGAAACAAAGGTATATTTCATGTCTATGTGCAGAACTAATTGGCGTCGGTGAGGAGGCGTACCCTTCTATACTTTTTGCTTCACCTTACCATGGACCGCTAATGACGCTACGAGTCACCGAGGCCAATCCATAGCTCGGAGGGTGTCACGCGTCCTTCCAGTTGGGAAAGCGACGCGGAAAGCGCGACGTCACAAGACAACCTATCAACTGCGAATTGGTTTGTATAGGTCGTGGCGTCCATCGCTGTGAAACAAAAAGCACTTGCCTTTTCTTTGCCTGAGTCTGTGTATTTTATTTTATTGCTGCTAAGCAATATTCTCCAAGGAAAGAGAAAGCGAACATAAACGTCAAAATAAAAACACAAAGTTGACTGCTGTCGGCGCTTTTGTTCCGCTGTGACAAGATCTGGAGGCGCCAAGAGGCGAAGCCGCGACGAGCGCGACACTGCGGCGCCGGTTGCCAGTCGCCCAGTGCCCTGGACGCTGCTTCAAAAACATTTTTTGTGTGTTTGTGAGTTTTCTAGAAACAGCAAGTCGAACGTTGTATTTCTATCCTTTTTTCTTTTGTTTTAATCGTCTTTCGATTAGCTTTTGCTGTCTTTTTCCTCTTCAACTCAGACGTTCGGGCGAGCGGTGTGAGTAGTTTGTCGTTTTGATCTGGATGAGCATTGTAGAGGCGTGCGTTCGTGTATCAGTAGTGCGTGAGCCCGTGAATACCTCTGGCTAGCAGTCCTACTCCACCGGCTTAAGTTCTCATCTACACTGTGTTATAATTGTCACTGTGCGTGCCGGCTGATTGACTTCACATGTGAGTACTGTACTTTCGTAGCTACCAAACACCTGAATAACCACATAATTCTCATAAAGTGGTATTTGCGTTAAAAACTCAAGTTTACGAAACGAATGTAATCATATATTTGTGTTGCTGTCCTCGCTTCCGCTGCGCGGCTTCTGATGACCTATTTCTTCTATAGATGGAGATGACGCCGTATTGAATACGGCTTTTCCTGACAACGACTGGGATGTGTGGATATTTTTTTAAAACCGGTTTGAACTGGTTCACGCTTGGTGGAACAACTAACCGAACCGTTAATTAAAAAGCATTACTGAACTTCCAGAACGGAACCGGAACAAAATGCAGAGATACTAAACCAGAATCCGAGCTGAACTAGAATCTGACAGGGTTCGACTCCCTGCTCTTAAGTTGTAACCCAACCGATCTTCTAGTCTTTGCGTGGATCACAAATCAAGCATTGGAATGAATATGTCAAGATATTGCAAGAGTCATACAACAGACGAAACATTTTACGTTGTAAGGCAACAGAAACCCTACGCATGACTCCTGGCATGCGTAGGGTTTTTGCTGTAGGAGTAACCAATACCGTACACCATGCAAAACAGCAGAAACGCTTGTATTGGTGTGCATTTGTGGAAAGGTTTTTCGATACTCGTCAGAAAGAGAATTGCAAGTCAAATAGTTATTGCAAATACAAATACCGAAATGCCATTTGCGAGGCAGGAACCCGAAGGAAAAATCCATCAATGTCACGCTGTTTGGCAGTCAATTTTTTCTAGTGAACCGCTGACGGTGCCTGACTGTACATCAAGCATGTCTGATTGGCCGACAAGTTACTCTGACCGACAGTCAAACTCCAGTCAGACTCCGCTTGTCGGCTTTCTGATGGTTTCCTGGTGGCAGTCGGCCGCCGCGAAATGCCGTCAAGATTTATTGGGGGCGATTCTGATTGTACGTCGATTGTCTCTGACTGTACGTCAAAAAGCTTTGACGGGCAGACAGCCGTACGGTCAAAGGACGTGAAGTTCGTTCGAATACCAATATTTCGTCAAATCTATGAATACGAAAAATCATCTATGCACGATAAAACGATTTCGGGACGTGAAACCATAAAACCGCTGATGTTAGAGATGTGACACGCAACCGACCGACAACACTGATCAGAAGCCCGCAGAACGCCGAACTGGCCGAACGCGCCACTTACTCCTTTACTTTCGCTTCGCCCGGCTTCGCCGAGCTTCCATGAATGATCGCTCTCGACTCGTTTTGTTTGCCCGCTTGCTCCAACCTGTCGATCCTGCCCGAGCTCTACAACGTCTTACGTTTTAGTAGAATTTCTCCTCGAAAAGACCCAGTGTTTCGGGAGTTCCGACTATGTAAGGAAGTTTAGCGGTGTAGTTGAAGACGACAAGGTATACCAGCTCTACTGGGCCGGAGACGCACGAACAAAAGGAGGGTTCTACGACGCGAAAGTACTCTACATGGCAGGTGAGTAGAACTGAAGTACGGCGATTGATGTACGAGTGATTTGCATAACATGCTGAAGGCTTAACTGCATATGGAGCCGAAGCATTCCTTAGAGGCTGTGTCTACAGTGCCATCCGACGGTCCACTCGCTCCTACAAGTGCCGTCCGAAAGAGAGTCAGACGGCGCGTGTATCACTGGTGGGGTACCGTCCGACGGCACTCTTGCAGAGCGTTCGAGTGCCGTCCGACGGTACTCTGCTCACGCGTTCAAGTGCCGCCCGAATGTCTCGTATAAAACGAGTTCTCAAAATGACTTTTTTGAAGCTGCAGTGTAGCTTAGTGGTAAGACGTCTGCCTCATGAGCAAGCGGTCCCGGGTTCAATCCCCCGTGCGGGGTTGCTTTTTTTTTTTTTAATCTTTTGAGCATTTTGTTTTGTCGACGCTTTTGGCGATATTTACATTTCTTTTTTACGATTAACATTGGGAAAACCGAAGGTTGTCGACGAAATTTCGCTGAATAAAATGGTCAGACGTCATCTGATGGACCATCAGGGCACGTTCCACCAGGGCTGCTGACTGGCAGTCAGCGTCCCAAATTACGTACCTTGATGGAATTTTCAATAGGGAATAGTCATGATTATAATGGAATTAAATGCAAAGGTGCAAGCGAGCTGGCAAGAATGACGAAAATAATCCCTGGAGAAGGGGAACAAGAGGGACAAAGGACAAACACAAATCTCCAAACAGAGCTAGGTGACTGGTGAGCGACCGAAAAAATCCGCCTGGTCCCGTCACCTAGCTGTGTTTAGAGATATGTGTTTGTCCTTTGTCCCTCTTTTTCTCCTTCTCCAGGAATTATTTTCGCCAGGAATAGTCATATTGAGTTAATTTTCTTGAAAAAAAAAAACAAAAAAACTAACCGAATTGTTTTCGTACGGCATGAAACTGGTTGGCTGCACCCGCTAATTGTCAATATGTAGAGCAAAGAAAGTGCACGTGATCTAAGTATATAACTCTGTTATGCATAATCCATTTTAGAGATCAGCTCTTAGGCGCCCGTTGCTGGCTTGAGCGGCGTCGGCGTCACAGTCGCCGTCAAAATCGGCGTAACCGCGCAGTGGAATATGGGCGAATTTCCCCGCTAAATTTAGCGGAAAAGTTTCACGGCTAAATTTAGCGGAAAAATTTTCCGCGCTGAATTTAGCGAAAAAAATTCCCCCTTAAATTTAACGAAAAACTTTTCCCGCTAAATTTAGCGGAAAATGTTCCCCTAAATAGGAGGCGAGCAGAGAGGAGGAGGGGCATAGGCTCTTCTCCGTACCTTCCCCTCCTCCTCAAGAGCTGCGCTCTAATTCGGCGTTACAGGGTATTGTAAACGTCTTTCATTTTGTTCGCCTCATGATTTCTAAAGTGCTTTGTTTGGACAGCCCTTTAGCGGCGAAGGGGTCACGTACACCGAACTGGATTCACATTCAAACGGAAACGGGACCTTGCAGCGGCCGAGTTTCAGACGGAGCTTGATTCTCGCACTTCAACCAGCATATGAATAATGACTTCGAGACAAAACCTATCCCGAAATAAATTCCACGGACAATTGAATTTAGCCGTTAATTGTATTAGAAAGCAAATCAATTAAGTTTTGAATGACTTTATACACACTTTCAGTTACAGCTGGGCTGCATTTTATTGTAGTTCATCCGTCCTATACAATATCATGATTAGCAATAAAGGAGTTTTGTGTTCTCCGAGATAACCTCGAGGTTATTTTGGATGACTCGTTCAGCTATTTTTTTTGCGACGTTGTGATTAAATTAACCGTTGTTTTCTTATCGGTTTTTCGGACGTGCCAGCATATTCTTTAATTCTTGGAGCCTACAATGATAGTCGACTACCTGAAGCACGGAAGGACATATTCTGTTTTCTAAGAAATAGAAAGGGGTCATACATGGCTAAATATAAAACGTTGCCGAAAGGTTGTTCTTAACAATAATAAAGTCTTCACCTTCCCTTAACAAAGCCCTACAATGGTTTTAAACCAACCAAAATGTAAGCTTGAAAGTTTGTTTAGAGGGGAACACTTTCTGGGAAATTTTAGAGTTTTGTTGGCCGCTGTTAGCACGTTCATAACAAACATATACATGGGATTTGTTTTTTCATCTACACGAATACAAATACAGGTATATATTGTGGTTCTCCTTAGGGCCACTGCCTTTGGGAGTACCACGTTCACGGCGAGACGCTCTACCGCGAAGCGGGTTCGTACTCGCGTGGCATGCTGCTCGTCGAGCGCTAAGAGCAGGGTGGCCAGTTCCGCTTATTATAAGCGGATTTGTGCTTCTTTTTTCACCGAGTCGCTTGTAGAGTTTTCCGGTTGCTTGTCGCGTTTTTTGGGCTTATTCGCGTTTTTCCAGTAAATATTGTTATTTTATTGCTCGTCATGCTCATTGACAGCGCGTTTGTCGTCAAAAACGTGAAATACAGCAGGACCGTTTGGCGCCGCGGTTAGGTGGCGCAACCTACCGTCCGTCACAAAGTACAAAACAATTACTATATATTCACAAATGTTTTGGCGCCTTGCCCATCTTGCCAGTCGGCAGTCGCGGTCGTCGTGTCTAGTTGCCATTGTATTTTGCGCCAAATGGCTTCGAAGTGGTCGAAGCAGCGTGCAAGTACGAGATCCGCGCTCATCATGCCGACCTCGTTCAGCACATGGCAACGGAAAAACCCGTGAGGAACTCTCGGCCACTTTTCAGTGACGTTTGACTACCATGGGCTTCACCAAGTCGTCGCCTCAAAGAACGATAAAAGAATTGGAGCACAAGCTTGCATGCTACTCAGTGTGCCATGCCACTATCCGGCGGATAGTGACATGGCATGCTGACTTCGTATTTGAGCGAGTTCGCCTTCGTATTTGAGCCAGTTCTCTTTCTCATTTTATTATTAATAAACCATTTTCAAGAATGCGTACATTTATTGAACTTCCGCTTGTTTTGGGCTTCTTCACGAAGGTCACGCCGCTTTTTTGGGGCTTGTTTGGGGACGACTATTCGCTTATTCGCTCGGCCGCATCTGGCCACCCTGGCTAAGAGACACCAGTCACGTTGGTAACGGTGATAAACTGTTTATTTACAATACAAAAATAACAAGAAGACAGCGGCTATCAGCTGGTGAACGCCGTCGGTGTGGAGATCGCCCACGGCCGAACGGTCGATCACGAAAATACAAATGGCGGGGTAAACGCTCACCGGTGCGCCGGACGGTTCCCCGTTGTCGCCGCCACCGAAATCCCAGGAAGAAGAGACCGAGACCCTGTCGTCCGCTGGTTTTAAGATAACAGCGGGGGCGAAGGGGCCAATCAAGGAGCGTCACGTCGATCTCCTTTGTACGGGGGTTCGTTACGGAAACCGCCCCAAAGGGGGAGAGGACGAAGCCACTCACGGTGGTAAGCAGCGCCACCTCTCGCTACGTCAGCGCGGCCGCCACGGCGCGCCAAAACGCTGACGCGACAGAATGTTGAGGGATCACAATCCCCACAATATTTATATCTGCATTGCACTGCAATACAAATATATAAATACAAAATGACGTTCCTTAAATACTATCAATATTCATTTGTATAACAATAGTGCCCAATTTCGGTTGGCACCTAATTAGCGGTTGCTCACCGACCATTTCCCAAATCACTGATTGAAAACGGGTTAATCTAGAAATGCTGACGCAGAAGTCGTGTTCAAGTCGTGCTTGTTGTCGATCGCACTTGGGTATAAAAATCCAAATGCCTCTTAAATATAGCTGGTGTTGGCCCCATCTTCAATTTGGGACTTTCCATTCAGAACAAGGTTTTAATGTCCTATATTGAAACTGGGTTTTAGTGAGCAGAAAACGGTCCAAACAACACAAACACTAAAAATGGACTTATGATAGTGTTTATGACAATGAGATAAGGAGGCCTCATTCCATAGGACCCGGTACTCAGTATGTGCAGCGACACAATCGGGTAAAACTATTATTGATCATAACTAAAATATATAAGCGTCCTGGGTGATCGCATGTTATAAATGATATACAACAGTCAATAACACGTGCACCGCGAATTAGTTTCATTCATTTTATCTAGCGTGTTTAATCTGAATCTCAGGGTTTCTTCACATATTTAACACGTTACCTTTCGAGAGGAGCTTGGTTCCAATGCCGTACCAAGCTGCTCAATTCTCAAAGTTTCAGGAGCTGTGACGCACAACGTGATGCAAAACTTATTTTTTTGGTCGAGTGAAATCTGGATAACAACAAAAGCAATACACTTTGTTGAGCCTTAATGTACCATACTGAGTCAAGTCCAAACTGCTATCCTGAGTATCACCGTAGAATTTAAAGGCAAACCCACGCACTTCGAAAAGCGCCTTGAAATAGTCTATCAGATATACTCCAAACACACCGTTATTGCATGAGGATTGCTAGGAAGATTGCATAATTTGAAGTCTTTGGAATTTAAAAATTTAATTCTTCATTACGCTTCCAGGTTTCATTAGTAGCAAGGTATGATTGTGGTTGATTAAATATATAAAAAATAAACAATGAAATAGTCTATAGGACCGGAATTAAAGCTTGAATCTTGTCAGCTAAGCCTGAATCTATACGTCCTCGCGTGGGTGCTATTATATCAAAACTTCTGACATTTATATGGTTAATTGCACAACATTGGTGAGTTTTAGAATAACGTACGAACTTTTATCGCATGCTAGCGCTAACTTAGCGCTTGCGTTTGCGTACGCTACGCAGGAGAGCTTTAAAATAACGTTTATCCGTCACGACGCAAACGCCCAGGCATCTCGCCTTTGCAACGCTACCAAGATACAGTCCATTTCTCTTTTAGACGCGAAATGCTGTAACTTGAGAAAAACAAGTTTTGTTTCTCCAGAGTAACATGTTTTATTTGTTTAAACATGTGAATGCGACGTGAGCGTTCGTTTGGTCGTGGACCCCCGCTTGCGTCGCCTCGGCAAGAGGCGTCTCGTGTACTGACCTTCACCGAGAAATGTTCGCCCGTCGCGAGCATCAAGTTGCCGGTGATCGTTGCCCACCTTACTGGGTTTTCCAAACCGAGTGCAATGTTGTTCCGTATTGAAAACCGCAGTGCCGAGGATGCCGCTGACGTCGCCCTCTCAACGTCGCCAAAGTGGCCGCAGCCATGGTCTTGGGGGCGGCCATTTTCAACTGTGCTCGTCTTGGCTTTAGCCAACCTCTTTTCATGAATCCTCGTTGGAGGAGCGCAAAGACTCTTTGCGTACGGACGCAATTTCCGAACAATAGCGCACGCTAAAATACCGCACGTAAAGCGCAAAATGTGGCGAGCGTTCGGCGCATGCGCAGTGGCGACGATGCTGTTCTTTGCATACGCAAAGCTTTAGCGTGCGCTATTCTAAAACTTCCTATTAATCTTTAACTTAACGCAAACACCTTGGAATAGTTAAAATTGTGCTTTATGCGCCATAAAAGTTATTTTAGTCCGCAACAAAAAAATCCGTTTTACAACGCACATTTCGCAAGATTCAAGACTTTTCTCCGGTCGTTTAAACAAAGTACTAGATGTATGTTTTAACTTAATGATGAAACGCTATGATACCTTCCTAATAATAAATAAACGACTAATAAAAAATGACCTTTTTGTGACAACTAATTTTGAACCTGAGTCTTTTTAAACATTTGCTTAATAACTGCATTTAACCTTTTCCTTTTTCTACCAATAGTACGGCGTTTGTCTTCAATAGTAAGGGCAAAGTTTGAGCGTTCTGATGATATCAATGTTATTGAAATACCTTGAATAGCTCGCTGTAAAACTTTGCTTCCCGAACCTAGCCAAAATTATCAAAAGGAGAATGAAACAAAAAAACAAAGTATACATTTTGACATATAATATTATTTTGCCGTTGATTAAGCGTAATAAGATGTAGTTTGTGTGTGTCGCCGAAGAGCGCTGCAGTAGTCCTAGTGTAGAGTCATTAGGCAGTAGCCTAAAACCAAACAATATTCGCCAAGCTTGCCATTTTCTCTCTTTTGGATTGTAAGGACGTTTCCACAATATAGTTTCCTTTTATTAAAATAAAATTTCGACCCCAAAACCCTGCCTAATTGGAACTTAAACCTCATATACATTGAGTATATAATCAAAAAGTTAACTTACCTGAAATGCCATAGTAATGACAAGCATAATAAAAAGGCTGGTGGCACGTAGCATGTTTTTTACATGAAACCTAACATACGACGATGGAATAAAAGTATATATATCTCTATATATATATAAACAATTATCTTCGAATGTAATTTTTACTGTTCCGCTGGAGAAATGCACCGCTCGAAATAGCATTCGAGTCCCCGACCACAGTGAATGTTTTTATCCGTTAATTCCTCTCGAGTTGCCTTTTATTTCCAGTTGTATCATTTTATTCGTTTTTTTTTACATCCTTCATGAAGTTTTTTTTTTTCTTTTTATTCGGACACCTCTTTAATGTAACGTTTATTTCAAAACCATAAGGCGAAACGACAAATGTTAGCGCACACCCACCCACACACACAAAACAGTTTCCGAAATGCGAATTTTTGAATTAATTTTTGGGAAACTAAACCAAAAAGTAGTCTTTCAAAGCGCTAAAGGTTGCTAAATTTCTCCCTAATGCATTAAGTATGGTGACTGGAAGACTTGTCCCACTGCTGTATATATCGCGTCCTAAAACGTCTTTGCTGGATTTCCGTACAGTGACGTTAAATGAGTGTCCCGTTGTAGCGGGCCGTGACTTTGACGGCGTAACAGCTGCAGTGGTGGATGTTGCAGACGCCTGTTTTTACGCAGGAAATTCCCTCCAGCATTACAGCTTACGAAAACTTTGCCAGCCACGCGTTGGGACGCCACGACGACAGGGACACTTGCATTCTTTTCTACCTGAATACCAACCATCAGAATCGGATATCTGAGATGACATACCGTCTCCAGTGATGTCATTTCTTGCAACTTCGGGACCACTTGTGATATTTGAGCAGGATGACCCGGGCGCTAAAGCACATCAGTCGAGAAGGCGTTCAAGACTCCATATTACCGCCATATACTCCCGTATCGCGAATTGTGATTTCCTCACGAAGGACATCCATGGCGGAGCTAGGATGACGTGCTATCATTAAAGGTGCGCACGTGCACCGATATTAAGACAGCACGAACGACACTCTGGTGACTGCAAACGAAATTGTTACACACCATCCTCTCGAGGTCTCAAAGAACAATAAATAAACACCGTGACGCGCGCATTGCAATTTGTCATGCCAAGCTCAAGTAGAGGTTTTGAGCATACTATAGACCGTATATATAAAACGCCACTTGGTGACGCTGTAATTGAGTAGAAGAAATTCATAAAAAAGTCATGCGCTCTGTTATGGTACGTCAGCCCCTATTAATTGGCATAGATGCGAGGTAACATAATCACTCTTTCTGAATGCGTAGCGTGTTAACTGCTATAATCGTATTACCTACGTGACACAAGAGCGCCCGCGAGGTGGTACACCGAGACATCTCGTCGGCAAAAAGGTGGGTCACATGATGTTTTTCGGCCTCTAATTCTCTCCAGGCGCCATGGTAATAAACTCTTCCTATGTGTTTCTATGGGCGTGGGGGACATGTTTCCCATTTCACTCGATTTCTCTTTCGCCGTTATCGATTGCACGAAATTTAGTGATCGGGAAGACAGATAAACATATGCTAGCGTAGCACTTCATTCCTTTACATACCGTTATTATTCGTAATGAAGACCAGTGAGCGATAAAGAAGTTGATCCGTCCGAGGCCAAAATAGCCCAGTACAGGCGGGCGAGGCGACTTTGAAAACGACAAAAACGTTCTAAGCGTGGGTTTGTACCGCCCAAATACGTTCCCAGTCGTACCTACTGACTTCAGTCGAGAGCGGAGCCGGTCGCCATACTTCTGCACTTCACGAAAAGCGAACACGTCGCCAACAACTAATTGTCCACTGGTGGAGTGGAGGAAGCTGTTTATAAACTTGGCGGATTACGGCTTACCGAAAACAATAAGGCGTTTCGTAGATCAGTTTACATCACGTAAGCGTCAAGAGTTACCACGAAGTGCAAACAAAGGACAAGTTACGCGGGAGCCATGTGTTAGGCTGTTGGATGTTACTGCACTGGCAGTTGGAGGTAGAATTTTCTGCAAACTGTAAGAACAAGTGCTAGTGTCTTAGTCGTAGCAGCGGATGTCGTAGGCGTCGCAGGGAGTGTCGTAGTCGTCGCGCCTCCTCGACACCTGGCTGATGAAGCTTCCGTGAACTGTAAAGCAGGAGAGCGAGCTGCCGTATGTGCTCACTGTGCTCCAGAATCCTGGAGAACAAAGAGCAAATACCACGTGCTGGCAAGCTCCGTACCACGTCAGACACGGCGGCGTGTGTTTCCAGACCACCTCTCATTAGATAGATTTTGTTTCAGGGCATTAATAACTCATACAAAGAGCCGAAAAGGCAAGGCGATCTGGTGAAGTGGTTAGAACATCAGACCGGTTATTGAGAAACCCAGATTTGAATGCCGGTGCCTCCAAATATTTTGTATTTCGCCGTCTTCGTATCCTTTTCTCTTTTCGATCAAGAACGGTTTACTTGTCTGACAATTTCCAAAGCAAGCTCTTTGAAAGCCGCATAAGCTGATGAAAGTGACCTTGAGAGAAGTTCTTATAAATAGAATATGCATAAATATATTAACAAACCAGGTTACTCTATTTGCAAATCGGAAGCTTATTTACAATGTTACACCAATAGACGCATATCTCCCTTTACGGATAGTTTTGGAATAGGTATAGACCAGACCTGACTCCGAATTGAAAAGGGTGTGGATCTGTTCGTAAGAACACTACATTTTTCTTTAGTTAAAGGACACATGCAAAGAAAAAAAAACATTTTTTTAACAGCTTAGATGGATAAAGGATATTATAAAACGATTTTACAACGAAGAAAAAAAAATTTTAGAGCTATATTTACGGCTCTATACGAATTTGTAGTTGGCGCCCGCTTGAGCCGCCGCTAGTCACGTGGTAGGCCCGCGCGCCGCCGCCCTGCGTCGCCGGAGCCGTAAAGCGACGCCGCCGCCGCACGCTGAGCGTTGTGCGAACGCCGCTTCAACGCGTTTCTCCACGCCGCCGTCGCCGCCGCCGCAGAAGTTCGTCTGGTTCGGGGCGCCGCCGCCGTGATCTGACCGGCGCACAGGTCTCTCACGTCTGCTTGCGCTTTTTCAGGAGTTTCCTTTGGGCTCTAAAAGTTACTTATTAATCTTAGTTTTTTGTTATACTTCAAACAAAGATGAATAAGTTACTTTTAGAGGCCATAGGAAGCTTCCGAAAGAGCGCGAGCACCACGTGACAAATATGGGCCCGTCACGTGATAAATAAGGGCCACTTTTCCGCGGCGCCCGCGGGCGCCAACTACAAATTCGTATGGCGCCGTAAATATAGCTCTAAAATTTTTTTTTTCTTCGTTGTAAAATCGTTTTATGACATCCTTTTTCCATCTAAGCTGTTTAAAAAATATGTTTTTTTTCTTTGCATGTGTCCTTTAAGATATGACCAAAGACAAGGTGTAGCCTTTGTAGTTTGGTGCCATTCTGTTGTGAGGCCTCCCTGTGCACTCTCGCTGCGTCGTCTCCGCTCCGTCTCTCCGGTGGTCTTGCGCGTATTCTTTTATACCTTCGTGCGAAGGGTTACCTCGCGTTGACTTGAAGGGGTGCAACCTCCAGGCAATAATGCAGCCAGACAAGAAAGCAGTATTTGCCGTGCGACTGTGAGGTGAGTCATGCTATGGAGTGAATATTGCGCGGAACTGATGTAACCGTGCGGCAATATCCGACGACGATATTGCCTGAGCCGGGTAACGTAATCCGAACCTCTCAGAAGCCGTTCGAGTTGAGCGAAGAAATGTTCTCTCAGGTGCGTACGTGACCACATATATAAGAAATACTATAAAGTTTAACAAAAAGGTAAATATTGCTTTATTTTAATCGAGAACAAGCAATAAACAACGGTAATTGGAGGCCGGTGAAAGCCTGAGGCAGAGCAGCGGCCTTTCCATAGTTTCGCTTTTGGATCGGCCGCTCTCTGCTGACCTCCTCCGCGCTAATAAAATAGCACTTGCTGGGAAGCGTATTTAGAAAAGCTTTTAGAATAAGTCAGTAGGCCGATTTTGACAGTTTGGTTTGCACGTTAAGTTGGACCTAAAGTCGTAAGGCTTACGGGATTAGAAAGTAAAGCTGGAGGGCGGCGAGGTTTAGACAATCGCGACTCAGTGACTCAGGCGATGGCCTTTAGGCGGCTCTTGGGTTTCTTTGTGATTAATGGGTAAGCGAGAATGGGAGTCGGCTAAAGGGTGTGCGTGAATCGCATGACTCGAGGGAAGGCGCGTTTCCCTGAGGCTCGCCCCCTTTCCCCCATATCCTCTCTCTCAACGCATGAACTAGGCAACGTGGCCCCCTTGCAAAACGAGTCATCCAGGATGCCGAATTGGGCCCGTTAACTTACTTTACCAAGTCCTTTACGAAGAAATTTATTTTTATTTTTGGTTGTACAAATAGAAGGCAGCCAGGACATAGAGCTGCCATTGCGGTTTCACGGGTTACAGTCTCTCTGATCATAGCCTCCTGACGCACGTTAGCGGAAAAGGAAACATCGCAAAAGCAAACCGAAAAAAAAAATATTTTTCTGAACACGCCGTTAGGAAATCTTGCTAGCGTTGTATGTACGTGACGACAGCTCACACTCTGCCATTTCGGCGGTCAGGCAGCTTTTTTTATATGTATTTGTTTGATGGAGCCAACATTATTCTAACGCATAAAAGACAGCTACCCGGCGTGCGTCGTATATCCTACACTTCCTGGATTTCAAAAATACTCAGATCTCTAGAGGCGTGATGTGAACTAAAGAAAACAATATTCGGCTAACCTTTTCGGACTACGCGGATATGGCTAAGATTCTTTGGAAACCGCACATCGCTAGGTTGCTTGCCTTTGACTCCTGAGCTGAAACCCTTCTTTATATGCGTCTGTATATTCAACGATATTTCCCTTGAAGTCCAGATAGCAAGAGGTACCTTATTCGTTGTAATATTTTGGAATCCCTGCAATGAGGATGGTTTTATAGCATCGGACTAGACATGCGGTCTCTTTAAAATTAAATGCAGGGAAAAGTGGAACCGAAAAAATCGTAAATTTTACGTTGAATTAACAAAGGTGTCATTATACTAAACCCATTTCACCTTAGGTATTATAGGGAACACGGAAGCCACTCTCGCAATTAACATTTTAAGGTATAAACACAAGTTATACGTGGCGGACTCAGCATGAGAATGCACAATAATTTTTCAACCAGGCACAGATTCCTGCACTAAGTTTAACGAAAAGAACAATCTGACATCACCATTTCTGTCACTCTAAGACTTAGCTGATCACACTGAATAAAGCTTGTTAAAGTATGTCACGACAAAAAAAAAAAAAAAAAACAAGAGAGAGTCTTTGTGACGTGACGTTGCTAAATGGTGGGCCACTGACCCAGCGATATTTCCACTGTCTGGTAGATAGTCTGACCAATGAAGAGAGACGGAGACGTAGGACAAAAGCACGAAGGAAATGTAATTTTGTTGCAGTCAGAATGCTAATTACGATACATGCCTTTCCACAAATCACATTGTAATATTGAATATAACTCTTACAAAAACATGGTTTACAAATCTAGGTTTACGGTTGCTTATGCAGTTACTAATAAAGTTATTACGCTTAACCCAATCAAAATATGTTAATTCAAATAGTAACAGCAAGTGCGGAAGGCCTTTTCTTGCGAGTCGGTGGTTGACGGCGTCTCCCTGCGCTGTCCGTCCAAGGTGGAAGAGGGGAGCTCCGGCGGTTGGCTGGCTCAATATGGGCGGGGTCCTCTGACCTCGCACCCACTTTATGAGATGGCACGCAGTCACTTAATGGAACTCCGTCCTGAACGTGGCGTGGGGCCGTTGACAGTGGTCGCGTCGCCCCGCTAGACGATGCGCTGCGCCCATTCGCCTCCGAGTCATTTCTCGCACTGCCCTTTGTCTACACACTCAAACCCAGGTTCGCCCACCCCCAAAGCGTAGAAATTTCCTTCTCCCAGAGGGTCATTGCCATGAGGGCTTACCTTTGGCCCTGAAAACAGTCGACCATCCAAACCGAAAACATTTACCGCCGTTTCCCGTAAAACAACCTTGCTAGGTTCCAAGACCTCTTGGTATATGTCTTGTGCCTTTGTCTGTCCTTGGTCAGAGTTGCAGGAAAGAGTTCCTCGCAATATTTACAACTCTGGCCGCCACGGACGCGACCATGGCTTCGGAAGTATCCCGATTCTCGAGCAGGGGAGTTCAGAACCGAGGGATATACGCGTTCCCCCAAAGAGCCAGGACGGGCGATGTGAGAGGAAGGGAACCACTGAGCGCGGTGTCGAGAGACACTTGCCGCATGCGTCGGGGAATTCGAAGACGGGGGAGGACTCCGGGAAACCAGGTGGCAGCTCACCTCGTAAGACATGCCCTCCCCGACATTCGTATACTAGATGCCGTTTTATGAGACAAAGTAGTTAAGGGGATGCTTGGACGACGCGAAATTTTTTCGGAAGGGGGCACCTGTTCTTTGGATTATTTCGTTTTCACTTCTTGTTGTAGTTTTGTTATACTTGTCATTAACGTGTACCTTTTGAGAACATATCACTGACAAGAATGATATTTTACATTTACTCATAGTTTTTTTTTTCAATTAGATTAGGATACAAGACACTTTTTCTCCTGCATGAAACCAATTGCTATTCGCCATATGTACACTGAGATTACTTGACTGTTCTGTAGACATTTAAGTTATTTCTCCAGTGCATGCTGCTTCTTAAAAACTTCATACGATGGCACCAACAATCGGTACCATAGCGCGAGCACTTTCGTTTATTAAAGGTGTGCAAATGGAGCGCCTTGAAACGAAAACTTCTGGTAACCTCAAAATCGCATGTGTCATGTTGTGACGAGAAGTACCAACTTGTTAGCTTTAATGTGCGATCAATAGGCTAATCTTCCTAAGCGTTCCACGCATGTGTGATGCCGCCTTAGCTGCAGTTCACACGAGACAGGCGCCAGAGCACTATCTGGCTCGTACCGTCTCGCGCTCGGCTCGCAAAGAGCGTCAGCGGGGTTGTCGGGCGTACAGAAGAAGTACGATTCCCATGATTCATGACAACAGCGGAGGCGTGACGAAGCTAACTGGTGAGATCGGTTTATTCTCGTTTCGTACTTCCAGCGATTCTTTACAGACACGACTTGAAAGTTGTCGGGTGCCTGCTTTACCGCAAGCTGAACTAACGTTTTGCTGTTTCTATTTTTCAATTAAAAATTCAGTTGATAGTCAGCGGTCGTCCTGTTTGCCTCTCCGTCTTCGTATTCATCTTTATTGTGCACTTTCACTACTTTTCAACTTGCCGTAAGCACTGTTAAATTTCGAAGTCACAACGTCGCGTGTCCCACAATTTTTAAAAAAAAAACAGCCCCTCTGTAGCGCTGATGGCACGGGCAAGACAAAAACCCTGTATAAAATATACTATTCGCGCTCCTTGCAAATATGTACAGCCATCGTTGTGCGAAAACACAAGGCACTAGTCACCAGCAAGTGTTGGGCCGTCATTCGCTACCAAGAGCCTTTAATACACTATTTACGCTAGCACTATTAAGTCATTAAGCCAGCAACAATTGACTCTATCGCGATCGGCCAGGTTTTCAAGGAGGCGGCAACTGTCATTGAGCCGCTAACGATCATACAGTTCAACTGAGCTGCCCTGCCTCAGTGAACTGATGAGGGTTCGCCCCAATAGAGCAAAATAAGTCGGCGCCCGCCGCTTTAACGTCGATGCCCAGCGCCACCGAAGCGAAAGATTAGATCACCTTCACTACTTTAAAAAAAAAAAAAACTTTATTCAGCGTTATGATTTAATTCTTAGAGAAATGCAAATGGTGATGTTCGATTGTGATTTTTGTGAATCTTTGAGCAGGAAACCCCTGCCTTGTCAAAATAGTCTGGTGTATTCTCAGGCAGAGTCCTTCACGTATAACCTTTGTACATACTTAAAAAAAAAATGTTTATTGGAGAAGTGGGATCCGTGTGCCCTGGAATACCAAACTTAAAACACCTTTAGTGCAATGACTCTTTATAAATCAAACTTTTATATTACATTTTTTTTTAACTTTCCTTGCATTTATTTACTCATACACTGCTTCTCAAGTCCAATGATATGAAACCATACTCATTCCAGGGATGTTAAAATATTAAAGCAAATAAAGTTTACTCCGGGGGAAACATTTTTGTATGCATATATAAATAAGGGTCCATCGCAGGTGTCAAAAGTAAGCAACCTTGGGACTTGAGTGTCCACTGAACCTTAGCTATTTCCACGTAGTCGAAAAGGTTAAAACGTTTTTTTTTCTTAAATTTACATCACACTTCTAGCGATCTAAAGTGAGCATTTTAGAAATCTGGAAAGTGTAGGATATACAAAGAACACCGGGAAGCTATTTTTTTTAAAGAGTGTTTGCTGCATGAAATACAAATGAACAAATTGCCGTGCCCGCGAAATGGCAACGCCTGGCGATGCACTCATGCGCGAACCATGCTAGCAAGATTTCCTAACAGCGTGTTCGGAACAGCTTTTTTTTTTATTTTGCTATGTTTGTTTTGTTTTTTTTTGTTTTTTTTTTGCTAACGTGTGTCAGTGAGACATGACATCGTCACTCTCCAACGGCAGCTTTTTGTCCTGGCTTTCTTCTTTTTGTACAACTAAAGTGACGTCCACAACAAAACGCGCCGACCAAAGTGCCGAAATGTGACGGCAGTCACGCTCGACAAACTTTTCCAAATACGCTTCCGGGCGAGTGCCATTTTATCAGCACGGGGGAGGTCAAGCAGACCGGCCAATCCCAAAGCGAAACTACAAACTCCGCCGCTACTCTGTCTCTTAAATTCTTAAATAAATAATGTCTTAAATACCTCTGCGCAATTCCGTGAGCGTGCTTGCTTCGGTTTGAAACAAACGATGTGGGCGGCATGCATCTGTTTTATGCATTTCCAGCGACGCTTAAGTGTCGTTCTACTGACGCGCTCCAAGGAACGGCAGTGTTGCGCTTCTGGAAGAGCTGGTGAATCCGGCGTTCCCCTCTCTACTGTTTTCTCTGCTTCTAAGGTTTAAAGTGGAAAACGGGTTCTGTGCCTTCCCGTAATGGTAACCTCCGGGTTTAAATTCGGTTCGTACACGATTCTACAAGGTTCGACCAAGTGCCTTATTCTGTTCGCTGGGTAAAGGCAATTCTCAGCTCTGGATTTTAACTGACGTGTTCAGCGATAAACGTTTCTCTACTGACAAACTGTTTAGTTGTCTATCGGGTTGCCCTTCTGCCGTAGTCGCAATAAACGCATGGTCAGGTTAGAATTAAAACGAAGCTCTTTAAAAGGAGTTGTACACTCTACTCCTCAAATGCAGCATAATAGCCGTTACTCATTACCTAACATTAAATGTAAGTAAATACGTTACTCTTTTATTCTTTAAAAAGGTAACTCAACAACTTTAAAAAAGGTAACTTCGTTAGCGAAAAAATAACTAGCTAGAAGTAACTCGTTACCAGTACCGCCTTACATGCATGTCTGATTATGCCTCATTGTAACTCATTGTAAGGTCTTTGTGAAAACAATAACCTAGTTATTTTTGTGTTTTTTTCAGGTGTGGTTATCTGCACAGTGCGTTACGCTATAGATCAACCTGTGTCAAGTCAAAAATGACTGAATTCATTACGAACAATAAAGCAGTCAATGTGGTTCTTTTGTTTCCCTTTGCTTTGATTTCCCTTTTGTCGTATCAATAAAATGTTTTCTATAGCTGCTTAAAGGCGACTGTTTTCTTTCAGCTTTCAGCTAATTGGGTAAAAATGAATAATAGAGACTTTGTATTCTACACATAATTAACATACCTACTTAAGCTAAAGCTTCGTGAATGAGAAATGTTCACGACTAGAAGGAAAAAAATTAAAATAAAAAATAAGACATACCCCTTCCCATCCAGAAGACGCACTTTTAAGTTTTAGTTTTTGCCTTTTCGCATTCGTCGGTATTATCATCGTCTTAGGACAGTAGGCGGAATTTTTACACTTGGCTTTATCGGAAGTTTTAGCGCAGTCGGAGGCTCAAAGACACGCGAACGCATCCACACTGAGTAAAATTGCATTGTCGCGGTGAACTTCCAGTACGATTCCGATTCACAACATTCAACGTGTCGAAACATCCATCGAGTCAATAACATCCATTCGGGGATGTTCTGTCTCGATAGATTTCTTGACGCGTTGGAGGTTTTGACTCGCATGGATGTTCTGACTCTATGGATGCTTTGACTCTATGAATGTGTATAATCGGATGGACGTTTTGACTCGATCGACGTTGTGACTCGATGAATGTTTTACTCGCATGGATGTTTTGACACGATGGGCTTTACGATTCTGTTATCACGTGACGTACTGAACGTTTTGATTCGTTGAATATTTTTTTTTCTTTTTGCACTGAAAGACGGCCCTTTTACAGCGGAGCTGTCGTTTCCCCAGGAGCGTGTCCCCCACAAAGAAATGAAGACACCGAACTCTGGACACATACCGCCATCTATGAGCGACTGCGGCAAGCCACGTATCTGGTTGCCGCCGTCGCTCGTTGATGGCGGCAGCCTTTCCACTCCGGCTTGTCGACTTGCGGCCGGCCATTACTTTCCATTGTACAGCTCCGCCAGTCTTCCTGCTTCACCAGAGTGGAAAGGCTGCAAGCTTTTTTGTTTAACGATTTCTTAGACTATGGTAAGCGAGGAGTTCTCTGACGAACTGACGAACTGGAATGAATTATGAAGAGAGAAATAAGAATTATTTCATTAAAGTTTGTAGGGTATGAAACAATATGGGTTATATTGTCTATGATTGTATCAGCGTCCAGTACACCTGTTAGTGGCGCTTCCCACTCTTCCAATATTGTATCTTATCGGGGCGCATAAAACAGCTTACTACGATGTGGTCTTGGAGCCGTGCTTCATATTACATTTAGGAGGGACACACATGCGCAGTGGGAAGGACTGCGTACACGGTGAACGGAGCGAACGCTCCGTTCACCGTGTACGCAGTGTGAGGCTTCATATGTTTTTACCATTTGCTATGCATATTGTCACGAATGACAAGTCATGAGGCGGCAAATAATTGAGTAAACTAAACGTTTAATCGGGCGACCTTGTGCCCAAAATAAAGAAGGAAACAAAACATAACAGTAGAGCGTCGTGGGCGTCGAAGTCGGCGAAAGAGCAGAGTCGAACGCTGGGGCGAAAACTGACTTTGGCTCGCCACGCGAAATTCCTTATGTGCACGCGTGGGCTTCTGGAATAATCGGCGTAGAAGGTTCGACGCGTAGAACATTCGGACCTTGAACAAGCAACAGGATTCTCAAATTTTCCGGAACACTAAATTGCAGGGATAAACAAAATAGACGTCGCTCCCAGGAATCGAACCCTGGCCTTTCGCGTGGGAGGCAGGCCCGATAACCGATAGGCCACGAGCGCGCTGTCTGCTTGGTCAGCTGCGCTCGCGGCATTACTCCCCCCTTTAAAAAGTGCATCGCCCCGATGCAACACAACACAAAACAAAGCAAATAAAAAAGGACGGTAAACTAAAGAGTCATTTGGAGCACATAACGTCCACAGTCCTATCTAGCGTAGTACGGCTTCAGGCGCACGACGTGGACGAGTTCAGGCCGTGGTGGGCGGCTTGACGACGTTCTTGTTCCGTCGGGCATCACCTCGTAGTTCAGATCCCCGAGTCGACGAAGCACTCTGTAGGGTCCGAAGTAGCGCTTCAAGAGTTTTTCGCTGAGACCACGGCGGCGGATCGGGGTCCACACCCACACCCTGTCTCCGGGCTGGAAGTGGACGTCCCGACGACGAAGGTTGCAGCGGCCAGTGTCGACTCGTTGTTGGGCTTGAATACGGTGTCTGGCGAGCTGGCGGACTTCTTCTGCCCGCTGGGCAAGCACCTGGGCGTCGTCGCTTCCGTCGACAGCCGCTTCGTGGGGTAACATCGCGTCCAGCATTGTCGATACTTTGCGACCATGAACCAGCTGGAAGGGTGTCACTCCGGTGGTCTCTTGCACGGCCGTGTTGTAGGCAAATGTGACGTACGGCAACACCTCGTCCCATGTCTTGTGCTCCACGTCGACGTACATGGAGATCATGTCGGCGATGGTCTTGTTGAGTCTCTCTGTCAGCCCGTTGGTCTGCGGGTGGTACGCCGTTGTGCGCCGATGGCTGGTGTGGCTGAGACGAAGGATTTCTTGCGTCAGCTGGGCCATGAACGATGATCCACGGTCAGAGATCAGAACTTCGGGAGCGCCGTGCCGGAGGACGATAGACTCGATAAAAAATTTGGCGACTTCCACAGCAGTCCCTGCAGGAAGGGCTTTCGTTTCGGCGTACCGTGTGAGACAATCTGTGGCGACGATAATCCATCTGTTTCCTTGCGTCGATGGTGGGAAAGGACCAAGTAGATCCATTCCGATCTGCTGGAATGGTGCGGTCGGGGGAGCAATCGGCTGCAGGAGACCTGCCGGCTTCGTCGGCGGTTTCTTGCGTCGCTGGCACTCGTGGCACGACCGTGTGTAGAAGTGAACTGTCTTCGGCAGCTTGGGCCAGTAATACCTTTCACGAATTCGGGCCAGCGTACGGCTGTAACCAAGGTGTCCGGACGTCGGATCGTCATGGCGGGCTTGAAAGACCTCCTCTCGAAGGTCAGCCGGGATTACCAGCAGCCACGGCGAGTTGCTGTCCCCAAAGTTCTCTTTGTAAAGTACACCTTGTCGAATGGCGAAGGTCGGCAGGGTTCGTGAGAAAACACGGGGCACGGTACTCCCGCGCCCTTCCAGGTGCTGAATTAAAGCACGCAGCTCAGGATCGTTTTGTTGAAGTCGTGCCAGGTCGTCGGTGGTCAGTGCTCCCAGGAAGCGCTCGTCGTCATTGTCGTGGCTGGTGCCGGAAGGTGTTTCGACAGGAGCCCTGGACAAGCATTCAGCGTCGCTGTGCTTGTGGCCTGACTTGTAGACTACAGTCATGTTGAACTCCTGTAGTTGGAGACTCCATCGAGCGAGGCGTCCTGAAGGGTCCTTGAGGTTCGCAAGCCAGCAGAGCGAGTGGTGGTCTGTGACTACGCGGAACGGGCTCCCGTACAAGTACGGGCGGAACTTCGTGATTGCCCAGACGACCGCAAGACACTCCTTTTCAGTCGTGGAGTAATTTCTTTCAGATTTGGAGAGCGTCCGACTTGCGTAGGCGATGACTCGCTCGGTGCCTTCTTGGACTCGAACCAGTACCGCTCCAAGTCCTGCATTACTTGCGTCCGTGTGAATCTCGGTTTCCGCATCCTGATCAAAGTGTCCTAGGACAGGAGGAGTCTGGAGTCTTCGCTTCAGCTCGTCGAATGCCTGCTGCTGCTCCTCGGTCCATTCAAACTTCTCGGCGTCCTTCGTGAGGTTTGTGAGCGGTGCGGAAATCCTTGCGAAATCCCGAACGAAGCGTCGATAGTAGGCACAAAGTCCGAGGAATATTCGCACGGCCTTCTTGTCTTTCGGCGCTGGGAATGCCGCGACGGCGCGAGTCTTCTCGGGGTCTGGGCGGACGCGTTCGTTACTAACCACGTGGCCTAAGAACTTCAGTTCGTCATAGGCGAACCGGCACTTTGACGCCTTGAGGGTAAGCCCGGCGGTCTGTATGGCTTGGAGAACAGCTCGGAGTCGTCGCAAGTGCTCGTCGAAGTCAGTTGCAAACACTACGACGTCGTCAAGGTAGACGAGACAGCTCTGCCACTTCAGCCCTGCCAGTACGGTGTCCATGACACGCTGGAATGTTGCTGGCGCCGTGCATAGTCCGAAGGGCATCACTTTGAACTCGTACAGTCCATCCGGCGTGACGAAGGCCGTCTTCTCTCTGTCCCGTTCGTCGACTTCGATCTGCCAGTAGACGCTCTTCAGGTCCATCGATGAGAAATATTGAGAGTGGCGCAGCCGGTCCAGAGTGTCGTCGATGCGGGGGAGCGGGTAGACGTCTTTTTGCGTCACCGCGTTCAGCTGTCGGTAGTCCACGCAGAACCTAAGCGTTCCGTCCTTCTTCTTAACCAGCACTACTGGAGACGCCCACGGACTGCTTGAAGGTTGGATTATGTCGTCTCTCAGCATCTCTTGAACTTGCTCCTGGATCACCTCCCTTTCTTTAACGGAGACTCTGTACGGCGATCGATGCACAGGGCGCGCGTCGTCCTCGGTAACGATGCGGTGTTTCGCAACGGCGGTTTGGCGTACCTTCGACGACGTCGCAAAGCAGTCGCGGTATTCGGCGAGGAGGTTAAGCAGCTGCCGTCGTTTCGGGCCCGGAAGCTTAGGGTCAATGTCGAGCTGCGCTGGCGACGTACAGTCTTGCTGAGGTGGCGAATTTTCGTCAGTACTCGCGGCGATTTCGGCGGCGTTTCGAAGTTCCTCGACGTGGCCCACGGTTGCACCTTTCGTGAGGTGTTGCGTTTCATTTCGGAAGTTTGTAACGAGGACTACAGTCCGCCCATCCTGAAGTTCGGCCACTCCTCTTGCGACGCCTATTCCTCTTCCCAGAAGCAATTGAAGGTTGCCTTCCAGGACAACTTCGCCGCAGGTAGCTGTATCGGCCACGACAGGTACGACAACACTTGATCGCGGCGGCAGGTTCACGTGGGCGGCGGCGACTCGGACGGCGGCTGACGCTGTTTGGGGCTTCTCTGAAGGCGGAACAGGCTTCCGCAGCGTCAATCTGTTCTCACCCAGGTCGACGACGGCGCCGTATTCGCACAGAAAGTCCATGCCGAGAATGACTTCTCTGGAACAGTCTTGTAGAACGACGAATTTCACAGGGCACGTTTCGCCGTGAATTTTGACGCGAGCAGTGCAACCTCCGACAGGTGTGATAAGGTGTACTCCGGCGGTTCGAATTTGTGGTCCTTCCCAGGGCGTCGTAACTTTTCGCAGGCGGCGAGAGAGCCTCCCACTCATGACTGAGTAGTCTGCTCCGGTGTCCACGAGTGCCGATGCGTCGTAGCCGTCGATAACAACATTTAGGTTGTTGGACACCGTTGCCGGGGCTTCATTGCGATGCTTGACGTCGGGAGAGTGGGAGCGCTCCGGCGTTCTGGGAGGCTCTTTACTTTGGTCGTCTTCGGCAACGCCACCTCCAGGCGTTGCCGCACTTAGTTTTCCCGACGAGAAATGGGCGACAGGCTCTCACGACGAGGCCGGTGCATCGGCGAGGCTGGACGTCCTGGAGACGGCGACCGGGACCCGCGGCGAGGTGCAGGCGGAGGAGACTGAGGTCGTCGAAGATACTCTTCAATCTCCTGTGGTCGCTCACCGTAGCGTGGGCGTGGGTCGCTCGGGTCGAAGCCGCGCAGCCCTATTTGCCGGTAGGGGCAACGGCGGTAGATGTGGTCGGCTTCCCCGCAGTGGTAGCACAACGGGCGTCGATCGGCCGTCCTCCAGACGTCGGTCTTTCTTGGCGCAGGTTGGCCTCGGTGGTCGCGCTGATGTCGTTCGTCGTGGCGTCGAGTGTACGCCTGAGTTGGTGAGTCCTGTTGCGGCGCCACCGGGTAACGTCGAGTAGCTGGTGGCGGTCGTCGGGCAACTGCAGCATAGGTCAGGGTGGGCTCCTCGGGTGCTGCTACGTTGACAGGAGCCTCCGGTTGAATTGCCCGCTGAACTTCGTCGCGTACCACTTCGGCTATCGACAGCGAAGCCGGCTGGTTGGCCGCAGGCAGCAGCTTCCTGAGCTCTTCCCGGACGACGTCTCGTATGACCTGGCGGATGTCTGCAATACTGGAGCCAAGGTCGCAGCTAGACGGCGTGAGGGCAGCGAGTCCGGGTGGTCGATGGTAGTGACTGGCTCGGGCTTGCAGGGCACGCTCGATGTTTGTCGCCTCGGTGACAAAATCTTTGACGGTTGTCGGAGGGCTACGAACAAGACCGCCGAAGATGTTGTCCCTCACGCCCCGCATGAGGATTCTAACCTTCTTCTCTTCTGTAGCCTCAGGGTCGGCGCGTGCGCTCAGGCGTAGAACGTCCTCCACGAAGCTGGTGATGCTCTCGTTGGGGCCTTGGGTTCTAGTTCGGAGTAGGTCTTCGGTTCTCTCTCTGCGGTCTTGATTGGCAAATTTCGCCTTCAGCCGACTCTTGAAAACGTCCCAAGTTGTCAAAGACGACTCGTGACTTTTGTACCAGTACCTGGCAGTCCCCTCGAGCGAGAAATACACGTTTTGCAGACGCTGCTCGTCGGTCCAGCCATTGTGGCGGGCGACGCGCTCGTACTGGTCGATCCAATCTTCGACGTCTTCGTGAAGTTCACCGTAGAACGGAGCAGCCGTCCGTGGTGCGACGGGCATGTAGATGACGGCAGAAGCGGCCGGGGTATGCGACTGCTGGTCGTTCATTGTCGGCCTCGTTGGCTGCCTGGTCCTGGGCGGCAGAAGTCCGAATTCCGGGCGTAGGCCTTGGGTGCGACGGCTGAACCGGATCTCGGTAGTGCCTTCGGTGGTTCTTCGTGGGCTTGGCGTCGGACTTGCACTGCGGGCCCTCGGAGGGGTACGCGGCAGGGGCATTCGGTACCCCGCACCTCCACCAAAATGTCACGAATGACAAGTGATGAGGCGGCAAATAACTGAGTAAACTAAACGTTTAATCGGGCGAACTTGTGCCCAAAATAAAGAAGGAAACAAAAGATAACAGTAGAGCGTCGCGGGCGTCGAAGTCGGCAAAAGAGCAGAGTCGAACGCAGGGGCGAAAACTGACTTTGGCTCGCCACGCGAAATTCCTTATGTACACGCGTGGGCTTCTGGAATAATCGGCGTAGAAGGTTCGACGCGTAGAACATTCGGACCTCGAACAAGCAACAGGATTCTCGAATTTTCCATAACACTAAATTGCAGGGATAAACAAAATAGACGTCGCTCCCAGGAATCGAACCCTGGCCTTTCGCGTAGGAGGCAGGCACGATAACCGATAGGCCACGAGCGCGCTGCCTGCTTGGTCAGCTGCGCTTGCGGCAATATGATCTAATGCGAGAAGGCTTAATGAGAATAAATATTTCCTGAGGCATTTAGATACAAGGAATATTATATGTTTAATCAAATCCACTGTGCTGAATATAATAGAAATTAAAATTTGAATATTTTTCTTCTCCGAATTCAGTCAAAAAGAGCTGTTCAGGTGGAGCAGCAAAGCGCGCAATGAGCTCTGAATCTGCGCAAGCGCAAGTATACTAGGTAACCGGTACACTTGCACGAGGCTTGTTTCTTCAGTTTTGCGCAATATGTGGGGTACAACTTTAGTTGAAGAGGACTAAAGGCAAGGATTTTAAAGTTTGTGTATCGGGTACAAATGTAAAGGATTAAATTTTATTCCTAGTGGTCTAAATGCCATGGCGCACCATTTAGTCCCAGTGGTCTAAATGCAAAGGCACAAAGGTTATCTCTGAGGGTCCAACACCGAGGGACTAATGGGAGGGTCGCAAAAATTGTTCCCGTCCCCATTAGTCCCTCAAAAGACTAATGGTAGTATCAGCGCATTTAGTCTCTCAAGGGACTAAGTTGCGGTACTTTATATCATAGAGTGTTGGATGATGAAGGTCAGTCCAGTCGATATGCACACTCGTCGTCTTTTATCTTGACTCGACTGCTAGCCTTTTTCGCATCCTCGTCGTATTTGTGACAATATCATTATGATCCGACACGCTTGATAGTCGAGGGGTAAATGACACGGTTTGGCGAAATTCTCGTAAGTCAATACGGGACTGGTTTCGCCCGTCAAACTCCACTGTGAGCGGGCGGAGTTTGCAAAATATCGGTTTTGCTAAACAGTTGCGCGTTGAAAAGACGCATCGTGTGAAAAAGGCATTGGCGTAACTCATTTAGTGGCTCTAGCCACAGCATGCCGCCACTTTTAACCACGACCTACTGTAATCCTGACCTGCCTGACTGATTATTGGTCAGTTGTGCTTGTGCCAGCACGCACCATGTACCCAAGTAGCACAACTCGCCGGCTTGGGACTGGGGCGACATCGGTCTGCCGGTGAGATCCTACTGAGCTGACGCTGGAAACACCTCATGGGGCGACAACGGGCCAATGAGATTTCCAGTAACTGGCCAGTGACTGGGACTGACTGGGACGCCCGGCACTAGGCGTCCCAGCGAGTTTTCGGAATGCTGCCAGCACAAATCCCCATCGTAGTACCAGCAGTACAGCAAGATACCAGCAAGATTCAAGACTAGCGGCCTCAAGCCATACAGTCCTCGGTCTTGTTTTTTCCCAGCGAGTTCCCGGGCTGCTGCCAGCACAAATCCCCAGCGTAGTACGAGCAGTACCGCAAGATACCAGCAAGTCCCCAGGCTGGCGGGCTAAAACCGTACAGTTCTCAGTCTTGTTTTACAGGCTAACGTGTGGTTTTGTGTGCAATTCACACCTGATTGAAGAGATGTAGTTCATAACAAGGTTAATTTTAAAAAATAATGTGTGTAAACAATTATTTTGCACTGTGTATGAAAGAACATTTCTGACATAGGTATACACCTTTTTGGTAAAGCAGCTGCCACATCCATCTTTCACTCATACATGGGTAGTAACTGAAACATAAAAAAAATGTTACCGTAATTGTTTATTGTCAGTTGCAGTGAAGCTACAGCACGGCTGGTTGTCATGGGCTTGTCGCCAGAGGAGTGCGCTGGATGAAAGAGGCTGCATGTCACGGGCCTAGGCAATTTTATTCACACTTCTCATGCTGCTTGTGATTCAAGTGAACCATGCATTAGGGAAGGCTAGTTCTTCATTAAAGCACCTGGAAATAGAATTGACATCACATTAGAATGACAGGGTAAATCGATACGAGCTGCACGTGCTAATCCAGAGATTACGAATTGGGGTGACGGGCATAAGACAAGCAGCCCATGTAAAAGGAAAACTTTTTGTAGCTAATGCACTAATTCTCTTTACTTTATTTTCAACGTTGACTGCCCTAAGGGGCATCTGTAACAACACACTGGATGACCAACGGCAAAAATGGTCCAGTTATCTTATAATCAAAGTCAGCTATTTGTATGAAAAAGGCCCACTTCAAAGAAAGGCTTGTGGAAATCATCTATTTTAATTCAAAAGGCCATGTCGAGAGACGAGCGAGCTTGGCAGAGTGGTCGGCATGTAGTTTAACTTTGTCGTTCGTAACGATAGGTGTGCAAGATCCATCATTTTTAGCGTATCATTAGTCTTACTGAAACAATGACAAATCATATTCTTGACATATACAGCTCATTGTTGTACACATAATAATGAGATTGGGTAGACAGAGGTAAACATATAATTTATTGCAGAGTATGACCATTGTGTTCCCACATAATGGCAACTTGACGACTAAAACTCATCTGCAGACTTCATCAAATAAAAAATAGCGACTTGCAAAAAAACTAGTATACATTATCAGCGTCCACCATCAAACTCACATTGAGTGTTTACCATCGGCATGCCTCATATGCCCTGAAAATGCCCGCGAGCCCCACTTACTCTAAGCATATGACATCACATGACAGAAAGCATTCCCTCGTGATCATCATTAAGATGTGTACAGGTGCAAACAGTTCAGGCAAATCAATTGAAAGATACCAAATCAGTAGGCGAGGCGGTGTACAGTGGTTAATAGATGCAGGTTAATATGTATGGGACATCCATGTTCTATGTAATATTTTTTATCTGGTCAATTTTCTTCGCAGACCCATCACACACTGAGACAAGGTTCTGAATACAGTGGAAAACAAGGAGGAGTGAGTTCCAGATTTAGTTTTGCACAAGCTATGCCGCAACTGACTTCATCCTCTTAGAATTTGTAGGAGCGGATCTGGGTGTAATAATGTCTAGCCCGAAAGCACTGCCAGAAAAAAAAGGCTCAAAACCTGTCAGAAAGGGGTAGAGGAAGTTTGAATCATAATTTCCGTATTGAGATGAGAGCTGCTCGTACTTAGAATTGATGTGAGCAATGTCGGCCATCCCTCTGCCTGAGATATATATGCGTCAGCACATCTACCAGAAAACGTTTTAGCTGAGCGCTTTTTACGGCCAGCTCCGCTCAGCGACTGTGCGAGAAAGCCACCAGGCATGCCCGTAACGCTCAGCCGGGAGTGGCCATCGGGGTGCAAGAATTGTCTGCTCTATCGGCATCTGCGCTCTAATTGGTCGTTGCTAACTGAGCGTCGTGTGCATGCAGGTGCTTTCCCGCTGAGTGGAGGGCCGTAAAAATGCTCAGCTAAAACTATCTAATGTCCATGTCATAGCCTAAACAGCAAAATGTGCAGTCTCTTCCTTTTCGCTTGCATAATAGACCAAAATTGCACTGCATACTGCTTCAGAGGCTTGCTGGCATGTTTCACACTCACTATCTGCAGTCAACAGAGACTGTCGGTAAACGACGAAAAAAAAAAGTATGAAACATATTATGCACGCCAAAACAAAATATCAATGGGACTACACGAGTACTGTATTAAAGTTCCCAATTGGACATGTTTTATACCCCACAGCCACTGTGCGTACAAAAGTTAACTAGCTCTACACATGCCGCTCAGCACACCACAGCTAGGCTGAATCAGATAACTGTTACACTTGCCGAACTTGAAGTACAGTCGTGATCTATATGAGTGTGAACAAGCGATCGTCGACTGCTCAGTACTGGGAGCATCATGCAGCAGATGACTTGCTCTCCTTTTCAAACGCCTTGAGAACCAAGCGTGGTCAGTAGTCTGATAAGGAGACCACGGACAGCACTGAGCAGTTAATAATCACCTGCTTACCTTCATATGGATCAAGTCTCTACCTGGCCGAAGTAGGCAGTGTGCGTGCAGCAGAAACGGCTATACTGAAATCTCAAGAGGATGAAAGATCAGAACAGTCTTGGTAAGGTTTCACATGGCAAGTATGCCCATGCAAATTTCACTTTCTAAAACATAAAAACACATTTCAAATTGTCACCCAGGACAAGCTGCTATTACACAGCTGTATATATGAGGCAGCTTACCATCAACAACCTTTGCACACTGCCATGGACCTGATCCTCCGCTCAGCTGGTGATGCAGGAACGAATCGGCCTAGTCGATGCTAGCTTCTGTTCGGCGATGGCTGCACTAAGTATAAAGGGGAAACAAGTGCTGTAGATTATATGAAACAAACAAAAGCAATCCTAGCATGCACAATTCGCTAGAGGCACTGATAAATAAACATCAGAGGTTGGGTCAATTATGTTAAAGCAATACACTTCGGAAGCGTACCACGACTGCAGGCAAAATATTTGCTGCCTTCAATCTAGATAAGCTTGTAAATTTACAAGCCAAATAACAAATCACTTAAAAGCTGAAATATATTTCAATGGAACTACAAAATACGAAGACTATCTCTGCAAATATGGTGCTATATAGTACACCAGAGATGAGTGAAATAGGATTAAGGCGTCCCCTTTACAAAGATTGAAGCAAAACAAGCATAGAGTCTCCCGTGCCACTACAACAGAAACGATGGTACTGTGATCTCGTGGAGATCAGAGTTCGGGACAAGTGTGACAGGGTTTGGCACGACAAATATGCCAATGTAATCTCTCATTTAACAATACTAAAATAACTCTGAAAGTGCGACCAGCTACAGGGTGCATTCACGCAAATCTTGCGAGTGTTTAATTGTACGTCAGCGCCCTGGTTGCGTTCATGCGCGATATATGACCAAATACCATAGATAACAATACTGCAAACTTCTCCGAAAACCAATGGGCGCAGTGGCGAACGGTGAGAGTTGCGCTGTTAACCACTCTTACCGTTCATTCGTGTTTGTGCTTTGCCACTAACAAGCGCACCAATGGGAAGGCTTCAGCCAATATTGGGAACACTAAATAAACAAATACAAAATACGAATACTACACACACTGCAATACTGGATGCAAGTAATGACGCACTTCTGTTCTAAACCCTGCATTCCGCTTACGAATTAAATGCGCAATTCCCCTACAGGCTTTCATTCCACGTGAGTGGCATCGGAATTGGTAAAGGCCAGCCCATAAACACAGTGTGTGTTAAAAGCAATCCCAGCAGCAATAAGTTGCTAATATATTCCTCAATATATGAAGCACCTTACTATGAACAGCCTCGGCAGTCTTCCATGAAGCCTGGAATTGAGCAGAGGAGACTGTCTTCCTGTGTCGTCTCAGGACTCTCATCAGGAGGCCGAAAGTGAACGCCAACTTCTACTTGGCAAGAGGTGCAGTAACTATAAAGATGAAAACACTAGGAGAGTATGCGATAAAAAATATCATGAATCAACTTGAAAAACAAAGTGCACAAAAATTCAAGAACTAAAGGACAGGAACACGGAGGACGCAGACTGGTACACACTCGCAACTCGATCTATAGAACACAAAAGAAATGAAGAAAGAGGATCAGAGAAATCAGAAAGGCTGTGTTCGGAGAACGTGAGATTCGTAAACCGGGCCGTGAGGCAAAGATGTCTGGTAGATTGTTTTACAGACATTTTGGAATTAACAACAGCCTTTCCATGTAGTAAGGTGGTGAGTTCATTCTGACTGAACATCCTGAAAAATAGCACACAAAAAACAAGGAATAAGGAGAAGACTACATACACTACATACAAGTGTTGACTCCCAACTCATATAAACTGGAGAAGAAAAAAATAGAAAATGCGGAACGAGCTTTAGCAAAAGTTCGAACAGGTCCAAGTGTAACGTGCTAATTCACCCCACATGCATAGGACTGTAAACACGATTTTCTTGGCAGCTCAGGTGACAGACGGATGTGCGGACACATTGCTCGATCATACTACGAATAATAAAGGCCTAAAATAATCCCCTTGTATGTTTTTCATAGTATCTGCTATTTTTTTTTCACGTTTTTTCTAAGGTTTACTTACACGAGCAGTGTCAACAATGCATAAATAGCTGACAATCCATCGCAGATATTAGAGAAATTGAGCTGTCTTTATGTATTAGCCGTCCATCTGTTACCTTAACTAACAAGGAAATTGTGTTTTTAAAATCTGCTCTTGCTAACAGGTGAATCAGCGTGTTCCAGTTGGGCCTGTGCTCGAGCTCCTTCCGCATTCTTTATTTCTTCCTTCATCTCTGTTTATGCGAGTTGAGAGCCTGCGCTTGCATGTATTCTACGTTTTAATCTCTTTGTCTTCTTGACTTTTTGTGAACTACTTTTAAGGTGTTCAATTAGTACGAGGTCACCAGCTTACTACAATCATGCAACAACTAAAAACAATTACAACCTACACCATTCGCTAAAGGCAGTACCAAACGACAAAAAAGCAGGAATTGGGTGAGGTATATCTAACACTATATACTTACACTAAACAAAATATACCTCCCATAAACTGGAGAGACACTACCTTAATTCAGGATATGCTTGTTTCGCGGGCACAAGTTTGTGCGATCGGGAGCGGTATGCAATGCAATAATCACGATGGGTTGAATTCATCACGGCACCAATTTTAGGCAATTCTTTTCTGATTACGAATCGCGAAAAGGAGGTCATTTTCAGACGACTCCGCGGCGGAAGTTATGGACTTGCTTGATCAATCAATCACTGTCTTTTGCCTGGACCAGCTCACCGGACGCAAATACGCACACAGAATCCACCCGAAGTGTCAAACCTAGAGCTTCAGCGATGGAGGGGCACCGCGCTCTTCCAAACACTCTAGTTTACCAGTAAACAATACGGTGGAGAGAGGCAATCAAACCCTCCCACCCGTCCCTTTCCGTCTTCTCCCGCCTCCCCCCCCCCCATCTCCCAAAACGTTCCGCCGCTACTGATGGACTTGGAGCAAGTATGCAGCCTAAGCTATCATTTGTGACCGATAATCAGCGCGAGGATGGAGTGGTCCACATCGGGGAGAAAAAGAAAAACAGCCTCGCATAGCACCATTTGCGCACACTTAGTAATACTGGTAACAGCAAGTGATCTACGGACAGTAACAAGCATTTTTAACGGAGGCAAAAAATAATCTAGCCCTAACGAACAGAGAAAGGAACTTACTTTGTAACGACCGTGCCATGATCTTGGTTGTTGAGCAGATTTTACGTAGTTACAAGGTATATGTATGGATGGCAGCGAAGCTTCCATAGAAGCCCATAGGCGCAAAGATGGCGGCTCATGGGGCACAGCGCCATCTGTGAGATGCGCGGCATTGTCATTAGTTCATGCTCGCCTGTGACGTACAAGAAGTGACGCTTTATTAAAAAGAAACACGATATGACGCAATTTCCTCATGATTGTGACGTCACAATTTGTTTGGCGCGAAATTTAAATTATTTTTTGGCGGTGGCGCGAAATTTAAATGATTTTTTTTTTAGATGTACTACATGCCTGCGCAAGTACCGTCCTTCATACCTTGCTTCACGCGTCATAGGCTTGTTTGTATCAATCCCTCCCATGTAATCCCTCTTACAAAGGAACCAGTTTTTTATCGGTTCTGGGATCCGCCAATAAGTTACTATCTTTTTCAACTAAGCAGTGTGTTACAGCACGCCTATGAAGGCATGCTCACTATTGTAACAATGGCTTGTTTGCCAAGAAAGACAAAAAGGCACAAGCTTGGTTTACACAGTTTATTATATACGAACTTACAACACCACCACTGAACACTTAAAGATAGATATGGCCTTAAAAACAAAGTGAAATGAGGTTTGGACAACTCTATGCACGCACTTAATACTCTCAACAGGAGGCAAGTTTACTTATTTATCTTGCACTTTTCACGTTGAGAGCTTGTAACTAGATTTAACCATATCAATCACAGGTGGAAGTGCGAGGCTATGCATGTCTTTTGCATTTGAATGTCCACATGAATCAATGCTTCAAGAGATTGAAAATTGAGACCTTTCGTTATACATGCGCTCGCCACAAACATATTGTGCTCCACAGCTTGGCTGTCTATGTGAGCGTTAGTACGCAAGAAACTGCCACAAATTGTCAGGAAAAAAAACATTAGAAAAAGATTATTAATTCGCTCTGTTGCAAATTGTTAGCACCATACTGACTCACTGATTTACCTTTCATCGCAGTTTGATATACTTGTGTATACCTCAGACAACCATACACTCATCCAGGTTTATGTTTCAAGTCGTCACGCTGCACAAGTAAACATCGAGGTCAACGCTTGTTCTCACACACTCTTCAATCATGCACAGGGTGTGTAGGGTGTCTACCAACCTGAAAAACCTACAATTCTCAAGTAATGGGATTATATTGAAAGGACAGGGTAATATAAAGGAAACCGTAAAAAAGTTCCTAGTCAGTAAGAGTGATAAGCGAAAGTGGAACGGCAGCGTGCAACGAAGCCCGATGATTGCACAAGAATTGCACGTTGGTGCCGCTGCACTGAATAACGTTGCTTGACATGTCACTAGGCAGCGCATTCCGCTAAGCACTCCCTGAACCGAAGTAACAGTCAACATTTTATCGAAATAGTCAGTAAAACCTTGGGAAAACTGGGGAATTTGGAATAATTGATTTGGTAGACACCCGGTCCTATCATTTATGTGAGCCACGTCATCTAGCACTATACAGCGAGGGTCGAATGAATCTAATATATTTTAAATAGAATGAAAAAAAAAACAGTTTTCAATGCTGTGACACTGAAATTTTGATATTGATCCATGAAAAACTCAAGTTCATCTAGCTGAACCTATACGTTAATTGCAGTGTCTGAGCACGCGAAACGAACTTTTACACTTTATTTAAAGAATGCTAGATTCATTTGGTCGTCGCTGTAGACAGTTTCGGCAAAGCGTGTGATAATTTAGAGGTATGTACTCGCACAATCCGATATGCTAGCGCGAGCATTGAATGCAACATATAAGACAAACTAAAGGCACTTCCTGTGGGCATAACGCAAGTGTTGTCTCATCTGCACAGCCTCTGGACTTGTTGCTTTTTTTGCGTCTCACAGCTGCATGAAGGAGCTGAGTATTCTTTTTTACGGGCAAACCATCGAAGCCTCACCCTTGCAAACAAAGCAAATTAATCATCATAGACATCCTCACTGCAGAGTCAGCAGTTTTTCGACCTTCTCATAAAGAGTGATACACAACGCCTTCCCAACGCCTTCTTTTAAAACAAGACTGTTAACTGACGCCACAAAAACCTTCTCACAAGCTTAAACGAAGGAACCAAAGCAAGGTTATGGACTGAGAGGCTTCCAAAGTCTCCTTCAGCCGTTCCTTTCACACTCAAATACAGCAACACTTGGCTCTCATTAGAAAAAGTGCATTCTTGATTTGCAATTCACATTGCTGAGTCACGTTTTGACATGTATGAAGCTTGACAAACCTTGTTAAGAGCCATCCAGAAAAGTAACCCATGCTGTTAAGTGATAATAAAGAGGGATAACTACAGGATGTGAGGTCAGCTGCACATTGTGGAAGTGAGCTTCCTAGACTAAGTGAAGGTGAGGGACTTGAGAGACCAACCGGAAGAGCCGCTAAAAGAGTCGCCATGTCCTTTTCAGCAGTTGATCTTGTCGGACTGTTTAAAGAAGTTGCTAACTAGGAGATGCCTAAAGGCTGCCTGAAACTGCCGGCAAAAGGAATTGGCGTTCGCACCGGACTTTGACCTTATTACGGAGAATGTGTTTTCGAGTGCATCTTGGTTGAGACTGCGAGTCAGAAGGTATCTGAAACCATACTCAAATGTCAGGTGCTCACAAATCAGCATCACAGAACGAATGGTCAAGGAGAAACCGCGAATGCAAGCAGGCTGCCGTGGGCACCCAAGAACGTTAAGGCTTTCGAACATAAGAAGGCATTCTTTCGGAAACTCTTTGTGAACAGAGCCTTCGTGCATTGCAGACACATATGCACTCTTCCCGCGTTTCTGTGAGCTGTTCAAGCTATCAAAAAGACGATCCATGCTTTCAATAAACCGAGCCGTGTGGATAGCTTCAACTGGCAGTTGCTGGAAAGTTACTATGGCAAACATTTCAGCAGCACAGTGATTACTGAATATTTGCGCTGCTAGCTTTACTGACATGTTGGAGGCAAAAGTCAAATTAAAATGCTTTTCACGGAGCCTTGGCATGAATCGGATTCAAGCTGATTGTCTTTTTCGTAGGCTTCCCTGAGGAAAGCGCTTCTCAACGTGTGGTCCCTAACTTGAAAATTGTACTTGAAAATATTTCGTAAGCACTTCAGCAGATGCGGAACATCAAATAAAAAAGTGGATTCTCATTCAATGTTATGTGGGCTTCTCAGGGGTAACAAGGCCATTAAAAAGAGCAACATTTTGATTCTCTTGGTCATATACGACAGCTACTGTCTCCAAGCCGGCTTTCACAAGCAAATTGTGGCACTGGAAAAGGAAGACTCTCAAAATGTTGGCAGGTGTTCCCCCATGAGCAAAACAATTGCCAAGTGGCTGCTTCCATGGCGTGCGAATGCCTTTAGCCATAAACACAAGAGCTTTGTTTGCGAGGTTATGGCCTCTTCCACTGTTACTTTCTTCGATCCCTTCAAACCCGTCCACAGAGGGGTTGTACGAGCGCTCTTTCGTGACGTGCATCTCGTCAAAGACAATGATACATGGCTTGTCTTCTGGTGAAAAAGAAGCTGCACGTCTTTCGACAAGTTCGAAAACTTCTGGGTAAAAACCAAACCTCAGGGGAACACACTGGAGCCAAAGCTGTAACGACCTAACGGATGGGAGCCTCAACAATTGCCTGCAGTACCGGTAACCCTTAGGGCTGTGAAAGTACAAGCCCAAGGCAAAGGTTTTGTTCTGGCTGCACCACCTGCCTGCCGAACCTGCTTGCATTGGACATCTTCAGCTGAGCTTCCACGAGGGCAGCAACGGCTAGAGACAACAGGCTACGTACACTTTCAACTATCTCAGTGACAGTCAGCATATGACGCCGTCACTGCAGTCGTTGCTGGAGTCTCTTGTGTTTCCGAAGCTGTCGAAGTTTGGCCCTCCACACATACATCTTCCCCTTGCCCTCGGTGTGGGTGGCACAGGACCCTGCAAGGGGAAAGCAAAAGCAATTATGAAACGTTTCGAGAAACAATGAAAGATACAATGAGCCTCTACTGTGGAAAATGTGGAAGTACAAGTAAACTTTGTGCATCATGACAGACACCTACGTTGGTGAGAAACTTCAGAAGTCGAAGTCACCGACGCATCATAATCGGCAGGGGAAGGTTCGGGCGCCCACACATCGTTTCCTACAGACGGCAGACCATGTCCATCCATCGCGTATGTGTGATCCACTACGAAAAACAAAACAAAGGAAACAAAGTGACAGAGTGGTTCCAAAAAGCTGAACCAGCTATAGGTGGTTAAGTGCTACTCAACAAAGTAATCTTCAAAGACTGTCTTAAACAATGCACACTATCAAAACTTACCATGAACTCTGGTTGGAGGGCTAGTCTTTGTGCTAGAGGTCAGAGCCGCGAGACTGGTCCCCACATCTGCAAAGCATTGACGAGGCAAATAAAAAATCTGACAAAGACATCAGTCATTGTATTGTCTCAGGATATTCCTACGGCATGTGACAAGCTAGATTAAAAACATGGTCATAGATGTTTTGCATGTTTCCCAAGAAATCACAAGTACTGGGAACCCACTCTATCATACAAAGGACGGCTACTACGCGACCGTCCGAAATATATAAGAAACAAGGCCTGCAACACTTTTCGGCCAATATGCAATTGCTTTTACCTTGTTCTGTAGTGCGGTGCGTGTGACACTGTGATGATGTGGGCCCACCAGTGTTACTACTGATGGCCAGTGTGGGCTCGCCCTCGCTGATCATTGGCCAGGGCTGCTGCTCTGGACGGCATCTCCGGCACCTATGCAAAGTTAAACACACAAGTTATGTACGAGGGGCGTTCATAAAGTTCGTATCATTGTCACGAAGGAATAGATATTGATCAATCAAACTTTAGTAGGAGTTGAGACTTTCTCTACATGATCACCACCAAGCGTTATGCACTTTTGCAAGCAATAGAACACATGCCGGAGGCCATTGTTTAGAACTCCTCGTTTTGAGTGTTCAGGAATTACACCACTTCAGCAAGGATCCCAGATTTTAATAAATATTCCTGGCATTGTTTCCCCTCAAATGGGAACAAATGGATCACTGCATGTGCTTGGCTCCGACGGGTGGTGCCATTTTGGTTTCGCCTCCCCAGCGGGGTTCCGCGCTACTATAGCACGCGATGTGTACACTGTGCGGAAACTAGAAGGACGAGCGCTTCTGTTGATATCTGTTTTGTTCCACTTATTTAAATTTTTTGTGTCGATAATACGGACTTTATGAACGCCCCTCGTACACTAAAACAGTTCACTGTATCTGCATGTGAAATACCTTCTGAATAATCTTACCTCCTCAGTAATAATGAAAACAAGATTTCGTGCTCACCTTCAGTGGTCAAATATGCTGGTATTGCATCACGACGCAGCCTTCCTCGATAAAGATATGCAGAGGGCTTGAAGTGCCTTGAGCATACCGCCCGTTCCGGCAGCTGCTGTGCTGTCTTGTTCTGTAGGCTTGTGTTCCGTCAGAACTGAACCCAGACCCTCCGCCTGAATGTGAAGCAGTGTATTACTATATACCCTGGGCTAAAGTGGACATTTAAGAAAGAAACACGATTAAACGATAATGTTAGCAATAAATTAGTGACTCATTGTACTTGGTCTCCCGTCTGGGTCCGGCGAACGCCATGAGCGCGGAGCACACCTCTGTGCCCGCGAGGTTAGACAGGTTCACAACGCGGACGATTACATTAGTAGATTCCCGAGCACGACATCCAGAGCAAGTAGACCTGATATTCGCCAGCGTGTTAGAGGGACGACACCAAACACGTTTCAAGCAGAAAGGATGTTTTAGTGTTATTCACGCCATAACATGAAAATTCGTTAAAACTGAAATGTTCAGTCATTGTATCTTATTAGGATTTTGGGGTCACGCAGCCGTTCACCAGAGGTCAAGCAAAACCGCCACTAATATCTGAGATTAGTTTCGTCTCGCGCAGCTTGGAACGAAGACTGGGCCCAAAAATGCTCAATCAACGGGTGCCTATTACTAAATGAGCATGCATAAGGGCCCATAGAAGAGGTCAAGAGCTTACCAGACATCACCGGACATCGGACATCAAACCATGAATCACACATAGTTGCAGCGGACACAGCTGGCTACAAGCTTCACCTTGCAGAGTCCACAGGAAAACGATGAAGTGTGATGCCAGCGGTGCAGTCATTACTTGGGCATCGCGCTACTGAGCAGCGCCTCTTTACATGCTGCAGGCTCATCGTCCCTACGAACGGAGCCTTGAACGCGCCCACCGGGCGCTCGACGACAAAACCCGCAGAACGGCGCAATAGGCTTTAACCAGTACAAACCAGTTCTGCACTCGGATACGTGGCAAAACTAAAGACCGCGAATTCGTTAAACGATTGCAAAGTAAAAGTTTGACGGGAGCTACAGAAATACTGGCACACTGGCAAACGCAAACAATGCAAACACGAGGCGTATCAGGACTGCAAACTTCTGCCGACGGGCGAAAAATAGTGACGTTGTAGATGTCGCAACGAGTATGCACAACATAATACATATTAAACATAACCTAAAAAATTCACCCAACTGAACATGCTTAAACTAAGTTATTATCAGTGAGTAATACTTTGATTGAAAGTAAACTATAAATAAACACCGAAAATGTGTCTTTAATATTTTATCAGCTTAGTGTTTGGCCGCGCAAAACACAGTCGCGCTGCGGTAGCGCGGCCTCCAGGGTGATGACGCTGACGATTTGCTTTGGGCCGCTTTTTTGCTCCACTTTCGCGACCTATATGAATTGACCTTGGTAGTTCCACGGCTCACAGTCGCTTCCTTCTTTTTCGGACACATTTCAAACTAAGGTAAACTCTACGCATCACGACCAATCTGTAAATTGACCTCAAGAGTCAAGACAGATATATAAAACACACACGGGCGGCAAAACGTGCAAACCAAGGTTATGGATTCGATTGGATTGCATTCGTCGGCTATTATGGATGTCTAGCGACTTTACTGAAGCAATGTTTGTGTATCTTCAACACGCTTGCAATAAAACAATCAGCAAACCGCATTAAAAAACTAATAGGAGACACATTATAATAAATTATTGAGCATGTCAACATTGTCACAATATTACAAATACGTCCTCAACACGTAGCAAAATATTAAACCCGAAACTAACCGCCCAATGGATCCAGCGAATTCAGCAGACATATAACCTCCTAAAAAGATCTTCTAACCGTTCGGGCGGTTTGGCCTTTCTTTGTTAGCGCGCGGTGCAGCTGACCTTGTGGTCGTTGGTTCAAGTCACAGCAGAACCAAGTCTTGTTTTTTTGTTTTTTTTTTTGAAGTGTGTTAAATATTTTTCATATATTTTGTGAAAACGGTGTAGCGGCACGCTACAGCGAGTAAAAAAGACGAAGACCACCAGCACGAGAAAACACTATCACTTGCACGGGGGGCTCGAGGTGACAAGGCGAAGGGCTACGCAGTCCACGTTCCACGATCTTTAGATGTTGGCTCTTTTGTAAATAATGTAAATATACAATTCGTTAGGAAATGAGAATATCTTTCTTGCTACAAATTGGTGACCCGAGACTCGGAACAAGACTTCCTACCGCCAAGTGGCTTCCATCAACCAGTGAGTTCGCCTTGGAGCATCTGCGCTCATTTGGAACGATGAGCGTCACTCAAGCTTCCGCGTCGTCGGGCGACCTAACAACGCTTGCTGTCACTTCGGTCAACTTCAAGTTACCGGAATTCTGGGCTGCTGATTCGGAACTCTGGTTCCTCACGATTGAGTTGACCTTCCGAAAGAACAAGGATAACATCGTCCTTGACGAAGTTCGACCACGTAATTTCCGCTTCTGCCGAAGTCATCGGCAGCAGTCGTTCGGGACATCCTTCGCGCTCCACCAGAATACCAGCCCTATGAATACTTGAAGAGTGAACTCATCCGACGAACAACAGAGTCGGCAACACCGCAGGCTGCAGCAACTCCTGACGGCAGAAGAACTAGGTGACAGGAAGCCGACAGAACTGCTACGACGCATAGAACAGCTTCTAGGAGACAAAGCACCGAACAGGGAGACAACGATTCTCCGAGAACGTTTTCTCCAGAGGCTACCACAACCAGTCCGCATGATACTAAGCACATCGACCACCAACTCCACCGCCACGTTGGCTCGGATGGCCGACCAAATCATGGACGCGGGCTTTCCATCCATCTCCGCTTTGCAAACACATGACACTACACTCCATGCCGCATGACCATCGCCGGCCGTGGAGTACAAGATTGCCCAGCTGCTGTCTTCCAACTCTCGGATGGAAGCAGGGATGGGTCAACTCACGCGAGAGCTCAAGGACCTCCGCATGCGTCACTCCCGATCCTCGAGCACAATTCGACGAACCAACGAGGAACGCCGCCGAAGCAAGTCTCCTGCAAAACACCAGGTCTGCTGGTACCACTACCGTCACGGCAATGATGCCAAGAAGTGCCAACCTATGTGTACTTTCACGGGAAACGGCAAGGCCGCACACTAGAGGCGGATGGTGTAGCCAGCCTGGAGTTCAACCGTCTTTTCTACGTAACCGACCGAACCACCGAGGTCCGGTACCTAGTAGACACGGGGGCCGAGATTTGCGTCGTTCCGCCTACTCCGGAAGATCGACGGCATCGACAAGACACGCCGCCACTACATGCAGTGAATGGTTCACCAATTAAGACGTACGGACAGAGGTCAATCACTCTCGACATCGGCCTCAGACGGACGTTTTGGTGGGTTTTCTTAATCGCCGACGTTCTTAAACCCATCATAGGAGCCGACTTTCTGCGACATTTCGTGCTCATGGTGGATGTAAAGCGAAAACTGCTTCACGACGTTGAGACTCGCCTCACCGTGCAAGGAATATCTGCGAAGGAAGTCCAAGAGGCGCCCAGCCTCCCCTAAGTGGAGCCCACCTCCCAATGGAAGGATATCCTCCACGAATTCCCCAACGTGTTTCGTTAAACTTCAATGGACATACCGGTGAAACACACCGTGACCCTCCATATCGAGACGAAGGGACCTCCGGTGTTTGCTTGACCTAGACGCCTAGCTCCAGATCGCCTGCGGATAGCGAAGCAAGAATTTGAGCACATGCTCGAGCTTGGCTACGTCCGGCTTTCTTCCAGCTCCTGGTCATAGGCCCTCCACATGGCCCCAAAGAAAAGCGACGACTGGCGTCCATGCGGCGATTAAAGAGCCCTAAACCAGAGCACGGTCCCCGATCGCTATTCGATACCCCACATACAGGATTTCTCCGGCGCCTTGCATGGAGCAACCATCTTCAGTAAGTGGGAACTCGTGAAAGCATACCACCAAAATCCTGTGGAACCGGCCAACGTCCCGAAGACCGCCATAATAACCCCATTCGGCATGCTCGAGTACTTGCGGATGCCGTTTGGTCTCCGTAACGCGGCCCAGACCTTCCAAAGGTTCATCGACCAAGTCCTACGCGGCCTGAACTTTACTTTCGCATACATGGACGACATCCTCATTTTCAGCGACAACCCGAAAGACCACGTAGACCACCTACGTGAGCTCTTCTCTCGCCTTGAAAACTATAGATTGATCGTCAACCCGGCAAAGTGCACATTCGGCGTCGAGGGCCTGGATTCCCTAGGCCATCGCGTCGACAGTCACGGCATACGGCCGCTGCCGCAGCGAGTAGAAGCCATCCGCGAGTTCCCGCAACCTCCTACAACAAAGAAACACCGCGAGTTTCTCTGGCTCGTGAACTTCTACAGGCGCTTTGTTCCTCAGTGTGCTTCTATCCACCAGCCCCTGCATGACCTTTTGCAAGGAAAGCCAAGCAAGAAAGCCGTTCTGACTTGGACACTAACTGCTGACGCAGCGCTTCCGCCATCAAGGAGGAGCTTGCATATGCTACACTGCTGACCCATCCAAAGGCTGGAGCGCCAACATCAGTCATAGTAGACGCCTCCAACTCCGCCGTCGGAGCTGTCCTCCAGCAGAGCATAAACGGAACATGAAAACCAATGGCATTCTTCTCGAAGAAGCTATCAACCACTGAGTGCCGCTTCAGCACCTTCGGAAGGAAACTACTCGGAGTCTACCTTGCCATCAGACACTTCCGCTACTACCTCGAGGGCCGATCATTTTTCGTGATGACAGATCACAAGCCGCTGACGTATGCTTTAACATCTAGCAGTGAAACGCACACGCCAAGAGAGATACGCCAAATGGCTTACGTCATGGAGCTCACGACGGACATCATCTTTGTACCAGGCAAAGAGAACTCCGTAGGAGACGCACTCTCTCGAACTGTGTGAACACCTGCTCTACCAAACGGAACGCTGTCGACTACGAAGAACTAGCAGCAGCGCAGAGCACGGATACGACACTACCACATTTGCGGGCTACAATGGAAAGTCCGAGCCCAAGTTTGAATTGATGCAATGCACAAACCGTGGCCCTCTTGTTTTGCCGGGATGATTCGCTCCCACCGTGCTAAGAGGGGGGTCAGTGTAGTGGGCAAATTGCGCAAGTCCTTTGAACGAAGTAATGAAGGTAATAAAAATGGAAATACTGAGAGCAAAATGAGAAAATGCGTAGGTGGTCAAACTGCCACAGTGATGCAGCCGAAGTTTGTCTAAGCGGTCATCTTTACCCACTACTGAAACAAAAATACCGCTATTTTAAGGCAGTTATTTACTTTACTGAGCTCATAGCGCGCTACGTTTAAGCACATCTCTTAATTTTCTGACTTCCGGAAAGTAGTATTTAATTTTTTTTTCTGGTAGATCAGTGATATCCCTCGCCTGCCGTCTGGTTTTACTTATCGAGGTTGCGCTCTTTAGTTTTACTGTTTTTATTAGGCCTAGACATGTTTTTTTAGAGCGCAGCTCTTAGGCGCCCGTTTCCGGCTTGAGCGGCGTCGGCGTCGCCGGCGCCATCGCCGTAACCGCGCGGTGCATGTTGGGACATGCACCGCGCGAGCCCCCCCCCCCCCCCCCCCGCGGGGCATGTTAGGACATGCACCGCGCGAGCCCCCCCCCCCCCTCGGGTCACGTGACCCCCCAATGGTCACGTGACCCCCCTGAGGTCACGTGCCCCGCTCCCCCCCCCCGGAGGAGATTGAAGGATGAGGGGAGGAGGAGAAGGAGGAGGATGAGGAGGGGTGTACCCTCCCCTGAGTACCCTTCGCTCCTCCTCCTGAAGAGCTGCGCTCCAATTCGGCATTACAGGGAGTTGTAAACGGCTTTCATTTTTTCCTGTGATTCAACTACAGCGCGGATAATTAAACTAGCTTTCAGAAATGGTACCGTTCGGCGTTGTAACATTTATGTTTCGTAGCGTCACGGGGTCACACTCACAAACGCGGCAGTGTAAACATCCACAACGCATTGGTGTTTCTCGCTTTTTTCTGTTAAAAATGTTTTTATATTCGTGTTCCTCTGATGGGTATGTCGTATAACATAAGAAATCGGGGGGCAGATCGCCTGGCTATGTGAACATTTGAAATATTTCTGTTAGATGATTGTAACTACCACAAAATACTGTCGATTGCTGCCTGAAATACCATATTTTCACGCTCAATTGAAATAACCAGTAACATGATCTCAGGATAGTTGTATACCTCTCGTAGCGTCATAAGCAATACACACATCTCTTACTTTTCCAGTTTCTGGGAAGTAATATGTCTTTGTAACTCAAAACGCGTGCTCAGTCATGCCTAATGTTGTTTTTTTTTGTTTTATTTGGGGGCTTCGCTATATCCTTTTTATTTTTTGATCAGAGCCAAACACGTGCGAATCCCGCCGGCCCTTAAGTATAGTGCATCAAATTAAACTAGCCTTCTGAAAAAGTATCGTTCGGCGTTGTACAATTTATTTTTCATGGCGTAGGTGGTCACATTCTCAAATACTGAACTGCAAATGTTCCTCACCGCATTATTTTTTTCTTGCGTTTTCGCGATAAAACAAGTCACCCTTGCCATGCTGGGATCAAATACACCAGCGTCGGCAGTTATTTAGGAAAGATTGATCAACGCAAACGTTTTCACTCGCTATTCATGAATTGCCGCAGTTCGTCAGAATCGCAATGACTTGATTGCATAGTGAAAACGGCAAAAAAAATGAAAGCCGTTTACAACTCCCTGTAACTCCGAATTAGAGCGCAGCTCTTGAGGAGGACGGGAAGGCACGGGGGTGGTCACGTGATCTCGGGGGGGGGGGGGGGGGGGGGTCACGTGACCTCGGGAGGGGAGGTCACGTGACCTGGGGGTTCACGTGACCTCGGGGGGGGGGGCTCACGTGTCCCCTGGAGTCACGTGACGTCGGGGGAGTCACGTCAATCGAAAGGTCACGTGACATTACGGTTACACCGACGGCGACGCCGACGCCGACGCCGACGCCGCTCAAGCCGGAAACGGGTGCCTAAGAGCTGAGCTCTAAAATAAAACGATGTCGGTCAGCAAACGGAACTTCCATGGCGGGCCTCGCCCGTCTGAATAGCAAAGCGCCGATGCCGGCCAGTCACTGAACTTCCATGTAAATACTGGCCATCAAAGACAGCAAAATACCGATGCCGGCCAGTTTACTGAACTTCAATGTAAATACTCGCCATCAAGACAGCAAAATAACAATGCCGGCCAGTTACTGGAACCTCCATGGAAAGACTGGCCAGCAAAGACAGCAAAAACCCAATGCTGGCCAGTCACTGTGACTTCTACGGCTGAACTGGCCAGTGAACAAGACGAAACCCCGACGCCGGCCGGGACCGGTAGCTCACCGGCGCCAATGGCCGGGCGCCGCCATCCTGTTACCAGGACCGGCCGGCGTAGTCCCGATGCCGGCCGACGCGGTGTGCTACGTCGGTAGTACGTAGTCCTGGTCGCTGCGTTTCGTCACGCTATGACTTCCCGACGCCGCATAAATGATTGTTTTTGTTTAAAGCCATCTATCCTGGAAAACGTGGCGCCCTTCATTGTTGTGGAAATGCTCAAGACACGTGTAGCGCGGAACTTCTGGGAAGAACATGGCGTCAGAAATCTAGCTCAGTGCTGCTCTGTGCCGCCATGTTCTTCTAAGGGCTGCATGTTAAACGTGCCTTATGCATCGACGGATTTTGCGCTACTTTGAGAACTTGAAGGGGCTTTAGGCAGCGTTATCTTATCCTGGCCTGCTCTCCTCGCGGCCACTGGTCAGGCTCCTCAGCCTCGTCAGCCAGAAGCCGCGTCAGAGATTCGAATCGTCACTAGAGGCGCCGGCTGGCAGCACGGTGGCTGTTCATGTAAAATCCCAAACACGACTTATTTTGATGATGGCACGAGCGCTGTGAAAGCTAAAAATGTCCTTGCGCTTCCGTACCTGACAAATGCGCTCTTTCAATAAAAAAAGATTGGGTTGTGTGTATGTTTATAAAGCCTAGAACTTGGTCTGCCTCAACGGGCGACGAGTCTCCCAGCTGTAGATGAGAAATTTAGCCAGTGCAGTAAAACCGCTAGCCTGGGGTTTTTAATCTGCACCAAGCAGTAGTAATACACGACCGCACGCCGGTACAATGCTCATCCAGATCGATATGGGCAGGGGTGGGAATTGAACCCAGGATCCCTGGGTTCTGCAGCGCGAGCTTTCGCCCCACGTGCTCCGAGCTGGTGTGTGCTAGCCCACTCGGCCACCAATCTTTTTTTTTTTCTTTTTTTGCCGGTTTGGACATGAACAATACAAAAGGATCACACTGTTGAATTCACTTCATAAAGATCACTTATGCCTGGTCGTAAAATTTAAAATTATTTCAATGTCTCAAGTACGTCTAGAATTGGCACCCAATCGGCACACAAGCCGAAGTGGCGTATACAGATTTTAGTCTGCAAATAGATTCTATGAAATACATGCATACGGGCCGGGCATCAACGTCGGCATGACTCACTACCATTCTACTTCTCCATATGGCATGCAGGCCCAGGAGCATGACTAGATCGAGAGGGATTTCAACTTGTTTCTCCACAGAAAGAAACCTAATGCCGTATGGGGTAAAAGGCAAGTCTTTTTTAATAGTTCGCTGGAGGACGTCCCAGAAAAGGAAAGCGTCCCAGCAGTCGAGAAAAACATGTTCGATAGTTTCAGGCTTTTTGCACAAAAAACAATCAACGTCCCACGGTACGTAATTTTTTTTACCCCTCAAGCCAAGTTTTGACAGGGAGTATATTGGTGTGTAACAGGAAAAAAATGTTTTAATAGAAGGGGCAATGGTCATCTTTTTAACTCTAGATAACACATTACGCTCTGGGCCTGCATGAAACAAGAAACGATACAACGGTTCAGGAAAAACACTTTCAATAAGGTCACGAGTTAAGCGCTTGCGTGTCACCGTCGACAAGTATTGAAGAGAAAAACGCACAGACAAAAAACGACATACTTCAACCACTTCTCGAAGGAAACTGCTGAGTTTCCTCTGCTCGGGTCTACATGAAGAAGCAACAAAGAAAGGGAGTTCATCTGCAAGTGTCATTTGGATATCCGTCCGAAGAAAAGGGTTGGTTTGTTCTCTAAGAAACATAAAACGGGATACAGTCTGCCTAACTAACACGTGAGATAACTATAGCCCTCCCATACTAACGCGACGAAACAAATTGTTGCGACGCATTCTCTCCCATCCCAATCTCCAGATGAAAACGGCAAAAACGAGATGTAATTTCTAAATATTCACTCTAGCACACGCCAGCACTTGAAGCACATACCAAAGTTTAGCAGTTAGAAAAATATTACAAACGATAGCTCGCGTAAAAATGGACACTCGGCCACCGATCCCCCCTTTCAATCAAAGCAAACATGAGAGCTACGCGCCCTGCTACGTACAACTGAGACTGTAGCCTGATGCCCGCACGCCACGGCAGGTGTTCTGAATAAACAGAAACCACCATCCGCGCGCTGTGCGGACCGTGCTCTAAACAGGCTGGGAACCGCGTTTGGGTGACAGAGAAGCTCTTTACCGAGCGCCCCCAATGGCAAAGTCATCGGCGACAGCGTCTCCCATAGGTAGCCATTTTTGGGCTGGTCATGATTCGAGTAGGTCGTGCTTTTAACCCTCTAGACGGCGTGGTCGGTGTTATTCTCAAGATGGCGTAAAAGAGATGTATTGGTCCCTCCAAATATTACGCCCTCTAAATGTTCGATCTCATAATACTGCAAAGGAGCGAGCGCAAAAGGCTAAATTAAAATGGCGTCTAATAATTTTATACAGTCTTTTGGGAGTGAATAGTATATCAGTTATAGACTTGCCAACTCGTTGGTGTTTTTTGCGTACGCCAGTTTGCGGTATTCTCAGGTTGACCGTACCAGGCAGTAATTCTTTAAAGGGTCTGTTCAAAGTTACTCAAACACTCAGTCGGAAAGCTCACCCTTCAAACTCGGACCGCTCGCGTCTACTGAGAATAAACTAAATGCGATAACAGCGCCACTCCTTAGCGACTAGTCGAAACATGAAAGTTCCTTTATATTGCTACTGCGAAATGGCAATGCGAGATGGCGTCACCGGACCTTGCGCCACTCGATCGACCTGAACCGATACATGCAAACGTGCAGTTCCCGGAGTGGCCACTGCGGGATAAATGGCGGCATTGCAATTGCCATTAATTCGGTTCTCGAGTACAGATCGAAGCCACTTTTTCAAGGAAGCTCTATGGTAGTTTCCCAACTGAGTTGTTCTTGTAATGGCTTGAAGCTTGGGTCTATTTCCAAATCCAGCGCCCTATAGATGACGGGGCGGTAGTCGCAACATGGCGGAAGAGCGGGGAATAGATTTTTCATGATTTCCCCTTCGCCTGCTCGTTGACGATGCTCAGTGTGCTAAAATAAATCTATTTGGCTACAAATGCGAAGCGGTCAGGACATATGACAGGTGACGGAGATGTTGACGTGCGCTAAGAAAATAAAAATGTTGATTTTTAAAAGTCGGGGAGCAGAAGGAAACCATTCCTACTTTAACCCACTCGCTTGTTTCGTTGAAACTTCATGATGCCGGAGCACACCATCCAGGACAATTCGGTAATAGCAGCACCAAGGACGACAGTCCCTGCCGCCGTCTCCGCCGCCGTCTCCGCTAATCTGGATTTTTGTTCGTCCGCGAGAGGGCGAGCAATCGGCTGACAACTGCTAGCATGGCGGCTTGACTTTTACCACATGCGTGCAAACACGTGCAGCGTGCGTGTGGACGTTGCTTCGACAAGCTTGCAATTTCACGAGCCTGTTCGCACGAGCAGATACATGGCGGCGGCCAGATTACCTGCTCGTGGTGACTCCTTTAAAAAGAAGGAGGCATATTAGCAACGAGATGTTTCGGTGGCGCCATCGTTTGGTTACCTTTCGTGACGTCATTTCCTTGTGTTCAACAAGTTCGATGGTGTTTGTAATGGGCATGGTGGAAGCCTGAAATCAGACCGCTCTCAAAGCAACGCTGCCAACACCGTCAAAAATGAAGGTCTTCCATTCCTTTTATTTCCGTTGATGTGAAATCCTTTTCTGACGTCATAGTCAGCATTCGGCCTATTGTGGTGGGCCGACCACAGCGACGCTTGCGATCGCTCACGTCGCCAATAGAGGACGTCGTAGTGCGTTGTGCCATGCGCCTGCTCAATGCAGAACCCTAAAATTTAAGTGGGCTAGGATTATCTTCAAATTCGTTTGCCCCAATTTTAATCCTGTACGTTTAAAACCCGCGCTGATGTGTTGGCGTAAGGGAGAATCCGGAGGCTTCGCTTTCTTTGGGGAAACGATGGAAAGACAACACCGACTACACACTGCCCCTTCTACCTCGCTTATAGAGTTTGATGAACGCACGATGTTTGATTTACGTGTTTGTGTAGGACCCGCTCAGGTGCGATCTGGGAAACACTTTTATGCTAATGTAACGACACAGCCACGAGGAAAACTAGGTTGGACCAACGTTGGTCCGATATTCACATGTGCGTTTTAAAAGGTCAAGGAAGTGACGTATGTGCGTCTGATTGGTGGAGGCAATTTCATCCACCAATCAGACTCTGATATGTCACTTCCTGGGCCTTCTAAAACGTACATTTAAATGTTTAACATAGATACCCAGGGCAACTATTCGCAACTTTTAGCGATTGTGGTACCGCGGTGTGAAAATCGCGCTCCCTATCTCCTGGATGATCGGCTTCACAATGAAAATACTTGCCTACATCTTTTTGACACGAAAAAACAACGTAAGGCTTCAATAATGCTCGTATACAGGAAAACTAGAATTACTTACGTGTCACAGACCGAGCCTCGTACTGCTTTTCTTCGACGAACATCCAGATGCCAGCCCTTTTGATAGGCACCAGTGCGCACCCTAAAGGTACTGAAAGTTTCGAATTCTAAATACACAAAATTCGACATAATGCAAAAAGAACCTTATCTGTTAAGCCATTACAAGTCACAGTTTTTCCTGCTGCCCTGTCGTGGCTGCCGTTTTTGTTTTTGAGGACTAAACCAACGCAATTTCTCTCGCTTTACTTCCGTGGTACTGCGGCAACCGCAGACAATATGCAGTGATGTGAGCCGCAAGGGGAAAGCAGAAATAGCGAAAGGACATATGTTCCTGCCAGTTCAGTGCTTTTGCCCGCTAGGTGCCGTCCGTTCATCAGCCAGAGTAGGGTTCCTGTATAGGCTCCCTAGGGGAGCCAGAGTTGCGCGTTCATGCATGGCATGTGAATTCAGCTCCTCACGTGACTGAATTCGGCGAATAGCAGCGCCGCGGGGCGCGTGCAACGTCTACTTTGCTGCACGACACTTGATACGGCTCCTCACGTGATCGGATCTCGGCGAATAGCGGCGAGGGCAGCACGCGGCACGTGGAATCAAACGCGCAATTCCGGCTCCCGTAGGTAGCCTGTAAGAGCATCCTATAGACCTTTTCTGTTTCCTGTCGTTCTCAGTCACGTGGGTTCCATATCTGGTATACGGGGCGAAAAAAATAATAAAACGTTTGAACCTGGAATATGCGAGAAAATATAGCTGTGGCAAATCAGGAATGTGTGACAGTCACGCATTTTTCGTAAAAACCTTCTAGCTTCGGGGAGAGATCAAAAAGATGTTTTATGGCATGGCACAACCAGAAGTGAGGATATTCAAGATGGCTGCGCGCATGTGGAAAAGGTGTATATAAGACCAGAGCCTCCTAGATATGAGGCTCTGGTTCAGCTCAAGTCGCGAATCTGGTTCGCACGTGTCTTGCGCCACGTCGGCTGCGCGTGATCCCGTGCTCCCATACAGGCTCCTGCCTGCTCCTGCTTGCAATGCCTGAGCTCCGTGGACGAGAACGCGGGGATTCCATCGAATGCATCGCCGTCACCGAGACAAAGATGACCAAGGACAGAGACCATGAATCCGGTGCATTGGATGGTAACATCACCCGACAGACGGTCTCGAACGAGCTCACCTGGAATCGCAACACAAGCATTGTGAGGGTGGGCATAGCTGCCATCGTCATTCTCCTCATCATCGACTTGACATTCGTTTTTCTGTATAGATCGTTACATGGACAGCGTGACTGAAGTCTGGGCCAACTACAAAACAACAGGTGGGCTCATGAGCGTGTCGAATACACACATAATGCAGCAGCTCAAATGATTCACCAACAGATTAAGAAACACAAAGTATGGTGAATCCCGGACATGTTATTATAGCTTCGGCCGATGAGATTCCGGAACTAGTAGATAGGCGACGAAGCACAAATTATAAATCAGTGTGCAGAGAATAGGCAACCCCCTGACTTGAGTCTTGATATTTCGGTGACCACAGGACGTAAACAGAGATACCTCGTCGTTTGCAGAGCCTGTTAAACCGGAAGAGTCAACCATTCTAAATCTCGTCTTGTCTGAATAACCAAGATGAACCTCCTTTCAAGGGAAGTGTTTTAAGAAAAAGCCTCACGTCAGAACAGAAGGAATTATTTTTCCGTCAGTTTCCATGATTTCGCCCTAAACCCCACACAACCGCTTTCACGCGTATCTAACCTGCATTTGGATTAAACGAGACGAAGGGCTTAGGCGCGTACGCCTGTCCTAACAGGTGGTCTCTTGAAAGGACTACAGGTCTACTTGGTCTCGCTTAAAGTCCAAACGCAGTCGACACGATCTGAGGGACCCAATCAAGGGGCGCCAAAATTGCATCACCATGGCGCTAGTTGTCTTTTTGGGTTCGCTATCACCGTAGAACTAAGTCACCCACAGGAAAAAAAAAATCATGGGCCATTCTACATTGTGAAGATGGATGACCAGCGAAGCTGTTTATAACGAGGCACAGACGTGACACAGACTTTAGAACAAATTTAGGAACTATCACCGCCCCGATGAGCCGGAGGAAATTAAACACGCGCGACGGGACCGCCACTCGCCGGAAATTAGTCACGCGCGACGGGACCGCCACCCCTGTAGAGCGGATGAAAACTAGGCACGCAAGCGCTTGGAACAATTACAAAGAGAGGGCGCTGCGAGTTTTTGTTGACGCACATGAAAAATCCACGGGACTCTAGCCGTAAACAGCTTCGCTCTAAAAAAACGCAGGATCGCGCCGCATTCACTTTGCGTAATGCGTTTAATCGGTGAAAGCAAACGCTCAAAGTCGTCGAGCACTAAGACGGTGCCTTTCTCTCCCTACGTTATAGGTTCCATTGAATTGAAGCGTCGGTTGCAGTCGGGCTTAGAGTGAAACGGAGTATACGTCTGCGCATTCCGCTCTCGGTCAGTTAGTTTTCCCATTCAAATCAGAAACGTTTCACGCTCCACACTTCTCCGCGACATTTACAGTGGCGAGTAATATGGAATGCTGCGGTGCGTCGGGAGCACTGTGTTCCCACGGAGGAATGAGGCATAGGATATGACAATTGCAAGACTGGTGTGACGTCACGTCAGGCATGGGAGTGCAGCCGTTGATACTTGCGAAATTCGGCATGGAGTTTCGTTCAATTATCCGTCGTTGATTACACTAAATTGGGGTGTCGTTAAATGGAATAGAAATGGCCTATGTTAATCATTAGGCTCCCACCAGGTAACCATCACGAAATCTTAAGAACTTCCGGTTTTCACCGGACAATCCCTTTAAGGCAGCAAGGTGCTGTCGGACGTGATTTCACTCTGATTCGATACCGCGTGTCCACCAAACTGGCAGGAGGCCTGATCCTAATCACGTCACAGGCGCAGGTTTCCCCTGTTGTTCTTGAGTTTTTCAAAAATTACAAAAAACACCTTTTTTAAATAATGTGCCGCATAGATTAAAAAAAAAAGTTTGGAAAAACCGTCTTTTTGCCTTATCGCTCCGGTATCCGGTAGACGCTTAAGGAACCACTCAAAGCCCCAATTTCAATAGGCTTTTGTGTCAAACGCTTTAGGAGGGCGCAATATAATCCCCTCCCCTCCCCCACCTCCCCGAACCATTTAGTCGGGGAAACAATGTCTTGTAGCATGTAACAAAACGTCACTTTGAGCTATGGCAACACGTGAGCTTGGGGTTTAAATGCCAACTCACACTCTGGCGATTTTTTTTTTGTGTTGTCTTCACTTATATAAATGACTTTAAATATTAAAAGTTGTGAATTAAAACTTGTGTTTGGGCGAGTTGGTTCATACTGATTTAAAAGGTTAAAAAGCGCGAACAAAACAAGGACAATATAGACACAAAGACGACAGGACGGGCTCTAACTCACAACTGATTTTATTAGAAAAAAAACACTGTCACTTTTATACACAAGATCATATGCCACACCCACACTGCAACCAATCACCACTCTCACAAGCAGCCATCTAGAAACATTTTTTACTTTCTGGAGCAAAAAGAGGGAAGGCATGCTTATGCAGTTGTCATCGTTCCTTTTGATATAAAACGCCTCTATAATCTCTCTCTCGGTTTTACCTTTTGATTTCTTTAAAAACTTTGTTGCAGCCAAAAGAGGCTTACAGTCAGCACATCGCCTGCAGTGGTCGGCCAGGTGTCCACCCGCGTTGTTGCGCACAGAAAGATTATGCTCACGTGCCCTATCGTTAAAACAGCGGCCGGTTTGTCCAATATAAACTTTTCCACAGCTTAGTGGAATCTCGTATACAACATTGGTCACACATTCAGTGTACTGTACGGCGTGCTTCTTAGAGCAGAGTGCTTTTTTCTGCCGTGTAAGCATCGGACAGATTTTTGAGAGCTTACAAGGGGCCGAAAAAACAACATTTACATCGTATCTACTTGCTATCTTTTTAATGTTGTGAGACACTTTATGCCAATAAGGAATCACATGTACACGTCTTTTAACCTTATTTGTCCGGCTGCCCCCTTGTAAGTTAGTTCTTTTTATTTTTTGAAGTAGGCTCTCACAGCAGCTCGAAACTAGGTTAGGTGGGTACCCTACGTTTTCTAACCTTTTTACTTGCTGAGCAAAACTGGAGCCCATCTGATGTTTGCAACTTTTTGCAAGAGCTGCCTGAAGACAAGTTAACGCTATACCTCTCTTGACCAGTTTGGAATGTGCACTTTTGTAAGAAACAAGGCTTTTCTTGGAACGCGGGCTATACTTCCAACAAACATGGTCGTCGGAAAACATGACCTTACAAAAGTGCACATTCCAAACTGGTCAAGAGAGGTATAGCGTTAACTTGTCTTGAGGCAGCTCTTGCAAAAAGTTGCAAACATCAGATGGGCTCCAGTTTTGCTCAGCAAGTAAAAAGGTTAGAAAACGTAGGGTACCCACCTAACCTAGTTTCGAGCTGCTGTGAGAGCCTACTTCAAAAAATAAAAAGAACTAACTTACAAGGGGGCAGCCGGACAAATAAGGTTAAAAGACGTGTACATGTGATTCCTTATTGGCATAAAGTGTCTCACAACATTAAAAAGATAGCAAGTAGATACGATGTAAATGTTGTTTTTTCGGCCCCTTGTAAGCTCTCAAAAATCTGTCCGATGCTTACACGGCAGAAAAAAGCACTCTGCTCTAAGAAGCACGCCGTACAGTACACTGAATGTGTGACCAATGTTGTATACGAGATTCCACTAAGCTGTGGAAAAGTTTATATTGGACAAACCGGCCGCTGTTTTAACGATAGGGCACGTGAGCATAATCTTTCTGTGCGCAACAACGCGGGTGGACACCTGGCCGACCACTGCAGGCGATGTGCTGACTGTAAGCCTCTTTTGGCTGCAACAAAGTTTTTAAAGAAATCAAAAGGTAAAACCGAGAGAGAGATTATAGAGGCGTTTTATATCAAAAGGAACGATGACAACTGCATAAGCATGCCTTCCCTCTTTTTGCTCCAGAAAGAAGTAATGTTTCTAGATGGCTGCTTGCGAGAGTGGTGATTGGTTGCAGTGTGGGTGTGGCATATGATCTTGTGTATAAAAGTGACAGTGTTTTTTCTAATAAAATCAGTTGTGAGTTAGCGCCTGTCCTGTCGTCTTTGTGTCTATATTGTCCTTGTTTTGTTCGCGCTTTTTAACCTTTTGAATCAGAATTTAAATATTCGTGTCAACAAGATTTTCTTCACGTTGAGGTTTTGCTCCGCTGCCCTTCCTGCTAGCATAAAATTGCACTAGTTGATTGAGGAAATACCGTTTGTGCAGGTGACCTCATTCAGCTGTTTCCCGCCAAGTCTGTCATCGACTACTACGGTGAAGACACAATCTAAGAACTCGAATTGCTCTTCGACCAATACATACAAATACTGCTTGCTCTGCGTTATAGGGGATACGCTAATACGAAGGATAGAAAAATACCCATGACTTATCGCTCTTTCGTTTTTGAAGCAATACCTTTGTAACTCGAAAATATTGTGTATACAATTAGTAACCTACATGCTTCGTGTTAACGTATAAATAAAATTGTTTTCTTATTGTTTATTTTTGTTCGAACGATGTTTTCAAAAGCAATTCTAGTAGCTCTGTTCAAGTTCAAACAGTGTTGTAAGGGTTACCGAAAAAAAGTAACGAAATACGTTACTCGTTACTTGCAAATAAAAGTAACCCGTTACCAACCTACGTTACCTCAAAGTAAAAGGAACGCGTTTCCGTTACCGTTACCATAAAAATTAACGCAGTTTACTTTTGCATTACTTTTTAGTTATAAATACATCTTTGACGTTACAGCTAGGAATGCGTAAGCGCCATATTTCAAGGAACATTATGTCCATCCAGAAACTAAACATAATTACCTTATCTTTTCTAGGGTTCCGCCTAAATACTCACAAAAACAAAACGCCAACGAAAACGCAAAATAAAACGCAAGAAAACGCAAACACTATATATGACCTATTGCCTAGAAACGCGAAAAAATAAGTGAGTGTAATTTATTTCAATCTTAAGAAGAATATGTCACGAGTGACGTAACTACGTTAAGGCCGGTCCACACATACAGCGGAGCGCAAGTTAGCGCTACGTGAGCGCTCGAAGGAGCGCTCATGTGGCGCTTCCTAGCGCGTGATGTAGCGCTTCTGTAGCGCTAACAGAGCGCTAACAAAGCGCTTCAGAAGCGCTCTGTTAAGGCCCCTACGCACATTAACGTTTGAGAGCGTTTGAGTGCGTTTGACTGCGTTGCGGCGGCGAGAAACCAGGGCATCCCAGCTGCTATTATCACGTGCCAAGATGAGTCCTTGAATTGGATTCCACGCTTCATACGAAGCACAGATGTGCCGGTGACTGGCTTTCGTTACGCGACGCAACGCAGTCAAACGCACTCAAACGCTGTCAAACGCGAATGTGCGTAGGGGCCTTTAGCGCTTCAGAAGCGCTTTGTTAGCGCTCTGTTAGCGCTACAGAAGCGCTTTCTTAGCGCTCTCACGCTCCTTGTGCCGTGCTTGCTGCTGCGGAACAGCGCGTGCACAGCGATTCCTTTGTTGTTGTTTATTCTTCGGCATTGAAAGAAGAGGAAGTAAAAGAGCCGCTCTCCAAGCAAAGGGTCAGGCAGGCGATCCAGAGTCATGAACTCTGAGCGACTAATTGATTGGGTACGACCTCATCGCTTTCCATTCGATATGCGTGCTGGTTTCAAAGACACGCAGTTAAAAATAATCGCCTTCAAAAGAGCTCTGTTTCTCGGTCCTACGGCCTAGGAACAAGGTTCGCCCGGGTACCCGTCGGTATCTCGGTGGTGAAAGATTTCGCGCACCCAGAAGGCTCTTCTGGGCGTTAAGCCGTCCACATACATAGGCTCTAATCGCGTATGTAAGAGCATTTGTCGCAATACTATTTTAAGCATCCCACATGTCCGCCATGTGCTGCTGATGCACACCCAACCACAGGAACCGGAACCGCAGTGCATGCGCTAATCCGCAGCACCGTGGCACAAGAAGCGCTACTGAAGCGCTAACACGGAACTACTGGAGCGCTAACAAGGCGCTAATGGAGCGCTAACAAGGCGCTACTAAAGCGCTAATCACGCGCTGTACTAGAACGAAGTCGCGCGCTAGGAAGCACCACATGAGCGCTCCTTCGAGCGCTCACGTAGCGCTAACTTCAGCGCTCCGCTGTGTGTGTAAACAGGTCTTTACACAGTACCCGGGAAAGGTAACGTTAGTACGTTACCCGTTACAACTTTGAAATTGTAACGAGTACGTTACTACGTTAACGGAAAAGGTAACGCCGTTTCTTGCAACGCGTTACCGCCAGCACTGAGTTCAAACCATCTCCCCCCTGCCCCGAATAAAAAATAAAAACAAATATTTCAACGTCCCTGGTGCTGTACGCGGAGTACTGACAAAAGCATTTTTTTTTTTTAATTTCCGTTCAAGTGACAATATTGATCGATGGGGCATGCACACTTACCAGGCAGGTTTGGCTTACGGCACTCGCTCTCGCCACTACTATTTGGAATATTTAGCTAGTTGGTCCCAACAGCTGGTTCCAATACTCTAATGTGATAACTGCACAAGGTAAAAAAACAAGCCCATTTTAAGACTTTATACTGGTTGTTACAGTAGTGTTTCTCATTTTCATCCACATGACCTGCAACAAATATTGTTGCGCATGTGACCACCGATTATGCTTGTACATTTTTATGTTCGTTGTTGGAGTATGCAAGGCTATATATCTCGTAGATCAGTGGGACTTGTTATAAATAAAACGAATCAAATCAACCCTGTCCCCCAAAAGCGGTTTGGCTCATTTTCAACGCTTCAGCTTTCACGAACAAAACTCCTGACTTTTTTTCGCAACTACTTGCTTCAGAACCCAACGCAGACAAAATTTCTCCGTTAAGACTTTCTGAACTCGATGGCATAACACGGTTCAAGACGCGACAAACGCGAAAATGATGTTGCAGTGTGTAGACCAATCCTGAATAAAGCAAGTGATTTATTTCTGATTTCATGTTCATTTGGTTCAGAAGGAAATATGCACTTTTTTTTGGAGCAAGGTCGTTGTCAAGAAGAAAAGCCTCCGCTGTTTGCACTTAGATTCGGATAGGTAACATCTTCAGTAAGCAAGCAATAAAACATTGGCAAGAGTTTCATAGCACACTTCATTCGAGTGTTTCTTCCAGCGCTCTGGGTGAGGGCGTTTATTTAGGTGTAGAGCTTAAAGGGTAACTGCAAAGAAAAAAAGTGTACTTTTAAACAGCCTAATTGGGACAAGCATACGCCACAAAACAATTTTTCCGCCAAAAAGAATATTTTTAACAGCAATATTTATTGCGCGAGACTGATTTTAGTTTGCGGCCATTTAGTCCGTTTTAAATCGCGCGCCACAAATTTGGTATTATACGTCACGTAGTGGCTGCTATACGTCACGGAGTGACGTATAACAGCCACTCCGCGCGCGTCGAAAGAGCGGGAGTTTCAAATCTGGAGAAGTTGTGACTCCGACTAAATTACGTCCTGTGGCGTAAATATTGCTAGAAACAATTTGTTTTTTTCGCGGAAGATTTGTTTTATGACCAGCTTGTCCCAATTAGGCTGTTTAAAAAAACACATTTTTTTTCTTTGCAGTTATCCTTTAAGAACTCACTAAATAAGGGCAAAAACACATGAACATAAAAACTGACACACATTTGACGATGCACTCGACGGTTGCTTCCATTACCGTGATAATAAATGAAGCTTACGGCTGCAACGCACCCTCGGCGCTCACAATTTAACATTATGGGACATTTTAGCCTTCAGGTAAAATTGATCGAAAATATTTGTTTTTTTTTGTTTTGTTTTTTCTAAATAGCTTTACATTCCGGGTCTGCTTTCTATTTGCTTGTGTGTGCGTGCGTGCGTGCGTGCGTGCGCGCGTGCGCGCGTGCGCGTGCGCGTGTGCGTGTGTGTGTGTGTGTGTGTGTGTGTGTGTGTGTGTGTGTGTGTGTGTGTGTGTTTTGTTTCTCTTAGTTAACGCCGTGCTTCCAAAACGCAGCATCTATAAATGCTAATTTTCGTTTAAAGAGTGATTTAATAATCTGACATTCCCGTTAAGAAAATGATAACCAGATTGAATAGAACGCATTATCTGCCCTTGAAGATCTCTTGTTCATGCTGTTGACGAGTGCAGTATTGTAGTTCGTTTACTGGCTAGAGACGCCGGTTTTTTCTCATGTTGGGTCTCTTCAGTCCGTTGCGTACCGATAAGGTCATTCGTATAAAAATGCGATGTGGAACAGCGGACAAGCAGTACGGAAAAAAAAATTTGCACCAATTCGAAGAGCTTGATGGGTGCTTGTATTGTGACTTGACACCTCGTGTTGGAAGACAAGATGGCTGCATCACGAAGACCAATACTGAGTGATGGACGGACGTAGAAATGTAGAGATGCGGCTTCTCCCAACTGTCTTCTTTTCTGTAATCTGGTGATCTCAGCGAAAATAAAATACGAAAAGTATCAAGAAGATCAGCCATAGGTAACTTGACTGTTGCTCGGCACCTGAAACAAATCGTACTCAAGTCATTTATCACGCCCTTCGAGGGAAAGACCAGTAAATACAAATAAAAATCAGCGTGCCATTTCACTTTTATTGTTTACGAAAGCTTTTTTTCTAAGTTCCGATGAGCTGGGGAAAAACATAACCATAAAACATCCACATAAAAAACTGACAGACGATTACAATCCCAGGTAATGCCGATTTGAGCGCAGCTGGGTGATTTCAGAGAAGATCGACCAAAGGGTGGCTGTCGACATTTTTAAATCAACTGATGTTTTTACGAGGGGCGTTCATAAAGTTCATATTATCGTCACAAAAAACTTGAAAAAAAAAAACGCAACAAAGCAGGTATCAACATGAGCGCGTGTCCCTCTAGTTTTAGCACAGTATAAACATCGCATGCTATAGTAGCTCGGAACGCCACTAGGGAGACGAAACAAAAATGACACCGCCCGTCGGTGCCAAGCACATGCAGTGATCCGCTTCTTTCATTTGAAGGGAAACAATGCCAAGAATGTTCATTCCCATCTGGGAGCGTTGTGCCGGGACAACGCCCCAGTTTATGACACTTTGGTTAAATGGCACAGACGCGTCTAGTGTGGCCTAATAAGAGGAAAGCATTTTAAGGACGGCGACCAAGTGATTGCTGAAGTGGAGCGATTCCTGAAAACTCAAAACGAGGAGTTCTATAACAATGGCCTACGGCATGTGGTGCATTGCTAGAAAAAGTGGGTAACTTTTGATGGCGAATATGTAGAGAAAATCTCAACTCCTACTCGAGTTTGATTGCTGAATCTCTATCCCTTCATTACAATAATACGAACTTTATGAACGCCTCTCGTATATGCCATTGTCTAGTGTCTGGTATAAACGAATCCATACTTAGTTTTGGCAAGAAAAACAAAATTGGGGACAGGAAAAATCGTAAGTCATGAAGAGGTGGACAGTTGCATTAACGCGCACTGATAAAGGGGGCAGGTTTGAAAGTAAATAACTAAAACAATAAAATTTGAGATTTCTAATACTTTTTAGAAACAAACTATGAGTACAGTTTGTTTGTAATATAGAGTAGTGATTTTTATTTAAATTATATTTCTTTTTCTAAAAATGTCCAAACATGCCTGCTCGAACCACAACTGGCATAATTTGAAGGCCTGTATCTCATGAAGTAATTTAATCACTATCATGTAATTTTCAGAAACTATTCTACTTATATATGACTATTATATAAAATATATATTAGGTATCTGAGTGATACGATAGCCGTGATATATTTAGGCAAGCATGGGAGAAAGTCAAACAACGAAACATTTCGATGCGAATAAAAAAAAAACACCAACTTCGATCTTTTTTAACCTTGGGTACACTGTCATACTTTATTTCGGCATTCATTTCTATTAAAACATGTTGCATTATTTGATTGCGAATGAAGACACAACTCCCCAAAATAGGGTCCTTCTTCAAAGCCTTCACTTAGCAGTGCCCTATACGAGAAGTCACTCAGAGTTCTAGTTTCAGGAAACTAACACACATCTTTCATATATTTTTATTCAGATGAGGTTACTGACAACTAGAGCAATGGGCTACACAGTAAAAGTGAGGAGAACCTTTATACAGCGTTTTACATACAGCGTCCAAAGAGGTATCCTATTAGATACTACTGATTCGAGAAAAGATGATGCAGTGTGAAGTTTTACTTTCCGGTATATTTTATATTTAGAATAAAAAAAAAAAACTTTACTTCCACACACAAAAATAAAGATATAATACTAAAATTGTTTAGGTTAGCTATGTATTTCTGGGGACAAACCATTTCAGGTAAGGGGTGCCACCGCGCCGGACTGTAAGAGCTTCAATACTCTCGGTGTACGAATGGATCGTGGCAAGCCGAGATATTTTATCCTGCTCGAGGATAACGTTTGGTGATTCTCATATGGTAAACAGGTAAAGATTATAAGCTATCACCAAGTAAAACAATAGTTTAAATACCCCGGGAAGAAAACTGTGATAAATAAGATGTCCCTGCATTCAAAATGAGCAGTTCTTGGGGAATCGAATTTGGCACTTTACACTAAGGCTTTCCTCGATGTACTTATTCATAGCCTCCTTTATACTGATAATGCCTGCCCAATGGTTGGCTTCCCCATGCTTCGTCGTCGTTGCGCCTGGTTCCCAAATTTGCCACTAGAGGCGCCAAAACCCCATACAAAAATGCAGACGACGCTTCTCCGCTGTCCGCTGCTACAGTCCACTGTGACGCCATTTGTGAATTGAATACATTTGTAACCCGTGCTACATAACTAGCGCAGGGCACCGTCAGTATAGTTTTCATATATAAAAGAAGTCTTAACCTTTCTTTTAGGCTTTCACTTCTTGGTTTTGTTTCTATGCTGAAATGTTACCAGACCTCTGGTGCTTGTCACAGCGACAACAGTAATAGTCAAACCAAATTAAAAAGGAGACAGAGAGGCTGGCGGACGTTCACGACGTTGCAACAGCAGCCACTTGGCGTTTTTATTGCTTCTGGAGCAGAGCCGGACAAGATACGACCCGCGGACCCCATGCGGCAGTCAAGGGATTTTTCTCAAGACCGCGAACGAGCCTTCGCTGACCGAAAACCTGCGCACCCCGTCGGCAACGCACTGACCGGGGATCTTAAAATAAATTTTCAATTTTAAATTTTTTTTTAAGCTCACAGTTTTTTTTTATATTTTGACCGGTTTCTTCTGGTCTGCACTGTTTTTCATGGATGCAGTTCTAGAGCTTTAACGATTTCCTAGATAGTGGCTTGTTGAAGAAGATCTTCTTGAGGTCACGCTTGTCAGACACGGATGCAGAGTAGTTAGTGGAAATTGGCCTGAAATACTTAGTAGACAGAATTTGCAGGAAATCTTTGTAATGGTTTACATCATTATCTGCCTTTGCGCATTTCAGAACGCCATGGTGCATAAGTGTATCTACGCAAGTCCCATCAGCTACATACAAAGGCGTTTTCAGCATATTTCGTTTTTTTCAGTAAAACCTCTACGAAGTTCCTCAGCGCATACAGCACCCTCACTATAGCTTCTCCGATGGATAGTATAGTCCTGCCCTGTCCTGGTGCCTGATGATGGAATCACTGTGAGCCGTAGAAGCCTGCTTAATAACCAGTAGGAAGCAGTCACTGCAGTTGACATGTTCATTCACCACCCGTGCCAAATATCCACCTTCTACTACGTGACGCCACACGCACACCGTGTGGCGTCACGGTGTGCGTGCCGGGAGCTGCAGACAGCCTCGTGCTATTGAGCTATGCCGGCTATGGCTAAGCGCTCAAGAGCTCTGAGAATCAAACGACAACCGAAAGAAGTTACTCGTGTCACAAAAACATTACGTGATCACGTGACCTATTTAAACACGTAAGGTCACGTTACCGCGTAACCTAACATGGAAAACTTACGTTATCACATAGCTTAACGTGATAACGTAGCTTACACTAGCTACAGTGAACTGTAGTAGCAGACAGCGGACAAGCGTCGTCTGCTCTTCTGTATGGGGTTTTGGCGCCAATAGTAGCAAATATGTGAAGTAGGCGCGACGACGACAAAGAAACCATTGGGCAGGCATTTTCAGTATAGACGCTTTCAGGCAGCTGTGCATGGGCGCCGCTAGTGCCACTAAATAAGCTACGCTTCAGAGTAACGACACTTGGCCATATTGTGGCTTAAAATCATGCTCGCTCGTTATCTGAAGCTTTATCTGAAATCACAAGTAACGCTTTTCCGTCCTCCACAAATGTTTAAACAGTTTGCGACAAAGCAAAGCAATATTACATGAGCTTCCTAACACCGAATCTAATGCTGAGGAAGTCGCAAATTTGGAATAATGACGATCGGCAGTTCCGTTTGCTCTGCACAAGCCCCAAAATGGCGGCGCCCACAACAATGTCGGGGAACGAAGTGCCGATACTCTAAGCGCAGCTCATTTAGTGGCTCAAGGCGCCGCTATAACCGACCTTCAGTTTTTGTTCCCTCTTATTCCGTTCGCTCTACTTCATCATTACCACAGCAGGTAAGGTCATTGCCATTTTAGATTCTACCGCGTCCTTCTCCCCAGCATAGACCCTTGTGGAGATTCGTCAACGCCCGCTTCAGTGGCTCGGCATCTCGGTAAGACAAGAGAAGGTCGGCTCTGGCGGCTCAATTTGGCGCGCGCTGAAAGCGTCTATAAAGGAGGCAATGACTTATTTAATAAAGTTTCTTCTAACCAGATCTGACTACTTTCCATGGTATATTTATATATACAGTACAATCTCGATAAACGGAACCTGAAGGGATCAGGAAAATCTGTTCCATTTATCAGGAATTTCATTTACTGAGAGTATGTAGTGTAGGTACACTAAAAATGTTGAGCGCCAGCTTAAATGCTGTTTCCACAAGTGCACAATTTGTAAACACCAGCAATTGAATGTAGAAAGCAAAATAATGACAAAAACACCAAATCGCTGCTTTTGTATATTCACATTATGGGTCCGGTGACGGGAAGGTTCTCACTCCGGGCTCTTCTTAACCACAACGCCAAGCACTTCTCAAGCTCTTCGTGTTCGGGGAGTCGCAGTCTCATCCCGCACTCCGCAGCTTTTTTTTTTTGTCGTGAAGAATCCTTTGGGAATGGCATACTTCGTTGCAAGCGCCGTTTTCGTGAAGCAACCGCTATAGAAATCATTAATGACTTCGATCTTTTTTTCTAACGTGAGCGCACGTTGTTGTCGCTTCGTGGCCGCCATCGCAGTAAGTAGGACACTAGGCCTAAGATGCGAGCAGAAGCCCTGTTGAGCCAAGCCTACCCAACATAGACACCTATGCGTAAAAATGAGACAACTCCAAAAAAATGCATGCGTACATGCTAATTTTGGGCAATAAAGCTAATAAATATTAAGAACATTTTTAATACTGTTTTACTATTCAAGAGTTAATTTTCTTTTCTGCGATAGCGAAAAATATGTCGGCGACATAGCTTCGTTTTCAGTTCCGTTTACCCAGAGGCGCGAGAATTTGAGTTCCGATTAACGGGAATATTTTTACATTGCATGAATACAAAACCAAACAACTCCGCGATAGTTGTTTCGTTTAAGCGACAATTCCCCTTAAGCGATTTCCGTTTATCGAGATTCTACTGTATATATATATATATATATATATATATATATATGTCACAGGTTCCTTCTGCTGACGAGTTGCACAGCCGCCACGCGTACCAATACTGAATGCCAGGGAAGGCGCGCACCGTCAGCCAGTCTTCCTTTATTTTTTGACGATACCGAACAACCTTATTTTCGTCCAGATCCACAAGATGCACCAAGTTTCTTAGATAGAACGCTCACCATTGTCCTGGCCGTCTGAATTGCGTTTTCTAAACGTTCTTTCAGGTTCTGAGCGTGGCCTGGTTCTTCTCGAGTCAGTCAACGCCTTCGCATGCATTTTCCCATGTCCCGATGCAGAAAATAAGCACTGGGCTTGTGGGCAATCGTTCTGTGCAAATTGGTGAAGCTGGTAGCGATTCTTAAAATGACTGGCAGCCCCGTCACTTACGTACGTCACGTGCGTGCATGCCGCAACGTTGTCTTCAACCCACTCTTTCACTTTGTCTAGACTCAAGCACATGTGAGCGGCGGCGTCACACAGGTACTCACTGATGATAGCAAAGCTGTTTGTAGATTTTTTGTCGTCCCTAAACATGTAAATATCGTAACTTTCTTTTTTTTTCCAGTGGTATGCTTGAACGTTGTCAGGAAGCACGATGGTCCGGTTTTCAGTCGAAGTCAAAATGGAGGGCAATGCTCCCGCGTTGCATGCATCCAACTTTCAACCATTACTTGAACGACTTTTAGGAAAGTCTTAGGATCCAATGTTGTTTGTTTTTGCTTTTTTTCACAAGGTCGCCGGACTCCCATGTTGTAAGCATAATCACTTAATCATGTGGGATATAAAGTTCCTCGAGTGTAAGAGACTTGCCTTTTGGGCAGAGGTCACAGTCTCCTTAAAGACACACACTTGTTAGTGGGTCGCACAGAAATGCTGAGTTCATTTCACCAGTGTTGAATGTTGAGCCAGTAACGTTCTCTACAGCGGCAATGCAAAGCTAATGATTGGTGCAGCGCACACAAACGCACACTTCCTGGTTTGGAATATATTTGACCCATCTTGGGCGCAAGGAACCAAGTTTTGTTAGCCCAACGCTGAAATCAGGATGCTTGTCTTTGTATACACGAAAGGCTTCTCGGATCGAGCTTGTCGGGAAGCGCTTTGCCACGAACGTTTTCTCCCGTCGAGCATGGCAGAGATCACGTCCTTCTGGTTGGGACATTGGCGCGAACATTGTAGCTCGTCTTTCGTGAAGTACTCCAGGGCAGCAGACACGTTCTCAGGACTCACCTCGCACCTCGTGTAAGGATCCGGCTCATACCGCACGCCATGCTTTTCCATACCTTGAGCGTAAACACCGTCTCCATGTTAACCTTTCCTAGGTTAACAGTGTTTACGCTCCATTGTATTTAGGCGTTGCTCCAGTCTTTGGGGGTTCTGCTGTCTGTCGGCGTGCCTCTTTGTACCTGATATTATCGCCCGTGACGCCAACGAGTGGGATGGCGACAGGCACGACTGCTCAGTAAACAGGCATCGGCGGCCATACTTTGTTGGTTGAAGCGAACCCCTTCATCCTTGACAGCGAGCGGCGAAATCCGAAAAAAGATTGTATCGGCCGTTTTGCAAGAACTAGCGACGAGTATCGTCTGCTACTTAAGTCAACTATTGCGTCATAATCGCGATCTTCGCGAGGAAATGATTGTTCCTAGCCACAGAACACTATCACACGAAAAGGGAATGCTTGAACATGTTTTTACTTTTGATATAAGTCAGGTATATATATAAGAGAGAGAAATGAAGATAGAGAGAAACATAGAGGAGCATATAGTGTCGTAGAAACATAGAGTAATTAAAGTTTCAAGTGGCCGATGGCTTCAGAATCTTTTCTCGGATCACTAGTTCGTAATATGATAGCTCTTTGTACACAGTAGTTTGTCCTCAGCTTAACTGTGTGAACGATTTCTATAATTATCAATGGCCTCATCTAAATAAGGATATATAAAATATGTGTGTTAGTTCTATGAAACTGGAATTCAGAGTAACTTCCCGTATAGGGCACTGCTAAGTGTAGGCTTTGTAAAAGGACGCCACTTTGGGGAGTTGTGTCTTTATTCTCAATCAAATAATGCAATATGTTTTTATAGAAATGAATGCCGAAACAGAGTATGACAGGGTATCCAAATGAAAAAAAGAATGGAAGGTGGTATTTGTTTTTATTCCCATCCGAAGTTTTCGTTGTTTGACTTTTTCCCCGTGCTTTCCTAAATATATCCCGACTAACGTGTCCCTCAGATGCATTATATATATATTTTTTTTAAATAATAGATATATATAAGTAGGATACTATCTGAAAAGTATATGATGGTGATTGAATTGTTTAATGAGATAAAGGCCTCCAAATTTTGCCAATTGTGGTTCAAAGAGGCATTTTTGGCAATTTTGAGAAAAACGCAATAAAATTTAAATAAATATTTTTACTATATATTACAAACAAGCTGCACCCATATTTTCTTTCTAAAAAGTATTAGAATTCTCCTAATTTTGTCGTTTTAGGTTTTTAGTTTCAAACATGCCCCCTCCATCAGTGCGCGTTAATGCAACTGTCAACCTCTTCAAGCATTACGATATTTTAGGTCCCCATATTTTTTTTTTTTTTCTGGTGAAAACTAAGTGTGGATTCCTTCATTCGAGACACTAGAAAATGGCATATAAAAACATCAGTTGATTTAAAAATGTCAAACAGCCACCCTTTGATCGATCTTATCCGAAATCACCCAGCTCTTGAGGAGGAGGAGGAGAAGGTACGGAGAGGAGTGTCTGCCCCTCCTCATCTGTATTCTCCTCTCCTCCTCTCCTGCTTCCCTCCTATTTAGCGGAAAAGATTCGCCAAATTTGCAGCTAAATTTAGAGAAAAACTTATCCGCTGAATTTAGCGGGAAATTTGTTTGCTAAATTTAGCTGGTATCGAGCTAAATTTAGCAGGGATCCCGCTAAATCTAGCGGGGAATTTTTACCTCCAAATATAGTGGGAAATGGTTTCCGCTAAATTTAGCGGGGGAAAGTGTTCCTCTAAGTTTAGAGGGGAAGTTTTTCCACTATATTACCTGGGAAATCGTTAAGCTTAATTTAGCGGGGAAATTTTTTTCGCTAAATTTAGCGGGGAATTTTTTCCGCTAGATTTAGCGGTGATTTGTTTATGCTAAATTTAGCGGGGAATTTTTTTCGCTAAATTTAGAGGGGGAACATTTACTCGGGAGTTTGTGTTGATGGTTTTCGCCGTCCAGCAACGCTCTCCGCAACCCGCTACGATATCCGGAACTTTACTTCAAGGCCATCGGCGCGCAGGTGCAGTAGCGGCTTCTTCGTTGCGGAGGGCTTCGCGGAGGGGGAAACGCGGTCAACGAAAATTCCTTACAGATAAATTTAGCCGGGAAAATATTTCGCTAAATTTAGTGGGGAAATTTTTTCAGCTATAGTTAGCGAGAATTTTTTTCCCGCTAAATTTAAAGGGGAAATCTTTCCGCTAATGTTAGGGGATAAATTTTTCCGCTAAATTTAGCGGGGAACTTTACCAATAATGCAACACGCGATGACGTCACGAGTGACGTCACTCGTGACCCTCGTGAAATAACACGTTACGTCACGTGTGACGTCAATACGCGTCGCCGTCGGCGCAACCGCGCGTTGCATAATGGGACACAATGCAACGCGAGGTTGCATTTTGGGACATAATGAAACGCGCGGTTGCGCCGGCGGCGACGCCGGCGCCGCTTAAGCCGGAAACGGGCGCCTCAGAGCCGCGCTTTAGAAAAATGTAGATACATACTATAGCTACTTCTTCGCACAATTACCGACATATTAAGGCAGCTGTAATGACGTGCAACAAGCATTTGGTTGCTCCTCCCCGAAAAAAATAGTTTGCCGTCTCGATCTCGGTTACTTCATCACGAGCTTAAAAAAGACCGTCAGTCGCCACAGACGTTTAGGCCGAATCTTTGAGTTGCTGGCTCGAACTACGTAAGGAGCTGCGCGTGACCTTTTCGAGTCAGTCTCGTTAGCGGTTGCTGTTACACAGCTAGATTGCCGCCCGCTTGTCGGCTGTCTCTGCGCTCGTTCTTTATTTTGTTTGGCACAAGTTCGTCTTAATAAACTTTCAGTTTGAAACGGTATTTTTAACGGTTCTGCTCCTGTTGTCCGTGGCAATGTTAACTGAACATGATGAAATACAGCCTCAGTAAACACGGACGACGAAGAGTGAGAGTACAGGACAGGTCAACGGCTGACTCGCCACCGACGTTTGTTCTATGAAAAGGAAACAAAAGAATTCTTAACCAGATTACTAACACAAAAAAAAAAAATAAAACGAACGCCTGCCAGGCCAATAGAGGCCGCAGATATATCGTTTGGTTAAGTGCTTGGCCAACGTTGTAGCCTAGAAAGCAAAAAGCATCCCATGCATCAAGTTGTTTATCACTCTGCGTGACGTCAACGTTCCTCGTACTCTAGGCAAATCCCTGCAACTCGGTCCCAAGTTTGGGCTTGAGCCCGTGCTGAGACCTCCGGAGCTGGTGAATCTTGCAAGAAAGGTTTCTTACAAGGCCACGGAGTAGGACCGTCAAAATGCCTCTCCGGGTGTGTGGACTCCCTACATGGTCTGAAAACACCTGGTGGACAAGTGGGACTACAGAGGCCTTTTGTCAATTACATGATAGATAATATGTTGCGCGTGTTGGTGTCAAACTAAGAGGGGTCTGAATGCATGTTTGGTAAAAACAATTCGATGCCGCTATTCATAAAAACTTCAAGCAGGTAGATGTTGTACTGAAAAAGGCAATGGTGCCGGGACACGAGCTGTGCGATAGCTAAGCCGTGAGTCATTTGGGAGCGAAGATCAAGGAGTCTGAAGGTTTGAACCTACAAGTGTTTGGAGCGCAAAACAGAAAGAATTCTGTCCGTTTAGGGCTATTGTGTCTGAAAAGGGTTCCAGGCAAAAGCTGATGGGTTTATATCTGCCAAAACAGCGGTCATGTTTATTTACTGCGGATGCGTTTAAGATTGCACCTCCGACCTGGTGTCCAATTTAATTAAAGGCATTGATCAGTGTGTTTTACTTTTGCATCTCAATTTGATGTTGGTGGAAAGGAGTGTTAAGTTATATTTCTAAAATAACTGGCGTTTGTATAGGGTCGAGTGTGGCCCAAATTCGAAGTGATCTTTTATTAGGAGAAGCTGAGAGAGCTGTTGGAGGTGATCTTGAAATACCTCTTTGAGGAAGGCGTTTCGCTATGTGGATGATTTTTTGTCCTGTGCGACAGCGCCGCGGGGTTATTTCTAAGATAAATGTTATGACAGTATTCGAGAAAAAAAAATATTTACATTTGAAGAATTTAATGAAGGGGTTATGCACTTCCTGGTTTTTAACTGTTCCTAAAAAACACGTTTGTTGGTATTTTTGTTAGCGTTCTGTGAAGGCGATACTTGACACTAGATGTCCACCCACTCAAAAATAGTAAAACGGGTATTGCCGTTTCAGGGCTTGGATCGGCCCTCAAGAAGTCATGCGTGAACTCAATGAAAGACACTTGCATGAAGCAGGGTAGTAGACTTAGGATGTCGGGGTTTCCGTTTGGGCCTTTTGGCTGAGGTGGCCGGCTCCCTTTCGAAACAGTCAAGAGGTATAGAGAAGAGAAGGTGTGGGGAAGAGAAGAGAGGATGGAAGGTGTGAGGAAGTCTAATGGTGGTAGTCCCCTACCTTCATCGGCCTTCCCACAGCCTAAAACAGGTCAAAGGTAGGTACGGAATCCCTGTTGTGTTTTCAGCTCCACAAAAGATCAGCCAGGTATGTGCGAGAGTTCATGCTGACGCTGAAAATCGTCCCCAAGCTAAGTTCCCCCTCCCCCCCCCAAAAAAAAAAAAAAAAACTGTTCGTGACCTATACATCGGGTGTCGTCTACCGGATACCCCCGTCGTGTGGAAGATCTTCTGTAAGCCAGACACGAAGGTGTTTAAATGAAAGGTTGAGAGAGAAGGATTTTTCTCTTAGGGCTACGGTCAGGAGACTCCTACCGCTTCATTAAAGAGAGTATTCATGTCTCCCCTCCTTTGTTAACGCGGTTGTTATGGGTAGACACCCAGACAGAATGTCTCAAAATAATTGAAGCATTCTTTATTTCTTCGTCGGCAGACAGATGTGTCAGTGAGCAATCGGTGCCGCAATCCGAGAAAGAGATAAGGTACCTTCGGTCTAACTTGAGTTCCAATTTGTAAGGCGATACGTTTGTGGCCTCTAGTTGCCTGGTAGGCGTGTGCGTTTTAATGTTTGTGTGTGCATTTTGTTTAAGAAGTTTGCTTTCTTTCCGTTTTATCGAGTAAACTTCAGTTGCGAGTCAGCCGTTGTCCTCTCGTTTTCGTTCCCTCCTCGTCGTCCATGCTTACTGAGACCATAGTTTATTATGTTCATCCTTTACCAACTGGCATAACTTGCAATCCTACTTCAGTTGATATTAACTGCATTAATTTGTACGCTAATTGTGTAATGGAGTATATAATGTTTGTGTGTCCATTCTGCGTATGTTAAAACAATTTTGTTACTCTTGTTCTTTGTAAAACATTTCATCGGAGCTTAAAATAAATAGTCCTAGTATTTTGCACTTTAAGCAGTATTCACATGAGAGAGAAATCCCGGGGATTTGTCCCCGCCGTATGCATCGCGTGACGAAAACGTCAGGCTTTTGCGATCTCGAGCTGTGACATCAACTCGGCTGCAGAGAGAGGGAAGGATGCTCTGTGAATATAAACAACCCTAACTCTGCGGCGGATCAGTTTGATTTAACGATAGTTTCTCACTAAACGCCTTGGTGTAAAGTGCGCAAATTGCTGAATTCGTCTACGGCGGTGTACAGAAAGGAAACCGCTAAATTGAACTGCAAACACAGAAATCCTACACCACAGCACCTGGTTGGTGTGAACGACGATGCAGAGGTAGGACTTGTTTACGCTGCCGACGTCACTCACGTAACTCCGCAGATTTGTTCATTCAAGGCCTTCTTTTTAACTGTGCAAGCTGGGCGGGTGGCTAGCCCATAAGTATGGTCGGTCCTCACATAATAACTGCATACGAAACTCCACGCACAAAAACAACGCTCCGTTCAATCAGCACGTCTACCACAAGCGGAGAGCCGAACTTACGGTTTGGTGTAAGGACGCCAACCTCTTGCGTTGTCTCAAGACGCTGACCCTCGTGGTTGTTGTAGAATGTCACACGGCAGGTGTATTGGCTACTTGGGATGAGACCATTCACCTCTATGTCCACGTCATCTGGAGCGCAGTTGATCTTGTACTTGTTCTCAGAGGATGAGCACTGCGCGGAGCAGCCGTCCAGGTTGCCGTTTCTGTCTTTGGGAGGATCTATGAGCAGCCGAATGGATGAAGGGCTCGTTGCCGTAGCAGTTACTGTGAACTTCCCGGGAGCTGTAAAGAAATCAGGTGCATATTAAATCAGGGCAATTCAAGCTGACGTTCGTCAAAAGAGCCGCGTGCAGTGCAAACAAAGATTTTTTTTTCTTCAAGTAATAAAACATAATAACTGGCGCCCATATAGCTCAGTGAGTGTAGAGCTGCTCAGGGCATACGGGTGTCGAGCTTCCATGGTGCTATGGCAACGTAAATTTTCCACCATCAAGATTGCACGTCTTGGGAACCTATAAGAAAGGCGATAAAGCTCACCCGAACTCGAACCCTGAAGCGGGTTTCACATGCAGTGATTTTGGCCCTAGAGAAAGTACGCAAGCGACTGGTTTGCGGTTTCCTTTTTGCGGCGGGTCGAGCTTCTTTGCTTCAGCAGTCGCTTCGGAACTCTACAAAATATTCTGGAGGAGGGGGATTGCTGTCCCCTCCCTCGGAATTTGTTTTATCAATGAATTACGCGGCTCTTTTTTTACTTTCCTCGCCTGAGTACCAACTGTAGCGAGCGCAAGAGACGCTGATCGGAAGAGGCTTGTGCGAGCGTTAGAGGTAAAAACAAAAGAAGAAGAAGATACTCTTCCAGTCTCCGTAGACGAACATACTACGAATCATGAGCACATACCACCCCCCCCCCCCCCCCCCCCTTCGGATATACCAACTACTCCACTACTCCAACGCCGTCCAGGAGGTTTGGGTCGGCCATATTAGTTGGCGTCTTTACATCCGAAGAACCCAACCTTATCAACAGCCCAAATCGTCTGTCGTCAAGCGAGTGTGTTAGAGTCAACTCTAACCGACTAACTACAGGGTGTCACAAAAGAAAATTTACACGGTCTTTTTTTCCGCAAAAATAAACTAGGCATTGCCGAACGCTCATTCTCCGCCCAAAGGTAGAGCTAGAGGTCACAACCAGATGCCAAAGTTTCAGCCCGATCCGATAACTTAATCAAAAGTTATAAGTGATTATCTGAAAATTTCAATGGGAAAATTGAGCCCGTTTTTGCCCGTTTTCGGTTTCTGATGCCATAGAGCCCCATGTGTTGGAAAACTCAGTCGGCCGCCATTTTCCCATTGAAATTTTCAGAAAATGAGTTATAACTTTTAATTAAGTTATCGAATCGGGCTGAAACTTTGGCATTTGGTTGTGACCTCCAGCGCTAAGCGCTACCTTTGGGCGGAGAATGAGCGTTCGGCGATGCCTAGTTTATTTTTGCGGTAAAAAAGACCGTGTAAATTTTCTTTTGTGACACCCTGTAGAAATAAATACGACAAAATGATTATAATGCAATTAAATGCAAAGGAGCAAGCGAGCTGGACAAGAATGACGAAAATAATCCCTGGAGAAAAAGAACATGAGGGACAAAGGACAGACACAAATCTCCAAACACAGCTAGGTGACTGGTGAGCGACCGAAAAAGTCCGCCTGGTCCGGGTATCGAACCCGGGACCTTGGAGACCAAGATACCCGGACCAGGCGGTCGGGGTATCTTGTTCCCCTTCTCCAGGGATTATTTTCGTCAACAAAATGATGAACGAGTTTTTCTGTCACAGTTATATTTATATGTATAGCTTTTTTTCACGCACTGTTAAAGAATGGAACAGGCTTCCGTCACAGTTGGTGAAGGAAGACTGCCCTGTTGCATTCTCAGGCGGCCTCCAGTCACTCGTCACTGATGACGCAAGCTCTTAGATTGGCTGGGATATATTGTGTACCTCTGTATTTTACGGCGGATGTTTCTTGGTCATTTTTTTTTTGCTCATGCGGGGGTAGTTATGCCTTTGCATGTGTACAGATCTACCCATGTTTACTTAGGGTCTGTTTTGTTGTACATAATTCTGCTTTTATGTGATGTTTCTTGCTTCCAGTTATCTTTTCATTGCTTTTGCCTTGGCCCCTTCACAGGCGTCCGGCAATTTTCACCAATAAATAAATAAATAAATAAATAAATAAAAAGACGCTGCCCGTGACGCTGCCGAGGATGATTCGAGGTTTCAGCGTCCGCGAAAACAAAGTTTGAAAGAAAAAAAAAAAAACAGAAACAAATAGACCAATGTTTATTTAGCATTTTGAACGCTTTCTTTACTAAGGTGAAGTTAAAGGGGAAACTCAAAACTAAGGCATTAAAATTGTTGTTAGAAGCCGCTGTAACCGACTGTGCGCATCTGTTTGCTGCAAGCAACACTGGTCATCGCAACGGCAGAAAACACTCATGTGAAATGAAACGTCGCCATTCGTGCCGCCGCGCCGCTAGCGACACCGATTTCGGCCGCGGAATCACTGCATGTGAAACCCGCTTAAGACCGTAACTAAATCGTCCTTTTTCGCTGAACCGCAACAAAACTTTGATATTGAACCCGAACCTGAACGAACCGTAATCTTATGTGAAGTTACCGCTTCATTGGAAAACGGTTCGCCGTAATGAAATGTGAGCCCCGTCTGTTTTCGCGGTTGTCGACGCGAATTGAATTCAATATTAACGACGGTGGTGCGATCGGCACATTGTTGTCTATAGAAACTACAGCGACGACTGCAAGTGAATAATAATGAATCAAATAAATAAATTTAACGTGTATGCGCAGCACGACTTGGCGTCGGCGCGGAGGCCTGCACTTCTGTAATCGTGGGTATATAAATTCAGCCGTAGAGCATCAAATGGACATATGACTATTACTGTTGAGATCTGGCAGAAAGAAAGAAAGAGTGGGACTGGGATCGTGTGATTGGTTCTCTTTAAATTTTATGCGTTACTGTCGCATCCATGTAAACGCAGCCTACCATCCGTTTGTCTTCACGACGAAACGCAGCGAAAGCTACGAGCCACCGGAGTCATTCGGATACCGCGTGATTGTCACGTTGCCTCCGGGAGGGGAGCAGTGACTCGTGGGGCACGTAGTTGCGTGAAACGATGACGTCGCTAGAATTGCTGGGATGACGCGTAATGCCCGCCATTCTCCGTCAGGTGAAAGGTGCGTATGTTTACAGTGTCAAGAGGCTCAACAGCTATTCGTTCTATATATGTATTTTCTTTTTTTGCTACACAATACGAAGGAATAAAAAAGCAAGGGTAAAAATTAAATCAAAAAGGAATTCGAAGGCTGTTGGCATGAGTCTGTTCTGCGACGGCGAAAACGAGCCGCCACAGAAGCGGCGAGGTTCCCGGGACGCCAGTCGCCTGGACACTTGACGCTGCCCGAGGAAATTATTTTAGTTTTCTCTTGGTTTAGTCAAGTATGGCAAGTCGCCTGTTTTCTCTCTCGCTCTCTCTCCCTCACTTTCTCTCTCTTTCTTTCTTTTTTTTTTTTTGATTGAATCACTTGTTTGTTTTTGCTGTATTCTGGTCTTCAGGCCAGTCATTCGATTATGGTAGTTCGAGAGTTCCGTGTGTGTTCAACTGTCGCGGCGTCATTCTGCGTGCCGGCTGATTGACTTCACATATGCAGTTCTGGAATATGGTACTTTCCCCGAACGCTCGTATGGCTAAGTTATTTGCATTCAATCGTGTTTCGGTAAATTTAAGCTTACTGAAGAAAAGGACTTCTGGTCAACAATGTTTCTTTATTGTGAAGGATGCCGAGTTGGACACATTTTTGTTAGGTCCGAGAGCTGTTGACTTTTTTGTTGGTTTAGCGCCAAAAATGCATTGGCGGCCGTGGTCTAAGGTAGAGATAAGAACCGGTTTGAACCGGTTCGGGCTTGGTGGAACCGGTAACCGAGCTTATTTCGAATGAATGACTGAACCGGAACCCAGCCGAAACAAATTGCAAAGCTACTGTACCCCAACCTGAACCCAACCAAAGTATTACCCGGTTGGTCACCTTGCCTAAAAATGTGAGACCGTACTGAGTACGCCCTGTGAACAGTGCACTCAAAAATCACGTCCAGTGAATAGCGCATATAGGTTTATTTGAGAACCCTCGACGGAAATTTCTTGCTCGTGTCGGTCTCAACATATGACGACACAATATCTCCCGACGACTTTGTGTCAAGTGACATCACAGTGCGATGTGACGTCATGGTAATACACAACGTTACAGTGTCACGTGACCTCAAGGTGTAACGTTTCCTCATCATGTCGAGTGACGTGACAGCACAGCTTCCCCGCTAAATTTCGCGAGGAAATATCTCCACTAAATCCCGATAAAAAGTGATTCTCTTTAAAAACTCCATCAGGTGAGATCGCACCTTTAATGTATTTGAAGGGATGTCTAAGCAAGGCAATTCATTTGTCACTTTTTACAGCCAGGAGGCGCAGTACAGAACAGCCAAAAAGGAGAAGCCATCGGAACGTTCCAGCCTGCTTCGCGAGATTTTACTTCAGGGTGCTTGGAGTTAGGCAGTGATTATAGAAAGGTGAGACAAGATATACTGAACATTTTGATCGGAGCTCAAGAAAGGCCATACAGGCAAGAGGTGGGAGGTGTATCTCTCATATATTGGAGCGGAATATTTCGCAACGTCCCGATTTTGTTTAAGATGCCCAGAAAATCTCACGGTAAAATTGGTGTCTTAAGATGTAAGTTAAAAGCGAAATTTCGTACCTTGCTTGCTTTGGATAAGGATGAAAGAGAGATATCAGGGCGGATACTAGAAAATAGCAACGTTCGTTGTCCATCCAAGAATATTTTCCGCTGCGCGATGATTATTTACTCATTTTGGCCTGTCAAAAAGAATAACTTTTTATTGTATTATAATGACTGCTGAGATAGCTAGGATGAACGTAGAACATATCGAAAAGAATCGAATGAAATACGAAGCTATTCTAACTCTTGTTTTTCAAGTTTTTATTTCACCTTAGCAAGCGAAGTGGTATTGAGAACGAGTGGTTATGGAAAACAGCTGGTCGCACGACATTCACCTCGTTTGGAAACTGACTGTTTGATTGTTAAAACACCATACCTCTCACTTAGTAGTTTATTTATTAAAAGTAAGATCAATTATTTTCTATATTCCGGCACTGTGTAGACCAGGTGTATCTGAAGGCATAGTTTTGTCATCTCTTATATGGTACGGCAAAAAAAGTATTTATTCGTCGCTTACTATAATTTAACCTTTAACGAAACACTACCGTTATAACGTTAGCGCTGGAACCACTGAATGAAATACGCTTCATTGTGACGACACTTGAGCAATATTGATACATAGAATCATTGTTGTCAGATATATGAAGTTTTGTTTGAAACTGCGGGAAACGGTTTTCCGTCCTTCAGAGGTCCTAGATCCTTTTCCGACATAGAAAAACGCTGGAGCCCTGAATTTCATGACATTGTATCTAAAACTCATGAAATGGCAACAATTTTGGAATGGTAGCAGTCGCCAATAGACCATACGCAAAATCGTTCGTAAACTCTGCCAACAGTCTGTGCGCAGCCATCTTTCTTGCGCCGAGATTCATCTGCTATTTGTGAATTTCGTAGCGTTGTCGGTCACGATCGAGGCCTACTGCTCACCGTCAACGATCCTCACCCACACCTGCGAGCTAAGGGTTAGTATTGCTTTACACTCTTCTTACAGCATGTATGTGCTCGTCACTCCGCCGTTCGCTGTTTTCTCGCCGCAACCAACATAGGCAAGCATACATTTAAACTCGAAAACAAAATTGTGTTGTGTGTATGTTTATAAAGCCTAGAGCTTGGTGTGCCTCAACGGGCAACGAGTCGCCCTGCTGTAGATGATAAATTTAGCCACTGCAGTAAAACAGCTAGCCTGGGGTCTTTATCGTGCATCACGCAGTAGTCATACACGACCGCACGCCAGTACGATGCTCATCCAAATCGAAACAGCCAGGGGTGAGGATTGGGGGGGGGGGGGGGATATTTATACAGCGTGTAGTTGGTCAGCCATTTGAAGTTGCGACGAGTCACTCGCTGTAGATGAGCAATTTAGCCAGTGCGGTACAACCGCTAGCCTGGGGTCTTTAACGTGCACCATGCAGTACTGATACACGACCGCACGCCGGGACGATGCTCATCCAGATCGAAACGGGCAGGGGTGGGTATTGAGCCCAGGATCCCTGGGTTCTGCAGCGCGAGCTTTCGCTCCACGTGCCCGGAGCTGGTGTGCGCTAAAACACTCGGCCACCAATCCCCCCCAGGGGTGGGGATTGAGCCCAGGACCCTGGGCTCTGCAGCGCGAGCCTTCGCTCCACGTGCTCCGAGCTTATGTACTGGGCCACCGATCCCCCCTCCCCCCCTTCAACTCATATTAGGCTTCAAGTGCCGGCAAAGTTACGGGTGCGGGCTCCTGGTTTTCGATAGTGATTTCTCTGCGCGAGTGCTTGTGCGAGCGTAGGATTCTCTAGAACGACGCTTTCGCGCCCTGGCCTTCGCCAGCGCCGAAGCCAACTGGTGGGGCTGAGCATGTTCTTCGGCATCCCACTAGATGGCGCTATGCTTTTCGCATATGCTCTATTGCGTCCGCCCTGTGCTATACACCAAAATGGCGGCGTCCACAAGAAACTCTAAGAATAAAATACCCATATTTTAAGGGGAGTTTATTTAGTGGCTTTTCTTAGTGTAATGCTGTAACATGAACTGCTACGTGGGAAGGAGCGCATTGCCATTGACAATGATTGTCACTGATATTGCTTTAAAACAGCTGTGGCATAAGATAACGGTTTCCGAAAAGGTTTTATTCTCATCGCCTTCCCCATCCGGTTTGGTACCGGTAACTGTATTACTGTTACCCTGTACTAATGTGATTAATTATAACACCATTTTCATTAGTGTACGGACTCCAGCTGCTAGTTCGTCACCAGTTAGAGAGCGCCATATTTTCAGCGTGCACTTTGAGCATGTGCTGAACCGGGGTGTGGTGTCACAGCCCGCACCGTACACGGATCTCATAATCGACATGAGTTCTGCGTCGGTGCTCAGAGGGAAATAAGATTCATCCGTACACTTCGCGCTGCAAGCTGTTGCCAAAATATTTCGGCCGCGAGTGCAGCTTCATGGACTTCTGAAAATGGTCAATTGGCATGGCCTTGGTCCCAGCTATATTCGCTCAGTTAAGGTATATTTTTGGGTATAGGAGACAATCTAGCGGTAGGAGTGCCACAATTCAAAGTGAAGTCAGCCCAGCTCCCTCTAGGAATGAATAAAAGTCTGCACGATGAAAGGTAGCGTAAATAACGCTTCAGAAACCGTATCTACCGCAATCATAAACCGTACTCTCTATCTGTGTCCCTTTTTTTCATTAGTCGGAACTGGCTGTGCCTCATAAAAGGGAACGGTCATACTGCACAGTTTCCTTTTTTTTTCTCTCTTTCATCTTAAAATTACAACACCGAGTTACTTGTAAGTTTATGGAAAGTGAATATACTTCAGGACTGCAAAAACCGTTTGGAGTTGCCAACAATATTAGAGGCATGGCTGAAGGTTCTAGCAACTGCATGATCAAAGATTTCGTTGATACCGTTGACTAAAAGAAGAGCAGAGCTCGACTTAATTTTTCTGTACAAAATGTTAAATAGCGTATTTGACACTGCTTCGCTTTTACGTGATGTAAATATTCATGTCCCTCCTAGTTCCACTAGGACTCGCAGTACTTTCAGCATTCACACCATTTGTAAACCCTCGCTGTCACGGATACAATATATGTTTATCAATGTTGAAAATGCCGAACTTGATATATACAGTGATATTAAGGTGTTGAGGAACCAAGTGAAAGTGCTTGTTGCCGAACTGTAAATATTGCGTTTGTTGCTTTGTGTTTGAAACCTGCGATTGTGTTTTCTTTTAGAGCGCAGCTCTTAGGCGCCCGCTTCCGGCTTGAGGGGCGTCGGCGTCGGCGTCAACGTAACCCTCGTAACCCTCGTGAGGGTTACGAGGGTTACTCTCGCGAGGGTTACGACTCTACGAGGGTAACCCTCGTGATCCTCGTGAGGGTAACAACCCTCTTAACCCTCGTAACCCTCATGAGGGTTACGAGGGTTACCCTCACGAGGGTCACGAGAGTTACCCTCACGAGGGCCACGAGGGTTACTCTGACGAGGGTTACAACGGTAACCCTCGAGCGTGATCCTCGTGAGGGTAACAACCCTCGTAACCCTCGTAACCCTCACGAGGATCACGAGGGTTACCCTCACGAGGGCCACGAGGGTTATGAGAGTTACCCTCACGAGTGTCACGAGAGTTACCCTCGCAACGTTTACTAGGGTTATGAAAGTTACCCTCACGAGAGTCACGAGAGTTACCCTCACGAGGGTCATGGGGGTTACCCCCTGAGGTCGCGTGACCCCCCGCTGAGGTCGCGTGACCCCCCTGAGGTCACGTTACCCCACTGATGTTACGTGACACCCCCCTGAGGTCACGTGACCCCCCCCTGAGGTCACGTGAGCCCCCCCCCCCTCTTGAGGTCACGTGACCTTAGGGGGTCACCTATCCCTCAGTACCCTACCATCCTATCCCTCAGTACCCTTCCATCCTCCTCCTCAAGAGCCGCGCTTTAATCCGGCGTTACGGGGAGTTGTAAACGGCTTTCGTTTTTTTTTGTTCATATTTATACAATTGTGCACCAAAGAGAAGACCTGCATGGTTATTTTTGAGCACGTAAAATAAAATAAATAAAATAAAATAAATAAATAAAGCATCCACCCTTCACACAGAAGGAGGATTGAAACCCACACGCAATGAATCAAGCGAAAATCGCACAATATTCGAAATATACCAGGATGTCTTCAGGCTATATGCGAAAATCGGGGGTACTTACTTGTCATACGTATGATATTGTGTTGTTAAGAGTACATCTGTCGTTGCTGTGCTACAAATACAAAGGCATTGTTTCTTTAAAAAAGATGGTGGGGATCAAATAGTTTACTCTAAATTTCTTGCGCTTCTCGGTTAGTTTTTTTTTACCTCTAGACGCTTTTCGACTTTTACGCTTGGTGAAGTATTTATAAAATTTTGATGGTAGAGTACACTTAAGGAGAGTTATTTTTCATTACCGCACAAGTTAGCTAAGTACAAAACGCGCATAACCTGCCCACCCACCACAAACACCAATTATGAATGGATCTAATAATATTAAACACGGCGTAGACGCCCTTTTTGATGATGACAGTTAAATGGATTGGAACCTTATAATGAAAGTCTTTTACGCTCAGTGAATGCAATATTGAAAGGCACCTCGTAATTAATTATTCTGCGTGTGTATTATAACAACCGTTAGTTACCCGCAAAGGGGCGTCTGGTGTCTCTACTCTTGATGAGATGTTAAGCCGTTTCAATACCGCTGCGAGCTGGGGGCCTTTAACGTGCACCACATAACAGTGATTGACAACAGCACGCAGGTACAATATTTATCTAAATCAAAACGGGCAGGGATGTTGATTAATGTTCAAAGGGAAGCTTGTGCGTGTTTGTAAGGCATGGCGATTAAAACGTACAGCGCAAAAAGACAGGACAAAACGAAGAGCGCACGAAATCACTGAAGTTACAACTGAAGTTTTATTGTCAAGGCGCAAACTTATATTAGACGAGCAACCAAAAACACACACACACACACACCCTCTGACACACCAGGAGTTTGCAGCACCCTTGCCACGGTCGCGGTTGTCGTGCAAAACATTGTGACTAAGTGATTTCAGTGATTGTGCGTCCTGCTACTTTTGACCTGTCTTTATGCGCTGTAAGTTTTAATCATCGTGGTTATTAAACTCGGATTCCCGTACTCTGCAGCTCGAGCCTATCGCTATGTGCTCCCAGCTGCGTTGTGCTAATACATTCGGCCTCCGACCCCTAAAGAGACCTACCAAAGGCGGGTGTCTTGAAGACCCTAGCTGCGGCTTGACTCTTGTGGACTTGTCCGAAGCACGAAGCGGTCGAATGAATGACGACGCAGTAGTCGGTGACCGGCGTTGTGTTGATGACCAGGCTCATGGCACGAGTCTCCTCTTCGTAGCAGTCGACTTGCCGCGAGCTCGGACACAAGTCCGGGTTCGCACACACCGTGACCTTGTACGGACCCAGCGGTTCCCACACGAGTTGAGGAGGAGTCCAGTGTACCTTCGTTTTTCTTGGGTCAAAAGGGTCATGTTTTATGTCCAATGGAGGTCCTGGATCTGTAGAGCAGAAAAGGTACGTTTTCAAGCGAATGTTGCTTTATAAAATTGTTTTACGTATAGACTACAGACTTACAAATTGCTATACTAATATGAAAATGTATTTTATCTTGCCCTCAATGAATAATATTGTTATTTTTTCTTAGAATGCCTATTGGCATTTAGAGTAATATATATCATTTCTGATGAGTCTGCTTATTCTGTTTTTTTTTTCTTTTTGTATGCGGTTGTATACCGGGTTCATTCGATATAATCAAACACGGATTTTCGGTCCGCATAAATAATGTACGCATTGCAGCAAGCTGGCACTCCGCCCTATTAACATACAATTGGATAAGATGCGCAAGGTATAGAACATGACGTTACCGGGATCAAACGATAAAAGGGAAAGACAAAATTTATCTACGAGCAGACGTCCACCTCATTCTTATTTCGTCAAGAACAACGAATATTATTGTTGAAACCTGTGGCATTTATTACAGTGAAAATGTTTTGTCAGCAAACAAAAATATTTTTTTTCTTTCTGGTAATTTTTTCTGATTGGAAATGGCACTATTCCCTTGTTTGACCGAATTAAACTTAGGTGTTCGCCTTTTACCTTTCTATTTATCTTCGTCTTTCTCCTTTATTTTTTTTTTCTTGATCAGGTAACGTTATATTCTCAAACTTTCAGATCCTATTCCCACCGGTAACGTCATATTCTGACAAAGATTAAGCCTTCTCCAACGCAGAGTTTATTTATGCAAACCAAGAAACCAAACGGGATTCATTTTCTCGGTTGAACCAGGTGTATCATCAAATAGACAAGCAAAATGAGCCAGGAAGGAAACTTTTAGTTTGAGAGATATCTTTATTTGCACTAGCGGGCAATAGCCGGGTATATTACATTAAGCATTTAACGTGCTCCCCTGTAAATAGAAGGGGCGGAACTGAGACGAAATAAAGTTACGAAAAAATATTGTCGATATTATCACAACTGACAATGAATGAGGCGATGATAACTGAAGAAACTGAAACGTTTAATGGGGCGAACTTGTGCCCAAAACTAAAAGAAAAAAGAAACAGTACAAAGCAGAGCGTCGAAGTCGGCGTAACAGCAGAGTCGAACGCTCGGCGAGACTGCCCCGGCTCGCCACGTGGAGCACCTTTTAACCCGCGTGTTTCCCTAGAACATTCGGCCTAGAACGTTCGGCTTGTAGAACATTCGCAACTGGATCGGACGGGATCTCGACTTTACGAGAACGCCAAGTAGAGAGAATAAATAAACGAAGATACCGCTCCCAGGAATCGAACCCGGAACCTTCGCGCGACCGCCAAGCACGCTAACCACTCGGCCACGCACGCAGTGCCACGCACTCGCTCGGCAACGCACGTGGCATTACTCCCCCCTTTAAAACGTGCATCGCCCCGATGCACCATAAAACAAAACAAAGCAAATAAAAAGAACGGCAAACTAAAGAGTCATTTAGAACACTTAAGGTCCAGAGTCCTATCGAGCGCAGTACGGCTTCAGGCGCACGACGTGGACGACTTCAGGTCGTGGTGGGCGGCGTGATGATGTTCGTGTTCCGTCGGGCATCACCTCGTAGTTCAGCTCCCCGAGGCGTGGCCTAGGAACTTCAGTTCGTCATAGGCGAACCGGCACTTTGACGGCTTGAGGGTGAGTCCGGCGGTCTGTATGTCTTGGAGAACCGCGCGGAGTCGTCGCAAGTGCTCGTCGAAGTCAGCTGAAAATACTACGACGTCGTCAAGGTAGACGATACAGCTCTGCCACTTCAGCCCTGCCAGTACGGTGTCCATGACACGCTGGAAAGTTACTGGAGCCGTGCATAGGCCGAAAGGCATCACGTTGAACTCGTACAAGCCATTCGGCGTGACGAAAGCTGTCTTCTCTCGGTCCCGTTCGTCGACTTTGATTTGCCAGTAGCCGCTCTTCAGGTCCATCGATGAAAGGTATCGAGAGTGGCGCAGCCGGTCTAGAGTGTCGTCGATGCGGGGAAGTGGGACTGCTTGAAGGTTGGATTATGTCGTCCTTCAGCATCTCTTGAACTTGCTCCAGGATCACCTCCCTTTCTTTAGCGGAGACTCTGTGCGGCGATCGATGCACAGGGCGCGCGTCGTCCTCGGTAACGATGCGGTGCTTCGCAACGGTGGTTTGGCGCACCTTCGATGACGTCGCAAAGCAGTCTCGGTATTCGGTGAGGAGGTTATTTAGCTGCCGTCGTTTCGGGCCCGGAAGCTTAAGGTCGATGCCGAGTTGCGCTGGCGACGTACTGTTTTGCTGAGGTGGCAAGGATTCGTCATTAATCGCAGCCATTTCGGCGGGGTTTCGGAGTTCCTCGACGTGGCCCACGGTTGCACCTTTCGTGAGGTGTTGCGTTCCATTTCGGAAGTTCGTCATGAGGACCACAGTCCTCACATATGGAAGTTCAGCTACTTCTCTTGCGACGCCTATTCCTCTTCCCAGGAGCAATCGGAGGCTTCCCTCGAGAAGAATTTCGCCGCAGGAAGCTTCATCGATCCCAACAAGTACGAAAACACTCGACCCTGTTGGTAACATTACGTGGTTTGCGAAGACTCGGACCGCTGATGACGTCGCTTTGGGTTCCTCCGGCGGCGGAGCAGGTTTTTGTATCGTCAGCCGGTTTGTTCCGGGGTCGATGACGGCGCCATACTCGCAGAGAAAGTCCATTCCGAGGATAACGTCCCTGGCACAGTCTTGCAGAACGATGAACTTGACAGGGCACGTCTCGCCGTGGATTTCAACTCGAGCAGTGCACCTTCCGACAGGTGTAATGAGGTGTCCTCCAGCAGTTCGTATCTGCGAACCCCCCCCCCCCCCCCCCCCCCCCAAGGCGTCGTCACTTTTCGAAGGCGGCGTGAAAGCCTCCCACACATGACTGAGTAGTCTGCTCCGGTGTCCACGAGTGCCGATGCGTCGTGGCCGTCGATAACGACGTTTAGGTTGTTGGACACCGTTGCAGGAGCGTCGTTGCGATGCGTGCCGTCGAGAGAGTGGGAGCGCTCCGGCATTCTCGGAGGCTCTTTACTTGGGTCGTCTTCGGCAACGGCACCTCCGGGCGTTGCCGCACTTAGCTTTCCCGACTTTTCCTAAAACTGTCTATTTTCGCTAAATCTCCTGCTAGATTAAGCGTGAACATTTTCCCGCTACATTTTCCGCTAAATGTGAGGGGAGGGTACGGAGAGGGAGAAGGGGCATATCTTCCCGTCCGCAGGCTCCCCGTTTCCTCCTCAAGTACTGCTCTGTGATTCGGCATTAGAAAAGAATTGTAAACTTCTACATTTTTCTTTTTCCGACACCGAAAATTGACAATATAGAGCACTCTGAAATTAGAAAAAAAATGAACCTCCAAAACATGAAACACTAGTTCCAGCTTATGAGGGCTTACGCCGAGTTGTAACCGCGAGTCACTTGGGCGCCCGTGCCTGGCATGAAGCGTGGAGAGATATTTAATAAGTATACTTGTCTATGACATAGGACGCATAGATGAACCGGTGACTTTAATTTGTCCTTTCCAGAGCGTAGCCTGAGAGAACGTAGTCGAACGCTACTGGGCGAATGGGTCTCAAAGAGCGCACAGGCAAGATTCCACCGAGAGCGCTTTCTGTGATGACAGTTTTGATATTGACAAACAGCGGTCACTCGTCAATGCTCGTCAATGCGCGTCGCTCGTCGCAGAAGACGTAAAGATATCCCGCGTACAGACTTGTAATCTATAGCCAGTGACAGCTCAAGAGCAGGGTGTGGCTTATTAGTCATTCGCGTCTCGCTTTCTGATTCGTTCTTCGGCGTCCTTGCCAGGTAATAAAACAATCTCTATTGGCAGAGGAACGATAATAAAATTCGCGGAGTTCGCCACACCCTGCGCAGATGTCAGTGACAATTTGAGGTGTCGGGTGGATGCTGCGGGGGCTAGGTGAAGCGCAAGGGCCGTTGCCCTAATTTGTTGTGTGCTTTCTGCGTACTACACGGAGATTTTCACAAAATTGTTGGTTAAACCCAAAAATACTGGATTCTGCAAAACGCCCCCGTTTTACGTTTTCGTAACTGCGGTGTCCCAGCCCGCTCGAGCGTAGGTCTTTCTTTTTTTTTTTTAGACAGTTTTTGAATACACATTATATCCAAGCTGCTGTCCAGGTTTAATAAGGCAAAAGTTACGTGAATACTTTTCTCTGGGTGCATGAAAAAATATTGGTGAGCTCACAACCGGGTTGCTGATACCATTCCTGGGGCCTCGTGTCCACAAGAGCATTTTTTTAACGGAGACAAGCTAAAAATCTTGCTGTGTAGTGGTTCTCGTTTGTTAGTTCAATTAAGACTGTTTCAATTTACCTCTGTCCTTCCATCTCCCTCCCATTTCGTTTACACCACTTACGAAGAATTTGAAGGAGCCCTACCTTTGCCAGGCACTTGGATGTTGCTTAATGTAACTCCGGCTGGGATTTCAGATGACGAGGACGACTTCTGCGTGAAAACTGTAACGTCTAAGGTGGTGCACGATTCGAGGTCCTCGCAGGTTATCTGCGTCTGTGTAGGGTCCAGTGTGGTTCCGTTGAGGCATGTGCCAATTCTGGTGCCGCTCGTGCGGAAGATCACCTTGTAGAATTCGAACACCGCAGGAGGTCTGTTCCAGGCCACCGACACCGAGCTTGGAGTTCGGAAAAGGACACGGAGGTTGGTAACTTCTGTGGGTACTGAAACGAAAAAAAAAATATATATATATACTGCCATACTGAAAGTGGGATACCATACATAGCGTAAATAATTGTTTTTTTTTTTACGTCGGACAGCAAAAAGGTAGTACACACCAATGTGCGTATCGTGTCTCATCTATGGGTAATAACTTTAGACAGAGCAGTACCATTTATAGATGGGCCGTTTTATCACACAGTGTAATGATACACAACTGCACCCCGGTAAGATGCTCATTAAAGGAAAAATGCGTGTGCATGTTTATGCAGCCGGAAGTTAAGCTGCCTCAATGGGCGCCTGGATGTCTCAGCTGTAGGTGAGCAATTTAGCAAGTGCGGTACAACCGCTAGCCTGGGGTTTTTAACGTGCACCGAACAGTAATGGTACACGACCGAGCACCGGGACGATGCTCATCCAGATGGAAACGAGCAGGGGTGGAGATTGAACCCAGGATGCCTGGGTTTCGCAGCGCGAGCTTTCCCTCCACGTGCTCTAAGGTGGTGTGCGCTAAAGCACCTGAATACTGGAAAGTAGCAGCCATTGCCTTCCCTGCCTGCTAGCAAAACACAAACAAATACTAACAAATAGACGACCAAAACCTCACAAGGCGATTGGCTAATCGATCTCAGTTGCTATGGCAATCACCATTTCGGTCCCTTCAAGTCTTCGAAGCTTCGAGAGGGTCGTTCTAATCCAGTCGCACCAAGATCTCCATAGAGCATCGTCGTACTGAAGGCGTTCCTCGCCAATGTAAGCATTTTTTTGGCACTGTATGTTAGCAATATATTAATAAGGCACACCTCCACGAACCTCTTACAATCGACCGATCTCACAAACCAGTTTGACTAGGGGCGACAACTTCGCTGGAGCTCTGCGCATATAGAACACGAGACGGCAGGAGCCCTAGCATGCACGGCAGCCTGCCTCCTCTTGACAAAAGTAATGGCGGCGTCACGCAAGCGCCGAACAGTTAGTGAGATCTGTCTATTATATTGTTCCTGAGTATTTTGTAACAGGGATATTATTGTTTAACGCTTCTAAGCTCCGACATCACATGTGGGGAGATACGAAGATATACGTTTGTTTCGACGGTGTGGATAGCAAAATCTCGATATACAAGAAAACTCTCTATAAAGTAATCCGCCACCGCGAATTTAGATCGGCTCACCAAGAATGGAGACGTTAAGGAGAAATTCATGTGGAGCATGGCGCTATTTTCCCACGACCCAGTTACTTTAATGTGCGCTAGCCCACTCGGACACCGATCCTCCGATACTTATCCAGATAAAAACGGGCAAGAGTGGGCATTGAACACGAGATTTCTCGGCTCCGTACACGAGATTTCGCTTCACATGCTTTGAGTTGCGATGAGCTAACACACTCGATTACCATTCCTTTTTTTTTCGCCGCTATCTGACATCAACATTCAAGAATAAACAAATAATAAAAGGAAGTACGTCAGCCGATCAGTGGCTAGCGCGATATTTTCAAAATGGGTTCTACTCGGTAAGATATTCATAACGTACATGCACACTGAGCCATTAGGCAGATTCTTTTAAACCACCACAACCTGGGTCACAAACTCTGCACAATATTTGCGACCTTCGCTCGTATCAACATCCGGGTGACTTACAGCAGTGCACGATTTCCAAATGCTGCACAGGCCTTGAACCTACGCATGGCGTTATTAGCGACGAGATGTTCCGGTGGTGCCCTCGTTTGGTTACCTTTCGTGACGTTATTACCATGTGTTCAACAAGTTTGATGGTGTTTGTAATGGGCATGGTGGAAGCCTGAAATCATAGCGCTCTCAAAGCAACGCTGCCAACACTGCCAAAATTGAAGGTCTTCCAGTCCTCTTATTTCCGTTGATGAGACATCCTTTGCTGACGTCATAGTCAGCATTCGGCCAATTGTGGTGGGCCGACCACAGCGACGCTTTCGATCGCTCACGTCGCCAATAGGGAGTATTCACAGGACGCCATATTTGTGGGTGGTCTTTAGAGCGCATGCTCAGAGCGAGCGTTCATTAATAGGCTGCTTGATGGCAATCTTGATGGTGCGGAATGCACGTTGGAGAATAACTGTGGACGCTCGGCGTCAGCACGCGCTCAGCAGTCCTCCCTATATATTTGGCCTACAACCAATCATACAATGCTATGCGGACTCAACGGAAACTATTTAAAGGCTGGCTCACACTAAGGCGACTTTAATCATAGCCTCGTTTATTCTTGAAAGCAATTCTACGAAGGATCCATTGAGCGCACGGCTGACGGAAAAAGGCGAGGAGCGGCGCAAACGGTACCCCATATTGTAGCACAGAGCTACTTCTGGGTTAACCTAAAGTTATTTGATAAAATTCATGCTTTCAAGTACCACTCACCATTGTTGTGGAAACGCGCCAGTCGACCATACGGGCGACCATACGGGAAGCTTGCCTCTACTTTCCCCGGATCCAGTGACTTCTTACCCACGTGACGCCGCGCAGCTATTCGCCGAGATCGATCACGTGAGGAGCAAAGAATCCTGTGCCGTACAGAAGAGCCGTATCGGCGACGTTGCACGCGCCCCGTGGTATGTTTCCTTGCTTTTGCCTCCTCCGTCTCCTTTTCTGTTTTACGTTCGAGGCACAACGCGCGGCGCCGCTCTTCGCGCAATTCAGTCACGTGACCGGCCGCAATCGACGGAGCATGGCTCCTACACGCGCGAGGAGTGGCTTTCCCGCATAATTTAGGATTCCATGATTGCTGAACGCGCAACTCTCACACCCGTAGGGAGCCAATACAGGAACTTTAGGGTAACCCTTCAGGAAGCGCGAACAATATGCACGGTGGACTCACCGCGAAACAACCAGAAACCGCAAAAAAAAAAAAAGGACGGCTGGTACAAAAACGGCAGAAATAAAACAAAAAGGAGCGCCTTCGTGTATAAAAGTTTTAGCGCTTGAACTTTGTTTGCGCTGCCCGAGAGAGCCAGTGCGCGCGCCCTCTTCTCTTATCTACTTTCCCCTTTACAGCAGCCGGTTTCTTTCTCAATTTGACAGACTTCCTGGAATGTACCCTTTTCCAGTAACAAGCGCCGTCTGCGGAGTTGTGTTTTAACAACAAATAAAGGGCAGCCCAACTTGCCTCTGCCAGTCTCAATACATCGGCATCGAGCCGTTGTATTAATCTTCGTTGCCTTTATGCCCCATACTAGCGTATACTCAAACTGGGATTGCCACGAAAGACGAAATACGCGCCAAGATAGGTGCTGAAAATATTGATAGACCGGAACTTTGCCCTGCCAAAATGGCAACAGCGGGAAGCAAGGCCAGGGGAGAGGGTGTACGCATGCGCAGAAGCTTGCTGGAAAGAGGTCCATAAAGAAAGTATGCCTTTCTTAACGCAGCTCCATTTCCTAAAATTATATAACGTTGCGAACGCTTACGTACAAGTCACCGGGACATATGTGCTTCATATTCAACGTGGCTACCAGTGTTCAAAGGGGATAGCCTGGAACGCGACATTCGAGACACGCATATTTCGGTGACTTATAAATAGCGTAAGAAAACGGTGATGTGTGAATCGGCTTTAGCTCTTTTTTTCAGTGTTCCCAACGCACACTGTAGCACACCCCAAAGAAATAACCTTCCATCAATCCAGGAAAATGTGTTCTATGGTCACCGGTTTCTTGCACAAGTGTTGACAGCACCATGGAACAAACAAACCCTGCTCTTCCATCAACGTCGCAGCCAATAAAACTCCTGTATGTAACTTTTAAAAGAATGTCTTAACACAGAGTAGAACTCTCATCATTTTAACTCGCTTGAGAACATTCTGCACCGGGCTTCTAGGTAAAAAGATATACAACACTACAGAGAGCACAATAACCACAAGGTGCCTGTACAGTTGCTTTGGGAGGCGATGCTTAAATAATTAAAAGAAAAAACATGTGCACAAAATACGAGCTGCCAAAAACAACTTCTTGTACATAGCCTTGAATCTCACTTCCAAATTCTCAAAGAAGTACAAGTTCAGACAAGGCTCTGAATTCGCGCACTTAGCCCGTTGCGCGTAAAAATAAATATTGTCAGTAAAAAAAAAAAAAAAAAGCTTACAACCAGCCGCAAAAATAAATCTGCCTATATTAAAACTTCACAAATAACGCGCTAAAAATGTTCAGTTCGACTCGTTCGCTCCCAGGAAATATCGAAAAAAATACGATGCAGTTTTTGTACATTCACACGCGAGCAGTAGAATACCTGCAATACTTGCTGTAAACTCGGTGAGAAAGACTAGATTGTACACTGTGGCGCGTGTGAACGATGGACAAATGTCTTCCTTTAGAGTTATCTGGTTTTTTGGCGCAGTAAAACAGCAAGTTACGTTTATACGGGTCACTTTTGAAGTAGCTTATTTATAGGACTCCTATGTAGTTAAGTGACGTGGTTACCCAACTAACGATTTCAGACAAACTAAACTTGTGATACCACTCGCTAAGCCAAACCCCTATACATTTTTTTTTCAAATTTACAGCACTTCTACTATATTTCCAAAACGTGCTGACAATGCGCACGGCCTAAGTTATGCTACTTTCGTTGGCACAAAATAGGGTAACATTATCGGCATACGTAAAAACCCGTAGCTCAATGCTTGCAGAGTAAATAAACGAAAGATTGTTTCTGGGTATTATTTTCAAACAAAAAGTTTAAATAAAGATGCAAAAGAGAAGTGGCGACTAGAACAACCGTGGCGCAACTCGGCCATCAATCTGTCTTCCTACAGCACGTGACGTAAAAGAAGTCATTGAATATATCCCGATATTATAATGCAGGCGATCAGTCTATGAAGCGACTATTGGGTCAACCACTGAAAGCATTTGCTTGACTACAAGTTAACCTACAGCGGGGTGCAACGGTCGCTGTTCTGGCGCCAAGCGCAGAGCGAACGCTCCTAGGCAAGCGGAAGTCGCTTTTTTGCCATGACGTCTCTGCACTTATCATGTAAACTAATAGGTTATAGAAATATACCTATTCCTAAATTACCCAAACATCAAAGAGAATGCCGAGAATGGTGTTCCATGCGCCACACGCGCACGCCTTCCCCGTTTAAAAGATTCGAAGTAATAACCAAAATAAAGCGTTGACAAACACGCATGCAAGTTGCCATTTGTTTTAGGCATTTGCTTTAGAAAAGTGACTACTGCTGTACTCCGTTTCACCTTATGTTGTACCGCAGCGAAGGCTAGAAGCGCGCGCTCATAGCGTTGGCAGATACCCTTGGTGCACGAGAGCTTGTGCCGCCGAGGTGTGCCATAGAGCAAGGAGCTCGCGCTTGTAGCCTTTCCTGCCTGGCTCTATCCTGGACGACCTGCCGAACTATACTTCGTCTCACCTGAGCAGAGCCGTATATGAAGAGAGTTTGGCCATTCGTTGGGAAGTATAGGAGACAAATGAGGAGCCGCCATTGGCCGAAAGCGGGCTGGGCGTGTTCCAGGGCGTCTTCAGAAATTCGAATGTCACCAACCAGAAGCCGGAAATAATACCCTGGCGGTGGTCGCGAGAAACAAACCTGATAACTGCATTGGAGTAACTCTCGATGACTGAAAATATGGTACACGTGATGTTTCAATCACGCTCATCCAAAATGATGGTGGAAGAGTGCAACTAGCGGAACGATCGACATAATCCGTACGCCAAGCGCCGAGGGCCGGGAATCTGCCGTCCGAGCGGTCACACTTTGTCTAAGCAAAACAGAGTTGAGCGGCGCATTCGTTTCTTACATCTTTCTGCATGATCATGATCAAAACAACATGTGCATCCTATTTTCAACCACAAAGAGTCACTACACTTCACTCTTACGCGCTTATTAAAAGCATATACGAACATAGACCAGTTTGATCAGAACTGTTTCTCGCTACCACCGCCAGGGGATTCTTTTCGGCTTCTGGTTGGTCAAGAGAGCATTCCAAGCCCTCTTTCCGAGTCTGGCTCACGCCCTGGCTCTGCCCGCACCTCCAATTGACCAAACTCTCTACATATACGGCTCTGCACCTTAGTATGGACTATTGTTAGGCGCGCGTGCTAAAAGCGCGAGCTAGTCGCTTTGAATGAAGCCGCGGCGACTGCACGAGTGCTCGTGCAGCAAATGCTCTACTCAAGGCAGTCAAGGCTGGCCGCTCGCGCTAGCACAGCCTTCGCGGTTAGTCCATGCTAGGGTGAGACGAAGTAGAGGTGACTCATCCCCCCCCCCCCCCCCCTCCTTAACGAAAACGCTGCGCGGCATGTATCCGGTCGTTCTGTCTAGGGTGCCTTCATGTGCGCTTTGCTTGGGGTGATGACATCTGGCCATTTTGTTTCGAACGCTTATTTTTATATTTTTGTTCTGATGCACGTAAAAGAGCGTGTCCCCTTACGCGCTCGTGGCGCTGACTGTGCTACGGCGACATTTTGTTTCCGGCGATTTCTTTTTATTTTCCCAGTGAGCGCGTGCTGTCGGCATCGGGTACTACAAACGATGGCATCACCCTAAACAGAAGGCCATTGAGGCACTCTAGTTCTGCCCAGAGTGGTTTTCCGTTGCCAGCCAGGTGCTATGAGCAAGGTTCAATTCTCGCGCTCGCGAAGCGTCACGTGTTCGAGGATATACAGAGAGAGAGAATGCACTTTAATATTGAGCACAAATTAAGTGTTCAAAACATCCATGGCTTGTAACACCAAGGCCATTTGGTCACCCGGTTCGTCTGACGCCAGCCAAGCACTCCACGAAAGGGGAGGGGGGTTAGGGAGGAACGGTGTGGATAGTGCAATAGGGCACTGTAGGAGACAATAGAGAGTTTTAGTAGATCGTTCCGATACCTCCGATACCCCCGATAACGATACTATATATGTAAGCGCAAAGGCGGAGGCAGAGTATCGGGTATAGTACTCGGAGTCATCGGGACGATCTACTAAAACTCTCTAATAGAGAGTTTTAGTAAATCGTTCCGATACCTCCGATAGCCCCGATAACGATACTATGCATGCGCAAGGGAGGCAGTAGAGAGTTTTAGTAGATCGTTCCGATGACTCCGATAACGATACCCGATACTCTGCCTCCGCCTTTGCGCTTACATATATAGTATCGTTATGGGGGTATCGGAGGTATCGGAACGATCTACTAAAACTCTCTAGTGGCGGAGTATCGTGATCGGCAGTATCGGAGGTATCGGAACGATCTACTAAAACTCTGTAATGTTCCAGGTTGGCGTATGGGGTGGGGCAGTTAGGGCATGAAGGATCAGAACGACGTCGAAGAAGAAAAAGCCTAGCGGGAGTAAGAACGGTGTTCGTTTGAATTTTTCGGAGGACGTGAGTTTGTGCCACATTGAGGTTCAAGTGGGGTCGAGGTAGTCGTTGTTTAGAGTTACGGAGCTGCTTGTAATAGAAATTGATTGAGCGTTTGTAGATTAAGGCATCGTCACTGGTCGGGGGGCTAGGCCACGGGATCACAGGCGCTCGGATTTGCATTTCGCGAGCAAGTTGATGAACCAACTCATTACCTGTGATCCCGCTGTGACCAGGGACCCACCGAACGGTGACAGAGGATGGGTTTAGTGCGCGTAGAGCTTCACCGAGGACCGATCTGAGATCTGGTGGGATTTTGCGTTGCTGCAGAGTGCGTATGGCTGCCTGGGAGTCCGTATAGATTGTATAAGCTGATGTAAGAGGTAGTTGGGAGAAGGTTTGGATAGCATATATAATGGGAACTATTTCTAGTGTGATGATATTTGGAGGGTTGCTATATGGACCGCAGGTGTGAACTGTGGAGGTTGGGGATTGTGGTGTGTAGATTGCATATGCCCCAGCTCCCGTATCTCCTGTGTTGGAGATGGATGCATCAGAATATGCTATGGTGTGTGTCTGAAAGGGGGGATTGTGATGGATAGCTTGCGCCCTCCTGTGACCGTCGTTGAGGCCCGGGGACATGCGGCGAGGCACAGGGGCGAAGCGCAGATTTAACGGTAGGGCTGGGGTAGGTATATGTAAGGGGAGGTCTATGGGGGAAAGTCCTGCCTGCTCCAGGATCCATCTACCCTGCGGTGTTCCTGAGAGGCGGGCTATCTGCCGATCCCGATGCAGGTGCAAAAGAGAGGTGAGGGGGAGAAAGAGGCCCGTTTCGTATAGTTTTTGGTTGGAGGTGGAGATGGGTAGGTTTATAGAGGCCTTGTATAATGTGTTTAATGCTGCTGAGAGTTTGTTGATTTGTTGTTGTGTGAGTGTGAAATATGGTATAGAATAGAGAATTTTACTGAGGGCTAACGCATGAACAAGGTGACTCGCCTGCTTCTCGTGGAGACCCGCGTGCTTTTTGACCACTCTGCATACCAGGGAGGTAACCGAGTGGCATGTGTTTACGACTGAACCGACGTTGGCTTGATGTGACCTTTCCCGTAAATGCATGCCCAGAATTTTACATGTAGAGACTTTCGGGATGGGGCGCTGACCGATGTGTAAGGATATGTGCTGGTTAACAGATCGCTGATATTGAGTATGTGATAGAAGAGGCAGTTCCGATTTTTCTGGGGCAGGTTCAAGGCCTGCTTGTTCAAGATATTCAGCTATAATGTCCAGTCCCTGCTGCAGAGTCGATTCCACTTCCCCTGGTGACCCATGAGTGCACCAGAGGGTGAGGTCGTCCGCGTAGAAGATGTATGAGTTGGGGGACTTGTTGGAGGCGATATGCCAGCTGGGCCATGCCGAGATTAAATAGAGTAGGAGACAGCACCGCCCCTTGTGGGGTGCCGCGTATGAGCGTGATCGGTGGGGACGTCTCAGCCTCAATACGAAAACTGGCTGTACGGTCTTTAAGGAAGTTCAGGATGTAAGTGTAAAGCCTGTGTCCGCAGCCTGTTTCTCGGACTGAGGCGAATATGTGATCGTGGCCAATGCAATCGAATGCGTTACGAACGTCTACAGTGACAAGGGCGCGGACTTGAGCAGATGGTAGGGAAAGAAAAGTGTGTTGAAGAAGGAGAAAGAGGTCTTGTGTGGATACGTGAGAACGGAAGCCAATTTGTGTGTGGGGGAAGAACGAGATGGTTTCCAGATGGTCCTGGAAACGGTCCAGCACCATCCTTTCCATCGTCTTGCCCACACGGGAGGTAAGCGAAATGGGACGAAGGTTGGTGAGAGGGGGGGTTTTCCTTGTTTTGTTATCATGGTGATGATAGAGGATTTCCACTCTTGTGGTAAGGTACCCTCCGACCAGTGTGTATTTATATGAGCTAGGAGCTGCTCTTTGTCCTCCTCTGGGACATTGCGGAGTAGCGTGTACGTAATGGCATCTTCTCCGGGTGCATATTTTTTAACGTTTTGTGTGAAAGCCCAGTCCCGCTCTGCTAAGGAGAAGGAGCGGTCTAATTCTGAATTCTCCGGGCCTGTATAGGATGGGTAGTTCGACGAAAGTGGTGCCGGGATGTACAAATCCTCTAGTGTCTGAGTCAGCTGCCTTGAGCCCTGAAGGGTGAGATATTTAGCCAAGGTAGGTATGGGGGGAGGGTGGGGTCCTAGCAGGGATCTGAGTAGATTCCATGAAGATTTTTGGTGGAGAGAACCGTTGATTTCGTTACATACCTTGTTCCAGTTTGAGATATCTAAGACGTCGCAGTGCGTAATGATTTCCTTGTTGACATCGTCTAATCGTTCTCGAGGATATACATTACAGTTATTCTGCTGAGGCCAGAAGAACAAGCCGGGCCCGCAATTGATCCCCGTGCGACCGCGAAACTTTACGTGTTGAGGATCTATTACACGTCCTGCCCAAGCAAGACAAAGAAGCAGAAAAACAAGCAGGCAAGCTAACTACGCCATGATTAATTGTTCCAGTATTCGGCCCGCAAACATGGGCGAGTTCACAAGTATGAAATGCAATCTCGCTGGAAAGATTGGGTTTAAAGTAAACTCCAGCGGTGAAGTTTTTAAGTCGAAGGAAGTCCACTGCATCATCTGCAAAAAGCCGTTTTCGTTCAGTTGAAGCGTAAGTTCGCTTCAGTATCACCTACGAGCGAAGCACCCATGTACTCCGCTGCAGCAAGGACCATCCGCTAAAACGCAGACAACAATCAACGCCTTCTCATCAAGGACCCTTTCTCTGAAAAAAAAAAAAGAAAGCATCGCCTACGCCCTGACTTCTTGTCTTCCTGTCGGAGAATGTGGACAAACTTCTTTGTCTTCGGAGCTGGAGCAAAAGTATGTGAGTCTTTGAATCGTTGAACTATATGTATCCTCAATTCTAAATGTCCTTTGCGCCGTGTAACAGAGAGTAAAATAAGTCTTCTAAGGCAAGACGAGTTGTTGCATTCAATTTTAATATATCATTTATAAAAAATCAACGCAACCAATTAATCGATTAATTAATCGATCAAAGGGTGGCGATTAATCGGGTTAAAATTTTAATCGACGCCCAGCCCTAGACTCAAAACATAATATTGCAATACACGAAGAAATAACTCGATTGAAATAAATCAAATTTAGATCGTTTTTTATGGCTAAATAAAGAGATGTACATACGCACTGCAAATAACCTGTAGAAGCCTTTCACCATGCCCTACAAATTCACTCCTGAGTATGTCTGAAATATATCTGATCCAATTTTTGTTTATTTTTTTTTTACGAGGAAACAAGGTTTGAAGACAATGCGTATATTTCCGAATCACTTGCTGGAGCTCTACTTGACAGTCCGAGCAGCTGCGGCGCTGGGATAGGTTGTGACGTCAAATGTTGTTTCCGATGGCAGAGGCTCCCTCCTCTACGGCGTTGTGCGTTGTAGTAATAGTGATTGTCTATGACCTTATGGGTTTTGACTCGTTTACGCTAATTCACGCATACGATGGAGGGGGAGGGGGGAGGAGGGAGGTAGAGGGAGGTATGGGGTGTGGCGGGGGAGGGGGTAAAGTCACTAGATCCTGGGAAAGTAACGCCAAGCTCCCCGTAAGGTCGCCAACTTGGTCGCTTAAATGAGCAATTTCTCCTTGACCCCTCCGTCCTTGGTGAGCCGATCTAACTTCGCTGGTGACGTGTAGCTTTATGGAAACATTTCTTGTACACCAAGATTTCGCTATCCAAAAACCGGCGAAACAAGCGTCCTTCTTCGTGCCACCACCACATGCTGTGTCGGTGCTTGGAGGTACTGAAAAATAAGTTTAGTGTTTTAAAATACAAAAAGAGAACAATATAATTGTCAGAGATTCGTGGAGATTGGCATGATTGATAAGTTGATTGCATACAGAATGCCAAAGACGCTTATATTTGCGAGGAACGCTTCCAGTACGATGATGCTCCATGATGATCTTGGCGCGACTGGTTTACAATGACCTTCTAGAAGCTTCAAAGACTTGAAGTAGACCGAGATGGCGAGTTCCATGGCAACTTAGACAAATTAGTCTACGTTGTCAGCGGCACCATGACACCCGCATCGCTGCCCCAGCCTACGAAGGCATGCACCTTCGATGTTTCCTTCCCGCCCGGCGCGTCGGTGGATTCCATCTTCGGCGCGGCGGCGGCCATTGTCGGCACGGCCGAATTGTATTCCGTGCAGCATCTGGGAGGCAGCAACGTCCAGCTGTCTGTTACATCGTCGTCGGCCATGAGCCGAATCGTCAACGCCGGGGCCCTCACAATCGGCGGAACAAGCGTCCCGATCGTCCCGGTAGGCCCGCAGGTGACGTCCATTACGTGCCCTCTACCTACCGAACAATGTGAGAAGCGAAGCCCTCGACGCCGCCCTCTCGCTTTACGGGAAGGTTCTGGATATTCGCTTCGGCGTCTACCAATACCACCCCAACCTCCGGACGGGCAGCCGCTACAAGGGTCCGGCGACACGCCTGCCCCCGCCGAGCCCCCAGTGACGACCCCGTCCGAGCTCGCCCAGATATCGCAACAGTCGAAGCCGGCAAGCGCCACCGACACGAATTCGAACGCGTCACAGGACGCGGCCGAGGCCGCGCTTTCTAACGCGGTCGAGACCGCATCTGTGCACGCGCCCACTCCTCCCAGTTCCGGCTCTGAGGAAGTACTGGTGAAAGAGGAACCTCCGCGAACGACGGAACTCCGCCCCAGCACGCTTCCCAACTGGAGCGACATCACGGAGGACTCCGCCTCATCGTCGGACGACCGCCTCGTCATCGACGAGGTTGCCCGCGACAAAGACAGCGCTCTGCCGCGCGGCCGAGATCGTCGCCGCGGCACTTCCGAGGAACTGCGGAAAACCTGCAGCCGCAGTCGCCGCCCACATGGCGGTGCCGAAGACGCGAAGCGAGTTATTTTCAGTAGCGGCGAATCAGGGTCCCCACGATTTACTCCAGAACCCGCTGCGGCTTCCAAGTGGTTGCGGAAGGACCTCGCCGCGCTGTCTGACAGCTCGTGCATCATGTCCGATACATCCACAGACTAGCAGTGAACGTGCATCATGTCCGATACATCCACAGACTAGCAGTGAACACAACGACCTCCCCCCCCCTTCCATCCTCTTCTCGCACACCTGCGAGTCATCACCCTGAACGTTCAGGGCTTCCGCAGCGTGACAAAACAGATCGAGGTTCTCCAGTTCGCCCGAACCGCCCGTTGGGACCTCCTGTTTCTGCAAGAAACCAACTTCCACAGGCAGCGCGACGTGGACCTCTTCAAGCAGTGGTACGGGGTGGACTATTTCTTTTCACACGCCACCACACGGAGCTCGGGAGTGGGCGCCATTATCTTTAACCCCTCGCTCCTCCGTCTCAGCGCGTGCTGCTTTGACCCCGACGGGCGGTACATCGCTTTTGATTTCTGCCTGGACGGCACGCGCTTTCGTGCTGTGGGCGTGTACGCTCCAGCCCAGCCCTCGCGATCCCTGGCGTTCTTCAAGAGCCTGGACGTCCATCTGCTCGACGCTCGCCACTGCCTGCTCCTCGGCGACTTCAACTGCGTTGTCGATTCCCGGCGCGATGTCAGGGGCCCAGTCTACGGACGCACCACGTGGAACGCCGGCGAGCTGATACGCCTGATGCAGCACTTCGACCTGGTGGACTGCTGGACTCTGCTTCATGGCACCGCTTTCGAGCATACCTGGCAACGAGGAGGCTCGAGCAGTCGCCTGGGGAGGTACTACACCTCCGAGTTTCTGAGCCCCTCTGTCACCGCCTGCTGCGCAATGAACTTCCCTCCCTCCATTGCGTACATCTCCGACCACCGGCCGCTACTCGTAGAGATCCGCATCAGCAGCGCAGCCAGTTCTGAAAGCACCTGGCGTCTCGACACCCGGCTCCTAACGAGAGAAAACAAGACGCGACTGTCTGAGAGAAGCCTTGTGCAGGTCCCTCCATGGAGCGGCACTGGACCCGACGACGTTTGTCCGGCTTCAAGAGAGCTGGCGGGTGGCGTGCGTGGCGAAGGGTCGTGCCCTGCCTTGGCGGCACGCAGAGCAGCTCCGAGACACTTCAATGCGAATTCGGATCGTGCGACGGGGCGGCGCGGGGACTCCGCTGATGCGGGGCTACTTGCAGCAGCTCCTCGACCGTTGCCAGCGACAGCTACTGCTTTGTACAAATGCTGCCACAGCTTACCATGGACGGGTCGGGCCCACGGCTCACCCGAAGCGCTTCGCTAGGCCCACCGCCCCGAAGTGCGGGAGCGACGCGTCCCTTCAGTGCCGACATCCCCAGGCGCGCCAGCAACACCAGGCCAACCGTCGGTCTCCGGTTTTTGCACCCACTTCCGGGCCCTGGCAACTAACGAATTGGCAGCGGACCGCGCGACCCTCGTGGCGCACCCATTCCTGCGCGACCTCCCGCAAGTTCCCTAAGGCCTAGCCGCACACCTGCACGAGCCTCCCAACCCCGAAAAGATGCTCCTTGCCCTGTCAAGAATGAAAACTGGGTCCGTGCCGGGCCCAGATGGTTTTCCCGCCGAATTCTACCGAACCATCTGGGACGTGCTGGGCAACTTTGTGCCGTGCTCCGAGAATTTTTCACGGAGCACCGCCTTCCAGAGTCGTTCCGCCGAAACAAAATTGTTCTTCTGCCTAAGGAGAGAGGAGACCCCAACGACCCGGGCGCTTGGCGTCCCATCACGCTCCTCAACGCGGGCTGCAAGCTGCTAGCGTCGATCATCGCGCAGCGCCTTAACGGCATGCTCCCGGACGTGGTGACACCCCGCCAGACGTGCTCGATCATCGGCCGCAGCATTCAGACCCTGACATCCCTGACGAGGGACTTGGTGCAGTACACGAACGCTCGCCAAGCCAGAGGCCTGATCGCCTCCCTCGACCAAGTGACGGCTTTCGACCGGATGGAGCGCCCGTTCCTCCAAGCCGTGCTCACCGCTTTCGGTATTCCCCCTGAATCGTTTGACTCTTCGAGACGCTCTACCGTGACATGAAGAGCGACCTGTGTCTAAACAGTGGCGTGACGGCCAGCTTCCCGGTCACCCGGGGCGTCCGCCAGGGTTGCCCGCTCTCGCCGCTGCTCTACGTCCTTACCCTGGAGCCCTTCCTAGCCAACGTCGACAGAAGCCCCCAGGTCTGCTGACTCTCCCTGCCCGGAAACGGCGAGACGAAGGTGTCGGCGTACGCCGACGACATTACACTGTGCCTGCGGGACACCAAAGACCTCGCAGCGGCTCTCCGGCTCTTCGAGACCTACGGGTCTCTCTCCGGAGCGAGGCTCAATGAGCAGAAGAGCGCGGTGCTGTGTATTAACCGGCCGCCTGACCCTTCTACGCCGATCCCGACAAAGACTTCGGTCACGATCCTTGGTGTCACCTACCGCTCGTCGAGAGTTTCGGCGGACATGTGGACGCGCATGGCGCGCGACATCGGGGCGAAAGTGGACCGCGCTCGCACCTACGCTCTTCCCCTGGCCGGGCGCCGGTACCTAGCCTACTCTGTCTTCTGCGGGCGCCTCTCGTATCTGGCGCAAGCGGCGCTCCCGACCTCACGTTTCATCCGACGGGTGAAAAGCGCACTCTTCAGCTTCTTTTGGTCAGAGAGGACGGAGCTCGTCACCCGGCCGGTCGTCTGCCCACCGCGACAGCGTGGAGTGGGGCTTCCCCAGTATCGACATCGCGGCCGCGGTGCTCCAACTCACGACCACGCTAAAGATCTTGCGCGTTGAGCACGGCCCAGTTCGGTCCTTCGCGCTCTACTTCGTGGGGCACTCCCGCAGAGACCTGGGAGTCGAGTCGCCGAGCTCACCGGGCCCCTGTGCCGAAACCCCGCCGCCAGACTACCGAAGGGCACTCCAGCTCTTCATACGTCTGGAAGAGCGGGCACCCCTGCTGGACGTCATGGAGACACCGACGGCTCGTCTCACTGAGGTCCTCCTGGAACCGCAGATTTCGGCAACGCAGGTGGAGCTCGGAGACTCTTTCTCCTTGTCCCGCCTCACTTCTTCGTATTTCCTGGAGCACTTACGGGACTTCGAATGGCAGCGCGTCTGAGGAGTCCTCCACAGCAGAGACCGCCTGCTCCGCTGGGGCGTGTCGCGCTCGGACGATTGCCCAAACTGCGGGAATCGCGAAACGAACGTGCACGCGGTGAAGGAGTGCGATTTAGCGCACACGTTCTGGCGCGTCATCCGCACCAGCTTCCACGGTTTGGGCGTAAGCCTTTACCTGTTGTGCGGGAGATGCCCTCCGGGCGTCTTCGTCCGCCTCCTCCTCGCCGCGGCCGACTTAGTGCTATGGATGAACCGGTGCTGCGCGGTGAGACAGGCGCGTCGATCGCGTGCTTTCTGGCCCCTCCTGTGGCGGCTCCGGCGGGAGCTCGTGGGACACCTCTTGGAACAACTGTTTTTCCTCGGAGAACAGGAGTTCCTCAGGCGCTGGTCCTGCCGGTACCTGAGCGTTCGCGACTCGCGGATTGAACTCCGCTTCAGGTACCTAGACAACCTCTGGGCGCCTGAGTTCAGAGCGGTGCCTTTCGGAGCGCGGGCGCGGGTGTGCTGCTCTGGGTGACGCTTCGGCCGCGTGCATAGAGAATAGAAGACTAGGACTGGGCATGACGTCAGCCGCGTAGCCTCCACAAGCCTAGCTCCCTTGACGCCTCGCCTCTTTTTCATTTTCCTCCTTACGCTCCTCACTTATCAAGTCCACGTGACCACATCACGTGACTGTAGCGTGGTTGACGGTTGCGAGTAACAGGGAGCATGGTGGTTTCTATTTATCAGTCATCAGAGCTGGAAACTGTGCGTGTCGCCCGCGCCCAGCCGACCGATTCTACGCTTGGTGCGCGTCGGTATGTACCCTCAACTATGAAGCAAATGCATTATGTCTTCTACAGACCGTTACCATCCTGGCCCGTCACGACCATTCCTCTGACTACGATAAACGCCTGCGGACTTTTGGATGGCACCGCCTGAGCCACCGAGGAACAGTGGCGCGTATCCGACTCGTTGCTGTTGCCGCTGGCCCCTCGCTGGCCGGCTCCTACCTAGCATCGGTCCCGCGTATCTCTAGCCGGACAGGCTGTCCTATCCCTCTCCGCACCTGCACTCGGCGACACGAAGCTTCACTGTTCCCCTCCGCGGTGAGCTCGTACCTGTCTTTACAGAGCGCAGGCCGGGCTTTCGTTTTCTGAACCGCCCGCCTCAAACGCTTGCCAGCGCTTGCTTGCTTCACGTCTTCACGCCTTTGATCTGATAAAACCTACCGGACGGAGCAACGGAGTGATTGCTCACGGATCTAATAAAACCTACCGGACGGAGCCAACGGAGCTGCTTGCTCACGTCTAGCCTTCGATCTAATAAAACCTACCGGACGGAGGCAACGGAGCTGCTTGCTCACGTCTAGCCTTCGATCTAATAAAACCTACCGGACGGAGCCAACGGAGCTGCTTGCTCACGTCTAGCCTTCGATCTAATAAAACCTACCGGACGGAGCCAACGGAGCTGCTTGCTCACGTCTAGCCTTCGATCTAATAAAACCTACCGGACGGAGCCAACGGAGCTGCTTGCTCACGTCTAGCCTTCGATCTAATAAAACCTACCGGACGGAGGCAACGGAGCTGCTTGCTCACGTCTAGCCTTCGATCTAATAAAACCTACCGGACGGAGCCAACGGAGCTGCTTGCTCACGTCTAGCCTTCGATCTAATAAAACCTACCGGACGGAGGCAACGGAGCTGCTTGCTCACGTCTAGCCTTCGATCTAATAAAACCTACCGGACGGAGGCAACGGAGCTGCTTGCTCACGTCTAGCCTTCGATCTAATAAAACCTACCGGACGGAGCGCGCGCAAGCCTGCAAGGAATCCTTCTACAATCAACCATCCATCTCACACGTTACATGTCACGCGCACCAATTGCCAGAGAGATCTACGGTCACGTTGGCCACAACATTGTTTACACTTTTTATAACTAGGCTTCACCAATATTGCAACGTGCCCTCTCCTAGTACTTCTAACCTCCTTGGCCGCGTGACTGATCGCGCGGACGGGACAGCTCGCGAGAGCACGCGCTCCGGTCTCTGCGTGTGGCCGCGCGGCAAAGACCCGTCAACTGTACGGACACTGGTTCGCGTATGTACATATACTTTGTTTCGTACTTAGTGTGCAACGCTGTCAAAGCTACTGGCGCGAGCGCGTGGCTTCATCTATGGTTTTGTTTGTGCGAGAGGACGTGCAAATGATCAACGAGATCAAGCCCCATTTGCTCGCGCCAGTAGCTTTGACAGCGTTGCACACTAAAGGTATGTTGACACATGCAGCGGAGCGCTACAAGCATAGCGCTAACCTCGCGCTAAGCGCGTGCTGACCGGAGCGTTCACCAGCTTTGTATCGCACCGCCAAATTTGTTGCTCGTGGCAGGCGATAAGTAGCTGACGGCACGTGAGGAGCGCTACATCAGCGCTTCGCTTCATGTGAGAACCGGCCTTAAAGGGATACTGAACCCAGGAATTTAGTGTCCATAATAAGTGGCGCACGTTCTTTCCACGAGCCAGCATCCGTCGGTATGCGCGAGCACACGCAACAAAAATGACGTCAAAGACCTCCATTCGTGGTTAAGATGACATTGAAATGTATGGGCTTCGCGCCAAAGGAGAATAAAGACAAGTTTTTCATCTACACAATTGTGTCTGGTGTAAAAGCTAAGCGATTAATTGGTCTAACAAGCACGTAGCTTTCACTCGTAGAGATTAAAAGCCTGTATTTATTCTCCTTTGGCCCGAAGCCCGTGCATTTCACTCTCCTCTTAAGCGCGAATGAAGGTCTTTGACGTCATTTTCGTTGCGTGTGCTCGCGCACACCGGCGGCTGCTGGCTCGTGGAAAGAACGTGCGCCACTTATTACGGACACTGAATTCTTTGGTTCAGTATCCCTTTAAAGGGCCTCTGACACGCCAAAAAAATTTTTTTTTTCACGCTAAACGTTGCAATGGCATATCAGGACATTACAAAAAAAATGTTTCACTATAGAGTTGCGTAGTTTTTTTATAAAAAATAGAAATACGAGGCCCAATTCAAAGTTCCCGCCGTGCACTGTGACGTAACAGTGTACCGCAAGGTGTCGGGGCGGTCAGAAAGAAGGCATCGAGCTACGTCACTAAAAGTGGGTTAACCGGAAGTCGCGTGAGTTTCACTCCTCGTGCTCTCCGCGACCGTGCCTAAAGGGATTGTCCGGTGAAAACCGGAAGTTCTTAAGATTTCGTGATGGTTACCTGGTGGGAGCCTAATGATTAACATAGGCCATTTTTATTTCATTAAACGACACCCCAATTTAGTGTAATCAACGACGGATATTTGAACGAAACTCCATGCCGAATTTCGCAAGTATCAACGGCTGCACTCCCATCCCTGACGTGACGTCACACCAGTCTTGCAATTGTCCTATCCTATGCCTCATTCCTCCGTGGGAACACAGTGCTCCCGACGCACCGCAGCATTCCATATTACTCGCCACTGTAAATGTCGCGGAGAAGTGTGGAGCGTGACAATCGCACAACGAAAATACCCTTTCATTCTAAAAAAACAAAACAAAAAAAAATCTAGCGCAGCAGCGAGGGTGAACCACGTCGTACCACTCACGCGGAGGACAAAATTCGAAGTGCACTTCAGTTCGGCGCGTTCTTTGCCTGATGTTACCTCAGAAACTCCGCTTCCCTGAAGGTGGAAGAGGAAAACGCCGTTTATGCACGCTTGGGTTAAAATACATTTACTCCTCCAGGGAAGCACACAAAATTCAGATTTGTCGTGGAAGATGCTCCTACAGCCATTGACAATGAGGTCTAAATGTTTTCATGAATACGAAATTTGACCGGATAATCCCTTTAATAAGACTTTTTTTCTTTTTATTATTCTGCTGTTCGTACGAGCGATCGTAGAAAACGAAGTTTCAGTTCCACTAGCTCTTTATCCCTGCACCGTTGGTTAGTTTGCGTGCTGTAAAATTTGAGGACGAAGAGTCAGTGGATCGACGTGATGGAGGTCAATAATGAAAGCGTTGCGAGTACAAGCCAGTGTACGAGTTCATGCCGTCAGTCCGATAAAACAGGGCTATACTGGGCGCAAAACAAGCTGTCAAGTTTTGAAAAAAAAAAAAAAATAGAACGTTCGCAGAAATTAGGATTGCTAGCATACGACACGCCCGATCGCATTGCTGAAGGGTGAGACACCGAGGTCGTTGAATCATCGGATACTCTCCAGGCTGTAGATGCCTGCCGTCTAAAGAATATGAACTGGTGAGTGTACCAAGTACAAGTAAACGTCGAGCACTAAGTACGTATTTTGTCTAGAGCATGAGTAGAACTTGTTTACTGGGTGCTCATGCGGCCGATGTATGTCTCTCAGAAATGCATGCAGTGTGATCTCTTCTTCAGTTGCTGAAATACCGGGACAGTCCCTCACACAGCACCTTCTAGGCATTGTAGTTGATCACGTCAATTCACTGACTCCGCTTCTTCTACCTTTACAGCAACATTAAGCGATGAAAAGCAAATAAAAGAAACCTTGTCTGCTTGGATCGCTCGTGGAGGTGCGGAGAATAACAAAAATATTAAAAAAATATTACACGCGCTCGCGGTAAGCACGAGGAGGAATACAACTCACGTGACTTCCGGCGATGCCTCCCTTCTGACCGCCCCGACACCTTGCGGTACACTGTTACGTCACAGTGCACGGCGGGAACTTTGAATTGGGCCTAGTATTTCTATTTTTTATAAAAAAACTACCTAACTCTATAGTGAAACAATTTTTTTGTAATGTCCTGATATGCCATTGCAACGTTTAGCATGAAAAAAAAATATTTTTTTTGGCGTGTCTGAGGCCCTTTAAGTATGAAACAGAGTATAGTGTTCTTAATCTCCGCGCGTTTTCTTACATAGTATGTCCTGTCCACAGTGTTGTAAATAAATATTCTAATCAGATTAGCCAGTCGTCTTGCGAGGTTTTGAGTGTCCGTATGTTAGTATTTGTTTGAGTCTGGCTAGCAGGTAGGGAAGGCAATGTCGCAACTTTCCAGGATCCAGCGACTTTAGGATGGGGGAGGTAGGCCTTTTCTATGGGGTGCAATGGCACCCAAAAATGAAATGTACATAAGTGACATCACGCAGGTTTCTGGCCGAGAAGTTTTTGCGAAGGGAAGTGGGCTCGAGCAGGCCGACGCAAAAGCTGGTTCTCAGAGTTCGGATTGTGGTAATCAACAGTTCGCTCCATGGTAAAAATAAAAAAAACAGCTTCCATACAATTCTGATTATAAGGCGGCATGTAAATCGACTTGTCGGGGAATACGTATGCTTCCCCAAGGGATATAGACCCATCAGAAACGATGCCGGCGAATTATACGTGAATGTTGAATCTTTGGAAATATCGTGCTAGAACTATTTAAACATTTGCTGGTTATTGCTCAACTCAGACAAGCTTGATGAAGACTATACTCTGTTTCACCTTATGATGTACCGCAGGAAAGGCTACAAGCGCGAGCTCCTTGCTCTGGGGCACATCTCGGCGGCACAAGCTCTCGTGACTTAAGAGCGGCTGCCAACACTATGAGCGCGCGCTTCTACCCTTCGCTGCGGTACAACATAAGGTGAAACGAAGTATAGTTCAAATTCATTCGAACGGAGGATCGCGACAGCCTTATGACGGCTTCTAAGGCTGGGTGAAACAGGCTGAAGCTGCCCATGCGCTGATATTTATACATCTAACGTCACGGGAAGATGGCAAAATACTAAAGTTGCCAGTTGGTTTTTATTTACATTTTATCCTGTTTCTACAAATAAAAATAATTTAAAGAGTTTGAGTTAAGTTTATTGGCTGCCCTTAGCTCACGTTCTGTGGCTCTTTTAAAAAAGTGTTTAAATAAAAGCGTTAAAATTGACACCGTAGGTTTCCTCTAAAACTAAGTTCTACATACATCGCCTGTCAGATTACTTGAGATCAGAAGTAATCAACCTAATTAGTATAAGACATAGTTTTGGGCTAGACAACCCTAACTAGACTTTAGTGTTTTAGTGTGTTTATTAAAGCATAAACGGCTTCTTGCTAACCCCCTCCCCCCCCCCCCCCTAAAACAATTAGAGTTATTTGTTTGTTTAACCTAAACGCCAATACGGTGTCCACGCTAGATTTAGCGGGGTAATTAACGTCACGTGACCTTGACACCAATTAAATGTCCCTTTTAATTATAGTTGTAAAATTGATGTCAATTGACCTACACACCTGACGTCAATTTACACCGCTTAAACTTCCCCTACCTCCCACTCCTTCCTCCCTCCCCGCCTATCTTCCCTTTCCCTTCCTTCTTTTTCGCTAACCTCCCCCTTTCCCTACAGGGCTCTATTTCGATGCGACCAACACCAGAAAGCCCCATCCCATGAACCCCATCAAATGCAATGGGACCTTTAATTTTACTTGACGAAATATTTAAGCCAGGCAATTTAAACAATGCGTTCTTCACTTCTCGAATCGACCTTTTTAAATGTCTCCTAAACATATGTCAACGATTGATTCCCAAGTAATTCATTTTATAAATTATAAGATTTTGAAGATAAGGGCAACTGCAATTTTTTTTTTTTTTATAAGGAATTTGTATTGATGTGTTTCAATGTTTATTTATTTTTGACAAATCGGTGCATGTCGGCTATTGGTTTCGTGAGGACGCTTAAACTAATTATTACCAGCGAACAAAGATTTCCAAAACACAAAGCGCTAATAACAAACAAAGAGTTTAAATTTAATTTACGACTTGTTCACACCGTATTGGGCTTCACGCGATCAGAATGCCGATACTTGCAGACGACGGGCAGCGAATCGAAACACGGGTTAAAGTCCGGAAACCTTTTAGTAACGTAATTGCCCTGCAATATCCCTCTTCTTTTAAAGCGATGGCTCTAATAGGGTCTTCCTAACAAACTGAAAATGGCGTCCGTTGTTGATGTAGTTGTAATAGTTGTCCCTGTTATAGTTGGCGTTGTACTGTGGCAACGTCGTCGGTGTTGCCGAATCTCGAAAAAGTTTGACCGCCGCCAGCGGGAGTCAAACCTGGGTGCGCTGCGTGCGAAACGCAGGCTTTGGCACAGAAATACCCCATTTGTTTTTGTATATTGCCTAGTCTTGTACAGTGACACATAGCACCATACACTCATTAGATCAAGAACCTAAAAGACGCCAACTTACTGGCTGAGGCGGATGTACCTAAAGGTGTCTGAAGTTGGGAAAACTCCTCAGACAGTGGCAACCACTCAGGTTGAGGTTGACCGCAGAGCAACCCCACAGCGCAAACAACCCGCCTATAACTCTGTTTTTTATTTGTAGTACCAATTGCCCACTGTACAGGTTCTCTGGGAAAAACAAAATACCCATAGTAAAATGCCGTGGTAGCGTCGTTAAGGCCAGGAGCTTGTGCCGGGTGACTATAGCTTTCACGCGCTCCAGAAGAAAACAGAAACAAAAGCGTTCGGAGCAAAATGGCCAGATGTCTATTTTGTTCTGAACGCTTTTGTTCACACACCGCACGGTGCATGAACGCGAAGCCGATGTCCAACAACTTCGGCATGGCATGCCGCGGCTGTAATGCAGATTAACAGCTTAATATGTTACAGCGAAGGTGTTTATGGCTAGGGTTCCTTAGATTTTTCGTGTGCAGTGACTAAAAACTCTACACTCGCACCGCCGCACGCGCCGCACGCGCACTCCTTCCCCGTGTAAAACAATTTGAAGTAAATAACGAGAATAAAGCAGACGCCGGCCCGTGCGGCGCGTGGAACACCAGTCTCTGCGTTCTCCTTGATGCTTGGGCAATTCAGCAATAGTTCTATTCAGTACATCAGTTATCAAAAGCACCATTTTCAAGATCACTTGACTCTCAGGAAGATAATAAAGGTATCTCAAAGATTTTCCACTGTGCGACTCGCGTCGGCCATCCGCTCGCACCGTCGTCTCTTTGTCGTGGTCCCAAGCGCTTGAGTGCCTATAGGAGGTATTCACTGGCCGCCATATATGAGGTCACTGTTTAGAGCGCATGCTCAGAACGAGCTTGCATTAAAAGGCTGCCAAGACCGGCAATCTTAGTGGTGCGGAATGCACGTGGCGATTGAATTGTGGAAGCTCGCGTTCAGCACGCGCTCCGCAGCCGAGCACACGGCTATGGCCGCCAGTGAATACTCCCAATAGACGCTTTACACACGCGCCAGATTGAGCCGCCATAGCCGCCCTTCTCTTGTCGTACACCCCCTATGGCCCTCTATGGTCGGCCATGCAAATCCATAAAGACAGCTACAGCCAGCTATAGAAAAATCTATGGCCCTGTGTCTAAAGACTGGGAACCAATAAATGCTCTTTAACCGCCTATAGAAAATTCTATGGCCACAAGTCTAAAGACAGGGAACCAATAAATTGTCTTTAACCGTCTATAGAATATTTTATGGCCCTGAGTCTAAACAATGGGAACCAATAAAATTTCTTTAGATGCCTATAGAAAATTATATGGCCCCATGTCTAAAGACAGCGAACCAATAAATGATCTTTACCCGTTTATAGAAAATTCATTTGCCCCAAGTTTAAAGACTGGAAATCAATAAATTGTCTTTATCCGTCTGTAGAAACATTTATGGCCCCGAGTCTAAAGACTAAGAACCAATAAATTTTCTATCCACGCCTACAGAAAATCACTACCGGCGCTTACGTTTTAGTAAAACACGGCCTTTAGAAAATTAAATCAATAATGATCGCGTTCAGCACGCGCTCCGCAGCCGAGCACACGGCTATGGCCGCCAGTGAATACTCCCAATAGACGCTTTACACACGCGCCAGATTGAGCCGCCATAGCCGCCCTTCTCTTGTCTTACCACTTTAGTCTTACCGAGACGCCGAGCCACTGAAGCGGGCGTTGACGAGTCTCCACAACGGCCTATGCTGAGGCGAAGGACACAGTAACACTTAAAATGGCAATAACCTGTCCTGCTGTGGAAATGATGAAGTCAAGGGAACGGAATAAGAGGGAACAAAAAGTGAAGGTCAGTTATGGCGGCGCCCATGCACAGCTGCTGTAAAGCGTCTTTAGTCGGTTGTAAGCTAAGAAAAAACCGGAAATGCCTCTCAGAGGAAAATGTAATCCTACGCCGAGAAACGCCAGACAATCGTTTTCATGACGTCACGATTCCGTGGACCAATCGCGATCCTTTTGAAAAACAAAAAGCTCAACATGGCTGCTGGCCTTAGCAACGCGACGCTAATTTCTCGTGACAATTATTCTGCTTTTTTGCACCGTGTTTTACGTGCCGAGGTTACGCCACGAAATCTTAATGATATCGGCTTGCGTTTGCAGCAGTTTTTGCGCGACAACGTGAGAATCAAGCGACGCTATCGCCAACGAAAATTTCGAAGCGGGCGCGAGGCTTAGCACTGCTGAGCCTCGCGCCCGCTTTATTATTTGCAGGAACTATAAGTGCTTCGCTTTCCCTTAATCGAAGGCGCTGGAAGACGGTATGTTAGACAGTATCTTGGACAGAAAATGAATTGGGAAGACGGTACATTGGACATGACTTTCTTTCTTTACTAAACAGCTATTTCGTTTACAAAAACGTATTCTAACTTATTTAAACGTCCTGAATGAATTAAATAAATATTGTAGTAGTTTAAGACACGTTTACCGGAGGAAGAAAAAGCAACGTTGCTAGCGAACTACTTTCTCGACGGCGGAGGCACTTCAGATGGGCGCAATGCGCTTGTGGGTGGAGCTAAAAGATTGTTCTCAGGTTGCATCCGACTATAGTTTCCCTTCGTTCCGCTCTCTCGTGGTGGTGGTCTCGTCGCGCGTGTTAGTTTCCTCCAACTCCTCGGGACGGGTTTGTGTCGTGTGCTAAACAGCTTCGCTGGTCATCCACCTTCACAGACTCGAATGGTTAATTAAATTTTTTTTATCCTCCAGTATTTCTACTCCGTTTGACGACAAATATAAATGCCTTGAACGTGACGTCCTCGCGCTGCGCTGATGATCATTTATTTCTGTACTTGCCGTAAAGAACAAAATGGTGGTGAAAAATGTATGTTGAAAAAAGTACCCGCGGGTACTTTTTTCAACATCAGCAGCAAGGCCAGCGCAATTAGCGGCGAGATGTTTTGGTGGCGCCCTCCTATGGTTCCCCCTTGTGACGTCATTACCTTGCAAACAACAAGTTCGATAGTGTTTGTAAATAGCATGGTGGAAGCTTGAAATCATTGCGCTCTCAAAGGATCACTGCCAACACCGTCAAAATTAAAGTTCTTTCATTCCTCGTATTTCCGTCGATGATAAATTCTTTTCTGACGTCATTGTCAGCGTTCGGCCAATCGTGGAAGGCCGACCACAGCGACGCTTTCGGTCGCGCACGCCGCCAATTGCCCCTTATTTGGCGCCAATGAAAGGCCAGCTTTGGTAATGTACTGCAGCTCCGAGCACGTGGAGCAAACCTTGCTTTGCGGCGTCCTAAGTTCCTGGGTTCATTCCACACCCTGCCCGTTTCGCTCTGGATGAGCATCGCACCAGATTGTGGTCATGCGTCGCTACTGCGTCATGCACGTTAAGGACTCCAGGCCATCGGCAGTCCGGCAATGCGAAAAAGTCTAATCGACAGCGTGTAAGTATGTTGCCTTGATTCTTACAGTTTGTTGTTTATTGTTGTTTATAAGCCACCTTGTTCAGCCCTAACGACAGAATTGTCTTTTGACTTCGACAAACATTGAAATGTTCTCAATCAATATGTTTCTGCCACGAGGAAGTGCTTCTGCTTCATTCGCAAGTTTCAACCGCGACCGCCAGTGTTGTTGTAAACAGCTGGTATCCAGCTCGGACATGAATAATGCAGATACACTGTGACACTCCTTAAGGACAGTAGAGATGTTAGGTTGCTTTGGTGCGGGACCTCAATAGGCTCCATGGAGGGTGTCTGCCGTCGGGGACAGAGGGAGATCGTGGAAGACGGGTAAGGATGCTTGTTGGAATTAGCGAATTCTTCTTGTGGGCAACGGCGGAGAGTTAATCGACGTGGAGGCTCATGTTGTATTGAATACAACAAACAGATATAAACTTTACTGCTGCGTAATACAACCAAGCGAAAACAGTACGAACATTCAACACTGTAACAAACTGCTACAGATGGCTTACGTAGTTAAACAGTTAAAAAAACGGATGGCGTCAAGCGTTTTCCCGCACACGGTGAAGACAGCGGCTAAGCTGCAGAAGAGGGACGGTCGCGCACGAGAGAAGAACCACCGCAAACCGCGAGAAACAACTACTGGGCCATTGGGGCCCATTCAAACTCAACGCTACCCTGTCCCGCCAAGGGCTAAGATAGTGCGCCAAAACCCGTCCCATCTTATCGGAGCTTAACTAGAATCCCATTGGGTACGGATCCCGACGCACTCCCGACCATTCTAACTGAAAATACTACCCTCCCCTTGGGTGAACAAAAGTAAGGTCGACTCCAGCCTAAACATGTAAAGAAGCTAGCTCTGGCTTGTTTATGAGCCGGAGAAGATATACATAGAAAACAGTCTCGTTGAGAGACTTCAAAACGTGAATAACGAGGAAAACAGTCCTCTCAGCGGAGAGCGCGAGCAATACGTACGTCAAAAAAAAAAGAAGAAAAACGGAGAATCTGCGGGACACAGCGCGCATGTGTCTCTCGAACGCAAGCGTAGCGGACGACCTGTGATAATGGGGAATTTTCGCGGACCGCGTTTCGCCCTCCGCTAAGGCCTCTGCATCGAAGAAGCCAATACTGCGCCTGCGCGCCGTTGGCCTTGGCTGTAGAGTTCCGGGTATCATAGCACGTTGCGGAGATCGTTGCGGGATGGCGAAAAACGATGTACGAAAACTCCCTATTCACCTTCGGCGTTCCGGGGATAGGAAAGCCACACTTCACGGCGGTTCTGACGGTGCTGTGTGCATGCGGGCTCATAAACCCCAGTTTTTTCTCAGAGTCACTCCAGCCAGCGTCTGGAACCACCGGAACCTGACTTGAGTTTTCCGAGGACGTTCTTTGAGCTTGAGACGGGGCCACGGTGCTAGGTCGAGTTAATAGAATGACGTGCCAGTCGTTTGACGGCTGCACTTTCTCGCTCCAAGTGCCCGCGTGGGTTCGCGTTCCCGTACACCCCCGGGGCAGGAGCAAGCTCCAAGGGAAAGGAACCGCCGTGGGATAGACATATCTGTGTACACGACGGAAAAGCGCGGTTCACCACTTACAGCGAAATATAAACTAATTACCTAAAACAAAACGCCGCCACGGCGGCAAGCGAAAATGCGACCACCTCTACAGTGCCCAACCGACGGACCTAACATGCATGCCACTGTCTTCCAAGGTCAGTAATTCTACTGGTTCAGGACTGGCAACGTGCCTGATTCATGGTGAGGTTCGACGGCACGCCTCGGAACGGAGGGTTTTCACTAAGAATAATCCTCGCTTACAGCAGACATTTCTAGACATCAATGTGTGTTCTTTTGTTTTGTTTTTTAACCAATTTTCTATTTTTGACAACGGCGGATGTTAATCAATGTTCTTGAGGAAAACTGGAAAGCCTTCCGCCCATCGGGGAGGAGGGGGAGGGGGGGGGGGGGGTATCGGTGGCCGAGTGGGCTAGCGCACACCAGCTCGGAGCACATGGAGTGAAAACTGGCGCTGCAGAACTCCAGGGAGTCTCGGTTCAATCCCCAGCCCTGCACGTTTCGATCTGGATGAACTGGCGTGCGGTCGTGTATCACTACTGCCCGGTGCACGTTCCAGACTAGCGGTTGTACTGCAATGGCTAAATTGCTTATCTACAGCTGAGACACCAGACGCCCATTGGGGTTGACTAACTTCCGGCGGTACAATTAATTTATCGCCTACCTATTATAGATATCAATGTTGCTAAGAACTTATTCAGAGAGTTTGTAATGATTTTCTTTTTAACACAGCCATATGGGATTTTATTTCCGCCAAATGTCGCATTTCTAGCGGACAATAAAAAAAAATACTTATTCCACAACAAGCAGACTTTCAAGACATATTTTGCCGCGCATTTGAGCATACATAATAATTACTATCTACCCTCTTCATTTTTTTAAACTTTATTTTACAACAATTTATGTAAAACAATCCTACGATTCATCCTTTAAACGACTTTTTATAAAAAAAGTCTCATGGGTGCTTTCATTCCGTACGCACACCTTCAACCGAACCGCAGTTGCGAGCGCATGCTTACTGAATTGCAGTTTTTTTTATAAACAGTGCAATAGCCTTATACCATAGTTAAACGGGCGCCCTTAACTACAGTTAACTGCGACTGAGGTGAGATTTAGCTATGGGCAAGGGTGCCCGACGTGCATGATAAACCGAGGTTACGCTCAAGTATAGTTAGCAGTTACTGCCAACTGTACCTTAGTCAAACTGCCACCCTTTACCGCAGCCGGAAATCAGTCACACTTAAAGGTGGTTAAGGGTGCCCATGTAAGTAGGGTGTAAAACGATTCCATTGTTTTGGCGATGTGCGTAACCTCTTCCGGTCGCGCACACCGCGAATAGTATCGAGTGTTCACAGCGTTTGTAGCCTTGCGCCGTCACGCCTCATCCTTACTGAGGCATTAGAGCAACAGAAAATATGCAAAAGATATAATGAGACAAAATGACTTACGAGTGTCATGGGGAAGCTTCGCCTGAAAAAATAGAAAGAACGAAAACACATGTTTCAGCCTACTGCATAAACTTCTTCGGGAGTAATAAAATACGTGCACTGGCAATTCAACGTTGTCACATTAATATCGAGCGTAAGCACAGACTGGATACAATTGCTGCTTCAGTGTTCGGCTGGTTCTCGTGCTCAGTTGTCGAAGGACGCCATGCATCGGACTGTTATCCAATTGACTACTTCTTAAACTCCCTGTACGCAACACTGTGCGCGTTGTATTATGCGACCTCTTTGGGCATGGAGAGGAGTAACATGGCTTCGGATTTTACTCTCCCATTGACAAAGTAGTGAATCTCAGCACTGTATGAAAATGAAGTCAGCTCTCGCTTGCATAGCACCAATTCATCTTTTTGAGAGCCCCCGTTGAAACAGGGACCTCCAGCGGCCATAAGGATCTGTTAGAGTCACTAAATGAGCTACTCTTAGGGTATGGGCACTCTGTTCCGCAATATTGTTGTGGACGCCGCCATCTTGGTGCTTAGTAAAGGGCAGACGGAACTGCCGATCGTCAGTATTTGAAAGTGCGACTTTGTCACCATTAGATTCGGTGTTAGGGAGGGCATGTAATATTCACTTGATCTGCAGCGAACTGTTTAAACATTTATAGAGGACGAAAGAGCGTTTCATGTGATTTTAGATAGAGCTTCAGTTAACTGGCAACCATGATTTTAAGCACCAAGATGGGTAATCTCGTTAATCTGAAGCGTTGGTTATTGAGTGGATCTAGTATCTTCCCAGACGTAGCGAGGAGTAGGAGTACGGGCGGCCAGCCACGTCCCCTACCTTTCTGGCGGTCTGGCTACCACTGGAGAGCTGAGCACGACCCTCCCTGCTCATGAATCAATTAAGAAGCTTAGGGCATTGAGGTGACAATGGAACAGGATGATCGGTCCAGCGTACTTCTTATATCTGCTATCGTAGGTCTGTGCTTACCTGCGCACACACTCGGCAAATCGGGCGCCCAAAATACGTGCCCCAACATTCTATCCGCATTTGTAGCCAACATCAACCGTATTATAAGTTCAGGGAAAGTAACGTATTCGAAAATGCGAGCACTATATTTGGTCGTGACGGGATGTCGTAAAGTGAGATTGGAAAATCGAAACCAAAACTGCTGCCAATCGTATCGCAAGATGCTGTGCTCGATACTGCGCCACTGGGATCGTGTCAATTTCTCAAGAGATCTTTTGTCCAGTCGGCGCCATCAGACTGTGATAATGCAGACGTAAAGGGAGAGAAGGCTGCTCACATGCTTTGATTATTTTAGGTGGCGTTACGTTATAGGCTATATGTATTAGAGTTCCTGTATAGCTCCCTACGGGAGCCAGAGTTGCGCATTCATCCCCGTAGCGCCGTCTTTCCTGCTTGACATGTTGATCCAGCTCCTCACGTGACTGAATTCGGCGAATTGCAGCGCCGCGCGTTCGAGGCGCGCGGCGCGCTCAAAAGCAGGGGAACGTTCGGCGGGGCGCGCGTAACGTTTACTTTCCTGCACAGCACTTCATCCGGCTCATCACGTGAACGCGCAACTCTGGCTCCCGTAGGGAGCCTATGCAAAATGCTTGCCAGATATCATCATCATTGTGCCATTAGGAGCCGCCATATTGGGGGAGGGGGAGAGGGCTCTCATCTTCCAGATGTGGACGAGGCGCATCTGCGTTTAACGCGGTTTCGTGATATTAGGACAATGTTTGTTTTTTGTGCACTCAAGGGGTTCCAGTGTAGTTCCGGTTCGAAGAAGAAAAGAAAGATGGCCGCGAAATTCTGGAAAAAGTAATGGACCTTTTGTAGAAATACGCGGTGCGCATGCCCGGAGTATTTCATGCGCCTGGGTTCGAGAGTATCTAGTGCCAAACAATCCGCCATCTTGCATTTCTCGCCTTTGAGCGGTTTCGTTGTGTCGACCTCGGGGCGGAAGATTACGCACGATGGGGACAAAGGTGAGCTTGGGGGAGCCGTATCTAGGTCACATCGCCTCAATGGGTGAACAAGATGTAGCTGACGTTTTGGGTGTGGTACGGGTGGCAAGATGGCGGATTGTTTGGAACTAGATACTCTTGAACCCAGGCGCATGAAATACTCCGCGCATGCGCACCGCGTATTTCTACAAAAGGTCCATTGTCGCCAACAAGGTCTCAAGACTCGTCACTCAAGCGCTTAAGCAGTGAACTGGGCCTTGAAGGTGAGTGAACTGTCTTTATTGAAGACGCTGTGTGAGGGGTTCGAACTGGACTTGTAGCAAGTGATCATATTGTTGTTCCACGACTCCCAAGTGTTTCGGGATCATTGTCTCTTGGGCGAAACTATCTGTACGGGAACCCTCCAATATAGCCAAAATTTGCAATCGATCATAAGTACACTAGATGGCGATTTTCGGTTTGCATATGGTATATTGCTTTCACTCGAAATATCAATCTGGTGCCTAGAATACATGAAAGGAGTCATTCAGTCTTCTGGCAATAATTCTAGATTCAGACTAGAATCGATGGCCACGTACTATATAGCACCGAATCTCGGATCAGGTGGGTCAAAATGTATTGTTACCGTACCCAGGAAGCCAAACTTCTATCTGTGCTTTCAACACTTTCGATCCAGACGAACGTGCGGTCGCAAATTTCCATTTCCGCAATGATGACTGAACCTGAGGTCCCTCGGCGGCCATCTTGAAGTAGCAAGTTGTCCCCTAGATTGCGACACCGATTCGTGTGGCCGAGAAACTGTAGTTTGACTCGTGGCACCGATGTTCCGGCTGTACTCCGTTTCACCTTATGTACCGCAAGAAAGGCTACAAGCGCGAGCTCCTTGCTGTAGGGCATATCTCGGCGGCACAAGCTCTCGTGTATTAAGGGCAGCTGCCAACGCTATGAGCTCGCGCTTCTAGCCTTCGCTGCGGTACAACCTAAAGTGAAACGGAGTATAGTCCCTTTGCGCGTTGCATGATCACCGCGTGCTCTCGCCCGCGTCACGCGGTGCCAGCGCTGCCCAGTTTGCTATACTCTGCTTCATACTTAGCGTGCAACGCTGTCAAAGCTACTGGCGCGAGCGCGTGGCTTCATCTATGGGTTTGTTTGCGCGAGAACTCGTGCAAATGATCAACGATATCAAGCCCCATGCTCGCGCCAGTAGCTTTGACAGCGTTGCACACTAAGTATGAAACAGAGTATAGACTGCTAAGCAAAACAACTAGCTCAGCTAGAGCTCAGCCAGCTGATCTAACGGAGGATGCTAAGCTGGGTGAGGTTCACTGATATGGGGTTCTGATGCGAGGCGCAGTAATTTCTACTTGCTTTTGTGCAAGACATCACAGAGTTGCAAAAAGATCTTGCGGCTTGACTCGTGATTTTTCGTGAATTAAAAAAAAAGAAACAATTGCATGACATAAACGTTCAGCAGGCTCTCTTTCCCCTTTCTTTCAAGACATGGGTTGACAAGGACGTCTGCTAGAAATGTGGCCACGCTTGGCGATTGATTTATCAGGTCAGTGTGATAGCAATTAAAAGCGTCTGGATTTTATAAAATGCTGCTTCAATTAACAAAAAGTTATTGCTCAAACTAGCTGATGATTGTTGAACATATTTTAAGAAAAAATAACCAAACTTGTGAAAGAAAGATGAAGGACTTTGTCTGTTCGGTCGTCTTCCGTTTTTTCCCAGTCTCGAGGTTTTATCTTAAAAATAGTGTTTCGCGCGAATGCTCTGCATATTGGTTAAATTAAAGGGCCCAGATAAAAGCGATGCCTACAGACAACTGTACTCCTCGAGGTGCCGATTAATGGAGGTAGTTTAAGTAGATCGTTCCGATATCTCCGATAACTATAGTCGATACATCGACGCGCCTTCACACATGCGTGCCATATTGCTACGAAAGTGTAAAAAGTACCTGGATATTTTTATCTCTATTCAAGCACAACTCTGTGGTCAATATTTTAGTTTTACAAAAATATAACATATTCCTGTTTATTCTTGAAATGGCCAGAACTGACGTTTCTCCCACCTATCGAGGGTCGCAGTTTTGACCGCTCGCTATTCTGTCACTTCACAAGAAAATGCGCTACGACTCGTGAGACTTTCAACATAGATTACATTATAATGAATGGAATTCAAAACTATTGTAGTTTGAAATAAAAGGACAAAATGTCTAAAAATCTCCCGTTGGTGATTTTAAGAAAAGTTGTGTATTCTTACATTGATCCTATTAAAGTTATTCGAATTACCTCGATATTAACAAAAACCTGAAGTGTGCCCATTTTTATTTAATATAATTTTTGATATTATTTTGTACAAATTAAAATATTTTATACATTTGCTTCAATTGCCAAGGTAATATCGTGATATATCATGAAATCTAAATAAATATATTATTTTTTCTATATAACCGTAAATAAATCTTGCATCTTATTTATTTATTTTTTTATTTAATATACCTTTCCAGCGACCAAGGACATTACAGAAGGAGAGAAAATAAGGTGAAAAAAAACATTAACAAAATTGTTTTAATTATAAACAAAATACAAGGGGTAGGAACAATACAAATAAAATCATTATACATTTATTAACACAGTTGACACAATCATGTGACCAGGTTCAAGCATTCGTCAATGACTCTGGAAAAAAAAAACTGTGTTTGATGATGACGTGACTTGCGACTTGGGTAAACTATTTCATTGCTGAATAGTAAAAGGAAAAATGGAGTATTTTAAAATGTTAGTGCACATGAACATTCGCGAACCTTGTTTTGATGATTACCTTGCGTGAGATGAAGTGAGGAGGTTGAAGAAATGGTTCCTTGTTTATGTCCGTTTTGTTGTTATATATATTATTAAAAAGTTTTAGACGTAACGCGAGCTTACGGCATTTTAGCGGTTTTATCCGAGAGTATATTAAGACACTCGAGCTTACAGTGTTGCCATAAATTCCGGTCACGATTCTTGCTGCTTTCTTTTGAACTGTTACGAGGTCATCACAGAGATATTGTGTTTGGGGATTCCACAGTACACACGATTATTTATTAATGGGCCTTATATTCGGTCTATATAATTTCTCTTTATCTCTGGAAGGGCAGCCTTGAAAGTTGCGTCCTAAAAATACAACATACGAGTGGTTTTACCCGTAAATATATTAATCTGAAACTGCGAAGATAAATGTTCTGCAATATGTACCTCAACATGCTTTGCCTCTGGAGTAACAATAAATGCCAAGCCGTTTAAACCGTACAAAAAAAAAAAAGCTTTTTTTTTTTTAACAGGCATATGTGATTGTTTGTTTGTTTTTAATGTTCAGTTCCTGCTGCCATCTTCCACACCACCATAAATGCAGTCTATATCCCGTTGCAAAACAGCACTATCATTAAAATCACAAACAGACCGATAAACCACGCCATCGTCGGCATAAACAGAGCTTCACGAATTTATGCCTTCGCTGATATCGTAAAAAAACAAGCAATAAAAGGTGACTTCGAACTGAACCCTGCGGGACTTTCGAAGTGGCATCCACGCACGTTGAGCTTATACCTTTTTCCACAACGCAATGTTTTCGCTCAGTAAAGTAGTCTTTTAACCATAATAATACAGCACATAGAATATGGAATGAGAATAATTGAATTAACATTAATTTCTGCGAAACTGATTCGAACGCTTTTCTAAAATCACGGAAAACAAAATTCACCTGAGAACATCGGTGTATGAGAATGTGACGTCATGAAAAAATTATCATAATTGTGCTTCGCACGGAAAGCCGTTTTTAAAACCATGCTGGAAGGGAGAAAAATATTTGTTCGCGTTCAAATGATTGACAAAAGTGCGAAATATTATGTGTTCTGACCATTTTAACATGCATAATAAAGGCACAGAGGTCGTTAGTTATCTACTTTACTCGTTAACCTGCCTTTATGCACAAGCACAATATTGGCTACCTTCCACTCTGCCCGCAGCTTTGAAGATGACGAGGAATTTGTGAACAAAATAAAGAGAAAACAAAAAACAGCGTCGGAGCGTTCCTTCAAGGCGCGATTAGAAATTTCGTCAGGGCCAGTGGCCGTTTCTGGGTTCAAGTTAAGAAAGAGGCTTCGAATCCCGTCAGCACTTATTTCAAAATTCACCATTGGAGAAAGCGACTCAGCGAGGAACTGATGTGGACTGTTCGGAGAAAATTTATTGAAAAAAATTATTCAAGCACACAGATTTTTCAGTGCCATCAAATACCAATGTACCATTACTATCAATTGGCGGTACGCCAGCCTCTTCCTTTCTGTTACCCCTGATTATAGCCTCCTCTTTACTCCCAAACCTGGCAGTTCGACGAGGGAGCCATGGAGTGCTCGGTCACAGATTTGGTGCGCGAGGACCTGGTAGCACAGAGCATCAAAGAGCCATTTCTCGGTGAACCTGGACGGCAGCGCACAGCATTTGCAGCGGCGAGGACCCTAAACACGCTTGTTCGCTCGGGGGAAGTGTGTTTCGGCGTCTCGCCGCAGCGGGGCGCCAGTCAAGTGGCTCTCCTCTCATCCGTTGTCTGCCCTCCACCTTTTCCATTTCGGTGGCCGCTTTTCGTGGCGATCTTCCAGGCTTTGTCAGTGTACAGGAGGCTATGCCCTCATATATTTCCATACAGTTTAGAATTTGTATTTAGACGATGTTCCAGAGAATTATAGAACCGTTGTTTCGACGTTTCTAGCTGGTGTCTGTAGGTACTATTTATTTGTTTTATTTGCCTAAAATACTCGGGAGTTAGTTACTTAAGACATCTTAAATACGAACGCCTTTATTTTCGTTTGTGTTCGCCATAACCTCGCCATTCATCCAAGGTTTTTTTTCTACTGCATGCCATGTCCTCATTGTATATGATGGTACGTGAAAATCAATTGAAATGCTGTAGCTGAAAAAAAAGCAACATATTCCAGAGATCGTCGATATCTAAAGGCGAGCTGAGTTCCTCAAATTCTTAAAGAAAGGAAGACATCTCCTCTTTTGGGCTAGAGCAGTCACCCTGGTCATAGAAGTTAGCCCTCATAGGGAAACATTTCGAAGTTCTTGCGTGTGGGCACTTTAGATTACCATAACGACGTCATGGTCGTTGATTTCCGGTAAAACCGATGCGGAAGACATAAGAGCATTTTGATTTGTAATTGTAAAAAGGAGATCCAACATACTGGAACGTTGAGCACCAGCTCTCGTTGGTGTTAATATGTTTTGGTAAAGGCTGTAACTTTAAATAAAATTGATGAGTGAAGAATGTACTGAAGGCGTGTTGGTCGTTCGAGGAAGACCACATTGCTAATGCACATCGGGAGAGTCGGAGTCTCCGCCTATTATCAAACATTCGCGGCCAACAGATAGCAGGGTGTCTGACACTTCTAGCAGTGACGGAACACTAGACCTCGGCGGTATGAAAAATAAACCAACCATCAAAAATGCACCGTTTCGAATAGCTACCTTAGACCATACTGACTCAGCGCTGTTATGAATATTGGGACAAATAACAGTGCTCTGTAAACTGTTATGAGCAAAGTTTAAAACACCTACGCCGTGTGTGTTTGTGTCTTTACGATAGACAGAAACTTCTGAGGAAAAATCCTTTGCGTTAACAACAGAAGCATCGAACCATAGTTGGCGCAAGTGATCAGGCTAGATTTCAATGATTCAATAAGAGGGGCAAAGTCGTCTACCTTATGTTTTATGCTACGACAGTTCAACAGCAGAACAACAATATCGCGCACTGGAGACACGGGTTCACGATGCAGATTCCGAGACTGTTATGATATACAACTAACAGACTGTTCAGCATGATCATAGAAAAACGCAGTTTCACCGATAATAAGCCTGTTAAAACGTAGTTTGAACCTATCTCCTTGCGATTTCCCGAATAGACCGATGTCACCATCTTGTTTGGCTACGCCACCGCTGCCGCAATGCATCGAAGGAACTTTAGTCACTCTGCACGTGTGACAACCTCGTTGGAGCTCTGCGCATGCGGAGCACGAGAAGGCATAAGCCACCTCTGGCACTGCCGCCTGGTTCCTGGGAACTAAAGTTATGGCGGCTTCACGCATGCGCCGAAAGCTGGGTGAAATCGGTCTATTGCAAAAGTTCTTTACTTTTATGACACACATTTTTTTAAATATCCTCGCTAATGGCAATTCTAAAATCTTTGAGTCTAAATTCTAAAGAAAGGAGGTGGTGTTTTGTTATAACCACCAAAACAAATTACATTAATAGGCCTTAGCTTGTCATATCTAAAACATCCAAGCCAATGGGAGCGCCCTATAGCCCCCCCCCCCCCCCCCCTGATGCGAAAAGTTTCATACGTTTCCATAACTTTGGCATTGCGCCTGGAACCGCGTCACATTTTGGTCGTCGCTAATTCTTTAAGGGGTAAGATTGCGACGTCTCGACGTATTTTCCAAGTCATGCTGAAGTGTTGACAGGTGATCAAATTGCTTATTAGGTTCGGACGTGAAAATTTGTATTTCTTGCCTTTCCACTTTCACCGTGTTGAACGATGGCATTTCTGTTTCCAGCGCAGTCATTTTGTGTGATAGATAATTCAGTTTTGCGTTAACAGTGTGCTGATTTTGTTTTAAAGCTGTAAATTCACTTGAAAGAAAATCTTGGCCGTTTTCTAGTCTTAGCAGGATCCCAATAGCCTTAAGCAGCTGTTCTGCTTTTCGCGCTGTGAATGGTCCGGGGTTGGATCCTACATATTCAGACAGCATTTGTAGTAGCTATAACTACTGAACAGCGCTTTAAAATGGCGAGGTTTTACAGATAGCATGCATACACGCATTCACGATGGTACTGGGGCATGGTACGGACAAATAATTTTACTTTCAACAGTAGTCAACGTCATAGTAAGGGTGATTAACCTGAAGAACAAGGAAGCGGTGAGTGATCGAAGCACTTTATGTCGGCACCGAGCCCCGATCCAGACGGTGACCGACAGACTTTTTTTGTAGACCCTAGACAAGTGCCGTGCCAGCTCTTGGTCCCCTGGTGTCGAAGTTCGCACCAATGAGAGGCAAGTGATAGACATCAGATGTGGGCGGTCGCAGGGAGCAGAATGATAGGGAATTGTTGACGTCATCGAGGTCAGCTGTGGTCGGAATGGTTACTGTGCCATCTAGTGTGTCCCAAGAAACGAAGAAAACATGAAGAACAAGAAAGGGTACGTGATCGAAGCACCTCATGTCGGTACCAAGCCCCGTCCAAACAGTGACCGACGGCTACTTTTGTAGAGCGTAGTCAAGGGCCGTGTTAGATCTTGGTCCCCTGGTGTCGAAGTTTACAGCAATCAGCGGCAGGTGATAGACATCAGATCTTCGCGGTCGCACGAATCCGAATGATGGAAAATTGTTGACGTCATCCAGGTTTGTTGTGGTCGGAATGGTTGCTGAGCCAACTTCTGCGCACCAAACAACAAAGAAAACATGAAAAATAAAAAGCCTAAGTGATCGAAGCACTTCATATTGGCACCGAGCCCTCTTGTGAAATGTGCGTTGGAAAACGGCCACTTTTACTGCTGAATAAAATAACTTTTACTTCGCATTTCACCCAATCTCAGGTGTTCTAGGTATACGTGTTAAGTATTATTTTGAGATAATTAACAATATTAATGACACAATATTGTGACAATGACACAATATCTCTGAAAACGTAGAACGCGTGAACGAAATTCTTTAAAATTGCATTATAATTAAATGGTGTTTGCGAACAACTGCTGTCGTTGCACTTCTAAGATGTATATATATATATTTTTATGCTGAGTTCCTATGTTTACTAGGAGCATGCCCTTAAGTGTCGTTGCTGCAGTATGACGTGAAACTGAGTGACGACAGTTCAAATTTGTATAAAAAGGTACATTCCGAACAAATATTAAAAAAAAAGTGAGAGTACTAATTAAAAAAAGAACACGTAAACGCTTAACCATGCGGGTCCTTCGTCTATTCATTAAAAAAATACGAACTCGATTTCGATGCATTGTAAATCTAGAAACTGGGAATGCTTTGAAACGTACGTCATTGAAGGTATCAAACGTTGCACGTTTTTGTTTATTGCGCGTTAAGTTTTGACGAGTGCTTGTCGCATTCTGCATTGAGACATTCATCGTAAATTGTCAATTTCTTTGCAAAAAGGAACCAAATAAATCGCACGCGCACAGACACGATATTATCACCGCAAACAGGGGCGTTAGCACAGCTGCCACCGGTATTATGGTCGTGGCCACGGGACCGCCGCCTTGAAGGTGCTGCGTTAGCAGTCGTACTACACCACGTAAATCAGTCATCAACAATGTTAGAACCAGTACACTGATATCTCACCCGCTGATGCCTTGTCGATTCCTAGATCTGAGAACAAGATCAAACTCTCGCTGCATAAATATTACGGAATTCTCATTTTTTGCATTTACTCTTGAGCTATGTTCACGCAGCTAATACATTATACAAAACACAGTCTGTCGACACTGTCTTAGTTGCGTTTCCTCCTTGTATGACTGTCACACGGATCATACAAAAACTGTTTTCAGAAAAGTTCAAAGCAAAAGACATATAGGGTTGAAGCAAAGATGTGTCGAACATGTTTGATATGTGTCCGCAAATAATCATGTCATCATTTCTGCAGCGAACATCGTGTCGTTTGTATGATGTAATAGCGAAGCGACTGCGGATTTAACAAACAATATTATTCGCACATTACCAACTGTTTTCTTTCTGGTTGGTAGAGGACGTGCCTGTTTTAACAGCGAAATATCTTAAATCACGAAAGCAGCTGTTTTGAAAAGCGACGGCGCCATGCGGTGGAGCCGGCGACGCAGCCTGCGCTGCAGAGGGCTGGGGCTCTCGCGTAGCTGATACGGGACAAACCTAGACCTCACGTCCGTTCCCTTTGTCCTTCAGAACAATGCAAAAGCAAACAAAAATCATAAACGTTGCTGCCTAGAAATGAAAGAAAGAAAGTTGATGGGACTTGTACTCTCGCAGGCAGACAAAGCAGCGTAAAACGGCGAGTGACTCTGAGCAGACTGCAGGGAAACATCAGGCCTTATCTAAAACAAAATATCGAAGCATTTCCGCATTGTCTACGAAGGAAAACCACGCGCCTAGCTTCCTGTGGAGCACGGATGTCGCCATTTATTTGTGTCTGCGGAATTCCATTGGCAAAAGATGATGCCCGGAAAGTTTATTTCCAAACGTGCGACCTGAGTTGGTTTGATGATATACTTTTTTTCACTTATCAGATACTATTTTTGTGGTCGAGGACGTACCAACCTCATAGTTCGCTAGGAATTCCCACCGTAAAATTCAGGAGTCTGCAAACTATTTGCCCAAAGGGCCGCATTTGGGAGTTGTCGCTGTATCAGGGGCCAGAAAATATTTAAGTAAAAATAAAACACATAATGAGTAAGTCTAGGGAGGGTTTTAAGTACAAAAAGTCACGATAGAGTTTTACAAGAGTCTGAAGAGGTTTAATGTATACATTATATTTCACAATCCAATATTTAAGTAATTATGACATCATACAATAAGTTTGAACCAGAAACCTCGGGGGCGTATATGAGCGTGCAGAGGACGTCTAGATTTTTTATGCAGGCCAGAAGAGTAAGGATAAAGGTAGAACTGGTGATTACACTATGCAATAGTTCTCAAATGGGTCACACTAAGCATGTATACATGAGAACTCACAGGAAATTCAACATAGTTAAAAAGACAAAGGTAGTTAAAGTGGTGATGCTCGTGATGAAACCATGCAATATATATATTTTGTTGTATGACACGTACTATCAGCTAGGAATCAGAACTGATGTGATGAGTTTGCTGAGCGACGTGGCGCCCTTCCTTTTCGCGCGCAAACTTCTGCGTCCTTAGCAGCGGTGGAAACACGCACCGGGACGGGAATCATTGCGAGGACCGCGGGAGGGTTGAAAGAATCTCGAGGGCCGGATTTTTTCCGAGGCCCGTAGTTTGTTTGGAAACAACTGAATCAATATCTGGTTATACGCAAGATGTGACAAAACACAGACACCCTTATTAATTTGTTTACATTAACAGCGCTACAATTGGTGTCAACTTCCTGTGGCGATGCAGCCAAATGTACGTGAAGCACGGGCTCCTCCTAGCGCCGATTGAAGTTGGGCAGGCGCACTCATTTTATTTTCAAAAATTCCACAGAAAGTCGTCCCTGACAGTCTGGAGAAGACTTTAAATACTCCAGATATTTATTATATGAATTACCCGTCTATCAGGAATGAAACTAGCCTTCACAGCCTGCTAAAGTATATGTCAATGTGAATAATAATAATAATAATAATAATAATGGTTTATTTATTTTTTTCGGATGCGACGAAGTATGATTCGGGTCTGCCGAAGCCAGAATTGGCTTGTGTGGCTAAACCACCAGTAGAAAAGTTGTAAATCAATTAATTTCAACATTGTGAAGAGTGCATCAGCACATAAAACACACACGCACACACACACACTCACACACACACACACACACACACACACACACACACACACACACACACACACACACACACACACACACACACACACACACACACACACACAAGTTTTAAGAAAAAATAACATTGAAGCATTGGTAAAGTTAGTGTCCAGAGTTGTTGGTATGTGGATAGTCACATTACATGAAGAAGACACACACACACGTGAAAATATAAAAAAAAAATGAAGCACAGGTCATGTCAAGTTGCCATAGTACTTGAGTTGTAATAAAGATCACATCACTGGCCTAAGAAAAAAAAATCTTTAGAGCGCAGTTTAAGACGTCCCGAAGATGAATCTGGTTTGTGCAGGACCACTTGATTTAAAATAGGTCTCGTAGGGCTTGTTTTAACTTTTTTTTCGAGTCCAGGTCCAACACTCTTTCAGGGAGACTGTTGAAAACGTCCGGTACATAAAATATTCGTTGTCTTCTGCCATACCTCGTTGACATTCTTGGCACCTCAAAACGAGTGGTATGTCTGAGTGCCCGAGGTGCAATGTGGGGAACTTTAAAACTGTCATCCCATTATTATTATTATTATTATTATTATTATTATTATTATTATTATTATTATTATTATTATTATTATTATTATTATTATTATTATTATTATTATTATTATTATTATTATAATAATAATAATAATAATAATAATAATAATAACGTTCATTTAGATCAAACAAATGATAGAGGGAGACCGAGGAAAAAAGCTGCATCGTGCAGCTGGACAAGTCCTCATACCTTATCTTACACAAACAGCAGTGGCACAATAAAGCAATAAACAAGACACAATAGTATTAAAAAAGAAAACAAAGAATGTAATCAGGCGGCAATATTCACGTTTTTCAAAAGATCCTTGGCAAGCAAGTGGTGTAGAGTCCTTGATTGTGCCGTCGCTACTAGATTTATTTTTACTTAATGAGCAAGCGAAGCGCAAGCCACAAGAATCTGTATGTTTCCCTAAAAGATGCTTGCGCTGCACGAGCATGCGTGTGGGGACATCTGAAAGCCTGGAATTTGCGCTTGTAGCTAGTAAACGCGGGTAAATGTAAGGAGCCAAGGCAAATCCAAACATAGCTATTCTCTGGATGGTAACTTTGGCCATTATTTAGAGAGACTTTCAGATGCATAAATGTAAAAATTCCATTCTTACCTTGGTTGTCGATGTTGCCGACTCGTACAGGAGGACAAACGCCACGACGAGAGCGGCGATCACTGTGAACGGGACGGCATATTTCGCGTAGCGGATGATCTCCCTCTTGATCTGTCTCGTTGTTGGCAAAGCCTCGGGTGTCGTTTTTTTCTCACATTCATCACCTCCAGTCGACATTTTCATAACTTGGTAGACAAAACGGTGCAAATCCGGCAGATATCTGGATCGGCTGGACGAACGGGTGACGCAAAATAACTCGCAGGAAGTCGGAGCCAGACGGGCGCTCCCTGCCGCGCAAAGAGTTCGTTCGTCGTCGGGCAGCGCTTGCGCAACTGGAGCCTTTCTACGCGCAACCGGGCGGTGGGCTTGCTTCCGCCGCCTTGTGATATGCGAACTTCTGAATGCGATAGAAGGGAGGAGAGGGTAAGCAGACGCAAGAAACCGAAACTATGAGTCACATCCACGGTGCAGAGTTTCTGAGCGGCAGCTTATTCTTTAACGTCCCGGCTGCACACGCCCAAGCTTGGAATCGATATGCAACTGCACTAATCTTTCTCGTGTTCAGTTTGTTGCATCGCGCTTGGCGAGCGAAAAAGAAAACCATTTTGAGGCACGACTTGTGATACGATCCCTGGAAATTAGCCACCGCCCGCGTGCGTTGCCGCCTAATGTGCGAGAGCTGCGTAATCCTATAGACCAGTTAGACGAGGACCGCTACTATGAACCACGACCAAGCCGGCCCTGCCGTGAACTCGTTCGAGGTACGCAGGGCTGCTACGGCCCACACACGCAAAGCAAGTACTAGGCGCCGGCGTCCCTCTCGCTAATTGTTTTGCGTGCTTGTGTTCACTTCGAAGGTTACACTCGCCATTAAACATATATATTACCGAAACGTGTTCCTTGAGGTATCGGTGTCGTGATGGACTGCGGCACATGTCTTGAGGAGAACGTCTTACCGAATTTTTTATCGGTTCTGTTCGAGTTTGTGTTTACGACTCTCGCTTCAGTTACAGTTCAAATCTGGGAAGCTAAAATAACGGTTTGAGCCGGTTCTAACCGGTTTCGCAGCGGTTGGAACTAAAAAATTGAGACTTAGTTTTCCTCGTTGTTTTGCCAATAGGCACAATTTAGAACGCGAAACGAGTAATTATATAGCTTGTTATCGTGCTTACTATCTATTTTTGTTTTCAGGTGCCGAAAATAAGAACTTGCGTTATTTAATTTTAAGGAAAGATAAAATAAAATATTGAAAGACGTTTACAACTCCGTGTAATGCGGAATTAGAGCGCAGCTCTTGAGGAGGACGAAGGGGAGGGTATACCTTTCCTCCCCCTCCTCCTCTACGGCTCTTCTCCCATTTAGCGGGACATTTTGGCTTCATATTTCGCTAAATATAGAAAAAAAGTTCCCCGCGAAATGTTCAGGAAACATTTTTCTGCTGGGAAATATTTTTGGCTATATATAGCGGACAATTTTTTTACGCTAAATGTAGCCAGGAAAATATTTCTGACACTATGCAATAGTTCTCAAATGGGTCACACTAAGTATGTATACATGAGAACTCAAAGGAAATTCAACATAGTTAAAAAGACACAGGTAGTTAAGAGTGGTGCTGCTCGTGATGAAACCGTGCAATACATACATTTTGTTATATGACACGTACTATCAGCTAGGAATCAGAACTGATGTGATGAGTTTGCTGAGCGACCTGGCGCCCTTACGTTTCTCGCGCGTATTTCTGCGTCCTTAGCAGCGGTGGAAACACGCAGCGGGACGGCAATCATTGCGAGGACCGCGGGACGATTGAAAGAAGCTCGAGGGCCGGATTTTTTCCGTGGCCCGTAGTTTGTTTGGAAACACCTGAATCAATATCTGGTTATACGCAAGATGTGACAAAACACGGACACACTTATTAATTTGTTTACATTAACAGCCCTATAATTGGTGTCAACTTCCTGTGTCAATGCAGCCAAATGTACGAGATGCACGGGCTCCTCCTAGCGCCAATTGAAATTGGGCAGGCGAAATCATATTATTTTCGAAAATTCCACAGAAAGTCGTCCCTGAGAGTCTACAGAAGACTTTAAATACTCCAAATATTTATTATATAAATTACCCGTATATCAGGGATAAAACTCGCCTTCACAGCCTGCTAAAGTATATGTCAATGTGAAAAATAGTAATAATAATAATAATAATAATAATAATATCGTTCATTTAGATCAAACAAATGATAGATTGAGACCGAGGAAAAAAGCTGAATCGTGCAGCTGGACAAGTCCTCGTGCCTTATCTTACACAAACAGCAGTGACACAATAAAAAAAAATAAACAAGACACAATAGTATTAAAAAATAAAACAAAGAAAGTAATCAGGCGGCAATATTCACGTTTTTCAAAAGATCCTTGGCAAACAAGTGGTGTAGGGTCCTTGACTGTGCCGTCGCTACTAGATTTATTTTTACTTAATGAGGAAGCGAAACGCAAGCCAAAAGAATGTATATGTTGCCCTTAAAGATGCTTGCGCTGCACGAGCATGCGTGCGGGGACATCTGAAAGTCTTAAATTCATTCTTGTAGCTTTGCTACACTCGTACTTCAAGTAAACGCGGCTATAATGTAAGAAGCCAGGGCAAATTCAAACATAGCTATTCTCCAGATGGTAACTCTGGCCATTATTTAGAGACCTTCAGCTGCATAAATGTAAAAATTCCATTCTTACTTTGGTTGTCGATGTTGCCGACTCGTACAGGAGGACAAAGGCCACGACGAGAGCGGCGATCACTGTGAAGGGGACGGCATATTTCGCGTAGTGGATGATCTCCCTCTTAATCTGACTTGTTGTTTGCAAAACCTCGGATGTCGTTTTTTTCTCACACTCACCACCTCCAGTCGACATTTTGATAACTTGGTAGACGAAACGGAGAAAATTGGGCAGATATCTGGATCGGCTGGACGACCGGGCGACGCAAAACAACTCGTAGGAAGTCGGAGCCAGACAGACGTTTCCTACCGCGCAGAGAATTCGTTCGTCGTCGGGCGGCGCTTGCGCAACTGGAGCCTTTCTACGCGCAACCGGGCGGTGGGCTTGCTTCCGCCGCCTTGTGATATGCGAACTTCTGAATGCGATAGAAGGGAGGAGAGGGTAAGCAGACGCAGGAAACCGAAACTACAAGTCACATCCGCGGTGCAGAGTTTCTGAGCGGCAGCTTATTCTTTAACGTCCCGGCTGCACACGACCAAGCTTGGAATCGATATGCAACTGCACTTCTCTTTCTCGGGTTCAGTTTGTTGCACTACGCTTGGCGAGCGAAAAAGAAAAAAATGTTTGAGGCACGACTTGTGGTGCGATACCTGGGAATTAGCCGCCGTCCGCGTGCGTTACCGCCCGATGTGCGAGAGCTGCGTAATCCTATAGACCAGTTACACGAGGACCGCTACTACGAACCACGACCAAGCCGGCCCTGCCGTGAACTCGTTCGAGGTACGCAGGGCTGCTACGGCCCACACACGCAAAGCAAGAACTAGGCGGCGGCGTCCCTCTCGCTAATTGTTTTGCGTGCTTGTGTTCACTTCGAAGGTTACACTCGCCATTAAACATATATATTACCGAAACGTGTTACTTGAGGTATCGTTCTCGTCGTGATGGACTGCGGCACATGTTTTGAGGAGAATGTCGTACCGAATTTTTTATCGGTTCTGTTCGAGTTTGTGTTTATGACTCTCGCTTCAGTTCCAGTTCAAATCTGGGAAGCAAAAATGATGGTTTGAGCCGGTTCTAACCGGTATCGCAGCGGTTTGAACTACAAAATTGACTTAGGTTTTCTCGTTGTTTTGCCAATAGTGCCTATTGGCACTATTGGCAAACCTTTTTCCTTTTTCGAGAAGCGTTCTGCGCACGCGCGAGCACTCGATGCCAAGCGGCGGAAGTTGGCACTAGAAATCGAGGAAATTCGGAAGGAGGCTGTGGATCAGCAAGTAGAACACGTAATTGCAACATATATATAATTGTGTTACACAAAAAAAAGAAAGTGGACGGAAAGAAAAACATGACGTTTGGGTGGACGCCATAGATCCCCCTCTTTAGAGTCGCCTTGGGCACGCGCCGCTGCTCGAAGAGCGAAGAAACTGGTAGCGTAGCTCCCATTATCGATTGGTAGCGAAGGTAGGTCACTTCCTCAATTTTTAGTTCGTGCACCCACCGCCTGGTGCCGTCGGTATGTGAAAAAGGTCCATTTAGAACGTGAAACGAGTAATTATATAGCTTTTTATCGTTCTTACTACAGTGATGTCTCGTTAATATGGACACCTCCGTTCCTGTAAAAAATCGTCCATAATGTGAGTTGTCCATAATAACGAGACAAAAATGCATGTATTTTCCCAGTTTTTCCCCGAAAGTGGTGTCCATATAGCGGGGTATCCATATTAACGGTGTCCATATGAACGAGACATGACTGTATCTATTTTTGTTTTCAGGTGCCGAAAATAAGAACTTCCGTTATTTAATTTTAAAGAAAGGTAAAATAAAATATTGAAAGACGTTTACAACTCCGTGTAATGCGGAATTAGAGCGCAGCTCTTGAGGAGGACGAAGGGGAGGGTACGGAGGGGAAGGCATACCTTTCATCCCCCTCCTCCTTTACGGCTCTTCTCCCATTTAGTGGGAAATTTTCGCTTCATTTTTCGCTAAATATAAAAAAAAATGTTCCCCGCGAAATGTTTTGGAAACATTTTTCCGCTGGGAAATATTTTCGGCTATATTTAGCGGACAATTTTTTACGCTAAATGTAGCCGGGAAAATTTTTCTGACATATTTAGCGGGAACATTTTTCCGGTAAATGTAGCGGGGAATTTTTTCCGCTAAATTAAGTGGCGAAGCGTTTCCGCTAAATTGAGCGGAGAAATTTTCCCGTTAAATTTAGCGAAGAAAGTTTTCCTCAAAATTTAGCGCTGATTTTTTCCGCTAAATTTAGTGTGTAAATTTTTTTGCTAAATAGAGCGGTGAAATTTTTTAGCTAAATTTAGCGGAGAAATTTTACACTAAATTAAGCAGAGAATTTTTTACGCTAAATTTAGGAGAGAAAGGTTTTCGCCAAATTTAGCGGGCAATTTTTTTCAGCTAAATTTAGCGGACAGATTCTTCTGCTAAATTTAGCGCTAAATATAGCGGAGAAATCATTCCGCTAACTTTAGTGGTAACATTTTTCCGCTAAATTTAGAGAATAATTTTTTCTACTAAATTTGGCGGGGAATTTTTTCCGGCAAATTTAGCGGGCAAATCATTCCGCTTAATCTAGCGGGAAAGTTTTTACACTAAACTTGGAGGGAAAAAAATTCCCTCTTCCTCCTCCTTCTCTTCCCTTGTGACCCTCGTAACGTCACATGTGATGTCATTATGGGAAACGTCCCAGAAAGCAACGCGCGGTTACGCCGACGGCGATGCTGCTTAAAGGGGCGGTGCAACGATATTCCATTGGAATGTTTTTCACTTTACACAAGCTTACAGGCCCTAGTGGGACTCAAGGATACTCGCACGCAACGCCACTGACCAAGAAACTCCTTTGTTGCGCTGTAATTTCGAGGACAAAACCGAGTGTTTTCATTCCATCTCTCCTTCGCAAAACCTGATGACGTAGCTGGGCGGTAGCAGTACCGCCGAGTGACGATATTTAAATGCTGTTCATAGATTGGACCCGAGCATTGCGTGGGCACTCGATTTGGGCTCGTGATAATTACTAGCTCGAGAAGCATTCGGGTAGTGGCCCGTGTCCAATCGCTGCAACGACGACAATAGCCGAGCCACAACAATGTCTGGAACTCAGCGCGTGTCCTGTGCTTTGCCAACCTTAGCGCGTGGCTATAATCAACATTGGCGGCATATAATCGGCTCCAGATCACGTGGCCGCTTGTTCTGGTTGCGAGTTGAGGGAGTGAACGCTGCTCGCTTTTCTTTAATTTTTTACTGGGACTTCTATTGCGTGGGGTGAAAAACGAACGCGTGTTTCATAGGTCAATAACGTCAGGGATTCGTTCTAAGTGTTATTTGCGCAAAGTACAAAAATTGTTGCATAGCCCCTTTAAGCCGGAAACGGGGGCCTAGGAGCTCCGCTATATACAAAACGTTGTGATTATACCAATGAAAGTGTATTTGTTTATTTCATTCACATATATTTTAACTGAATCGAAATGTTATGACTCTGGCGGGTTGCCCAAAATGCCCGTGATTGTACAACTTTGCGTCGCAGTATTAAAACTGGAATCCTAGTTGTGCACTTGAACTTAGAAATTTATAAAGTCCAACAAACAATGAATTGGGCACCTTGTCGCCATATATATCGGGAAGTCCCGTTTACAAAATACGTTTTCCAATATATATGATGACGACTCAACTGAGCTAAAATCATTATATTTTCAAAATATCAAGAAAGTTGTAGGAGAAGCCCTTTCAGTGTACCATTTATAGAAACACCGAGTAGAAATCACAACTCTTGTTTTCCTCATCAACATATTATACACTCAGCACCGTGATGCTGGCGAATAATCATGGAGGCATGAGTGATCAGAATTGTCCACTCTAATCTAAACGCGCCTTCGTACTGAGATGTAATCTGGCCTAGAATAGCGCGTACCCAAGTGAATATTTTTTCGGTATAGCTTGGTGTCTGAGCTTTGTTCCCGAAGAGATGCCGGTCAGTTCAATTTGCAAATAAGCAACATCCTTGCTAGTTGGTAATATTTTGTTGAATATAAAAAAATTGTGTTTCATATTCTAATTCACATTTCAGCAACTTAAAAGTATTGTCCGAAGAAATTTTGTCTTTTAGAAAACAATTAAATTATATTGTCATTCATTTTAGGAATATCACCCGCAAAAAATCCGAACTTGCAATCATCCGCCGCACATTTATTTCAGTATTAAAAAGAGCCCAAGTGCTCTGTTTTACACCCGCAGAACAAGCACTGGTCCCGATAGCAACAGCGGAAGCTCTGACGTAACATTATGCAAAGAGAGCCACGAAAGTTCTTGACTGGTGTCTCAGATAAATAACTTCTTTCTAAGAAAGTCAAGATTTACGGTTTGAGAGAAGCGCTCAATTCTTCAGCGATGATCTTTGTACGCACCATCGACCATGTTAATCAAAAGAAAGGGGAATAAGTTAACAATCGCGACTCTGATGTTATCATGCCTAGTGTGACGTAACGACACGACCAGCTATGCATACTTGCGAAATTTGACGTGAAGTTTCCTATTGATGTTTATAATTGATTGACCGAATATTGGTGTGTCTTTAATTAAAATAAATGTCACACCTGACTATATTCAAGCCCTCTCTACATGACCAGAACGAAAACTTTTGGCGAATTCCACGGTCGTTCCGGAGCGTGCAGGGATCAGTAGACTAGATCCGAGATGGAGCACGCGATTCGAGCACAGTCGCTCCGCTCCCGGATCCCCCGTGGAACATGACCACTCCTCCGGGATCGGCGGATGCTTCCCGTCATTCAGCTTCCCGCGAATCCCCTTTTCGCTATCCCGTATCTCTTCCGAGCCGAGATGCCAGGCGAGAAAGAAAGTCACGTGTGCGCGCCGAGGGTTCGCTAGGCTTGCAATCTGGAATGGGAGCTGATCCAAACTGACGAGTGAACACGTCTGTCTCGATCCCGATCACTCAGTAAACTAAGGCGCGCTCTAGAAAAGTCGATCCCGGCATGCTCCGAAATGACCAGTGAAATTCGCCATTAGTAACTTCCGGATATCACTGGACAATCCCTTTCAGAAGGTCTACGGGCGGAATTGTCATAGTTCCTCCACGCGCCCCTGTATACTTTGTTTTTGTCCAGCCTACATACATATAACAATGTTGATTCACCACATAAAAGGCGAAATGATAGACTTTTACATGCTTGAGATGTCAAATATGTCAAAAACGCATAGTTATTTAAATCCTTTTCAAAATAAATAAAATTGTTTGAGGCTCTCCCAAATCAGTCGTATGTGCCTATCGGGGATAAAGACGCAGGAAAATATTTATAGAGAATATTTAAAACAATTTGAGGGTGTAATTACTGATGATGTCATATCTTTAAAGTGATCATTCCTTAACTTATGCTGTCAAATCTTCAGTTAGTAATGAAATATATTTTTAATTTCATCAATAGATTCGACTGCATGAAGTTCACATAACCGCTTGAGACCGACACCGGACTATGATACTCGAAAATAAAGCAGCTGTTGAGTCAACGGAAAGAAGCCATTTTGTTTGTTGGTTGGCACCGTGAAACACCGGATCGCGGATAACGCCAAGAAGGACTGTGTGGTCCCATAATATATATGAAGCCAAATACACGCAATGAGCGGAAAGAGAAATGATAAACAAAATTCTTCTAAATAATCCCAGCACCAATGCCTTACTGCCGAACAAAAAGCATAGAGATGCATGCAATGATATTCCTAATTATTAAAAAGTTGCGAGACTGATTTTGTAAAGTAAAAAAAGGACAGCACAGTGATGCCCGCGCAGCATTCGAAGTTAGTGACCTTCCTGGGTCATTATGCCAAAGGGTGTGAACATTTGGAACTGCGCTACACGAGTTTGTTTGGCCACACGCACGCGCATAATGAGGATCTCACAATAGACTGCAAACCAAAGCGAGAGCGGACTTTAATTTTACGTCAAAAAGGTAAATCTTAAATAGAGACCTCTGGAATGATCTAGAAGGCTCATGTCAGAAAGCAGTGAGGTATGCGAGGTGTTTTGAGTTGTACTCGTGCCCCAAGACTGAAAGAACGTCCCTTAAGTTAAGGAGAGGTCGGATAAGGTCGACCTATCGTTCTTCGTCTTCCAGCGATGTTCTGCCGTTACTGAAGCGCGTGTTGAGAATATGACATCTCAACAGAAACCTGAGCTGCTAAATAGCCGATTCACACGATCATAAAGGCACCTTTAGCTAATGGACTAGAGCCACTAAATAAGCTGTGCTTAGAGTATCGGCACTCTGTTTCCCGACATTGTTGTGGGCGCCGCCATTTCGGTGCTTGTGCAGAGCAGACGCAACTGCCGATCGTCATGCCTCAAAAGTGTGATTTACCAAGCATTAGATTCGGTGTTAGGAAGCTCATGTAATACTGCTTTTCTCTGTCGCTAACTGTTTCAACATTTGTGGATGACGGAAAAGCGTTTCCTGCAATTTCAGATGAAGCTTCAGATAACTGGCAACCATGATTTTAAGCCACAGTATGGACAATTGTTGTTACTCTGTTACCCTGAAGCATAGCTTATTTAGTGGCACAATAATGGACCTTTATGGATGGCGGCGAATCAGTTCGCTATCCTTCGAAGCGTGGCATGTGCTTACGGCCCAAGAAAGTGGGCTGATTCGCCGATTGCAAAGGAACCTATGTTAAAAGCCACTTTATGCTGGCGGCGTGAATGGCATACGAACTGGCATATGCCCGTTACGCCATCTAACTATACGCTGGTGGTCATTGTGATTTGTTCTTGCTGAGGATATTAAATCTCGTGGCGCAAAATGCACGCCTCAGAAGGTTCGCGCCCAGTGCAAGTCTTGTATTTCAAAGATACAAATTATTCTTGCTTGGTGTAGCCTCGTGGGGAACGGGGCGAGCGTCTGGCACCACGAAAACGCGCATTATTGCAGGAGTGTTTTTTGCAAACAGAGGAGTTCCCGGCACCAAGATTTATGGCCTGTGCCGAAGATGCGGAGACGAAAAAACCTTTACAACACCGTATGTTTTTAAAACACCCCCTCCCCTTTTTTAAATTTTCTTCGATGCTCCTTTAAAAACAATTTATATTCATGAGCGACAGCCTCATCCGTTTGGGCTTGGTAGTTCGACAGTTATATTTGTGTTATTGTTAACAGAAATCCTCCTAATATTTTATTTTGCACCCCAAAACTGTGAAGTTTAAACATAACGTAGGTAGTGGAAGCTAGACAAAGAACGTGGGAGCGGCACTCCTTTGATACATTAGAGCTGACTGCCAACGTTCGGCTGTCCCTCTGAGGCCACTAGTATCTTTCTTTGCAGGTATCCGTCCCGTACACACTGGTAGTTCTATTTATCGTCGGATTAGTAAGCCACAGTTATTCCTTTCAATGCCTCTATTCTCGCGGTCAACTTTCCGTGGGTGTTCTGCAAAAAAAACCTGCTTGCGTGCTTCAAGACTATGTGTACATGTAAAAAGGGTCATTGAACAAAGCTCGTGCTCTCAGAAAATACATCTAAGAGCTGATCCCTGACGTTGATAACATTAGAAAACAATAATAAGAATTCTTCTCCGCTCAATGGCAGACGCTGAGAAAGTAAAGGAAAGAAACAGCTTTCCCCTTCTCTACTCGGTATTAGAACAAGCGGCCACGTGATGTGTCGCCAATAATATACTCTGAGTGTCATCATAGTCATGCGCTTGGGTTGCCAGAGAATAAAGCGTGGGTAGACCTTTAGAAATTTAGAGTTCGGCTATTCTCATCATTGATTGAACACGAGCCGAGCAATTACCGGATTGTTGGGCGACAATCGAGTACGTCATGGTGTCACATGACTCGCGGTGATACGTTGTGATGCCATGTGACGTCACGGTGTCAACAACGCTAATAAATATTGTGACATTTTCAATACGGGTAGACTTCACGCAGTGACAGCATGTTTTGTCCCCATAACGTCACTTTGCCTCGCGACGCATGATTAATCATGATGTCAATGCGAAAGTACCACGAGACCCACTTTTTCGCATACATTGCAATTAGGTATATATGTAAATTTTATCAGTACGTAGAAATACCACCGCCAATTTTTATTTCTGAAGCATTGTCGTTTAATATCAAAAAGAAAATACCGTGAACCGTTTTGAACCGGTTACTGTTATATGTTTTCCTGTTCAGTTCCGGTTCAGTTCCAAGATGGTGGCGAAGATTTTGGTTCGGTTCACTTCAAGTTCGGCTAGAAATAGAAGGTTTGGTTCTGTTTTCGGTTCGGTTTGGTTTCGGTTCGACACTCTGTTCTTGAAGAACCCGAGGGCTCCTAAAGGTGCCCGTATGCCTGCGCAGAGCCCGTCGTTTCACTTCTGCTACCAAAGACATTCGAGGCAGTCGTCTCACGTGGTTTGAGTTCCGACTTCTCTCGGGTAGTCCAGTTGACTGGCGGCATTTTCTTTAGAACAGACGCTACTTCCTACATCGTAAAAACGCGTAAATGTGTAGCGCAACTACAACCAACGAACGAAGAGCCGACTCAAATGAGCAGACGGCGGATTTAGAGCCATTAGGCCTACTATGTAACTGCAGCTGTGACAAGGTTAAACAATTAGGAGCGTAGAGTCTGTGCAAAATATACGTTAAACACATTATTTTCTTAACTAAAATAATGTACAAATTGTTCGCGCAAAAAATTAATTTTGTTTGTTGAAATACCATAACATTTGTCGAACGCTGCCTTTCAAGGGTACGAATTGTGAGAGGGGGAGGAGGAGCAGAGGGTAGCGCAAGACGGGCTTTCCCTCCTCTCTTCCTCCACATAAGCTGCGCTCTAATTCGGCATTACAGGGAATTGTAAACGTCTTTCTTTTCTTTTTCAGTCGCGCACCAGTCCCCTAGTTATGTTTGAAGACATGTGTGTGTCCTTTGACCCCTTGTTGCCCTTCTCCAGGAAATATCTTATTCCTGTCAAGCTCGCTTGCAACATTGCACTATTTGCGTTATCATCTGAACTCAAAATTAGGCTCGCATCAATTCAACCATTTACCCCCTGTGCAAAAAAAAAAAACAAAAAAACTACCACGCCTAAATTTTTTTTTTTTACAAAGGCCTTAGTAAATCCCTATTAAGAAGAAATTCAAAATCATAATAACAGCCACGCTGAATCTGCCTGTCATATAAAATGCGTATCGTTATTTGTTTCACCGATTCGGTGCTTAGCGACTGCGCACGTGTTAGAGAATTCCAAACCACTAAGACAAGTTCAAGCCGTGAACAAACTAGAGCACAAAATAAACGAATCATACAAGCAGGTTTTTTGTATGCTCTTGAGTTATATGAGGTGTAATAGCAAGAGTTTTCATCGCACGGCCAACAATACCAGACACATGAACCTTGAATGAAAACGCGCTATCAAGGAAGACATCGATATCTTTCATTACAGGCACGTGTTCGACTGGAGTTCCTCCCACAGAGTATGTGAAATGCATTACCGCACGTCGTGTGCTCAAAAGAAATCTCTAGTTTAGGTATGGTGCCTGGAACACGTCTTCGACTGGTTTGTTTACCGCGGCCAAAAAAGTGGTCCCTCGATTTCCGCCTCATGACGTCATAGAAGTGTCGTGCTGTCACCGGTCGCGACCCTGGCAGTGTCCTAACAGTTGTGGTATATGTGGCAGACGCCTGTTTTGCTGCAGGTCGCTCTCCACTGTAACAGTCCAAGGAAGCTACAGCAGCTGGAAGTTGGGACGCCTGGGATGCCGTGACGACAGCGACACTCGTGTGCGCTAGGGCTTTTCGCCAACATTTCTATGACCACCCGGCAAGATCGCGACAGTCGACAGCATGACACTCCGGCTTCTGTGACGTCATTTGTTGCCACTTCGGGACCACTTTCAATGTATGGGCGGGATAGGACGCTAAACACACCAGTCGGAGACGCGATCCAGGCATCATAGTTTAGGTAGGATTTAGGAGCAAATTATTCGCCAAAGACCATTGCAGTAATTCATTCATTCATTCATTCATTCATTTATTTTTCGTGCTCATGAACGGCGAGTAGCCTATGTAATGATGCACAGAGTCAAAAGAAACACACATAAGAAATCAACAGCACATGCAACAGCTAATATCTATTATGGGGGAACAGGAAATAGGTAACAGTTAAATATTAGCCAGAGAACGCCTAAACGCTTGAACACTTGAGTTGAAAATGTCGATGTCAATGCTGGTTGTACTGAACCTGTTATAAAAATGTTGGATGCGGTTCATGGGACTGGAGAGGTTGATTTTTTGAACTGAGAAAGTGGGATTAACCCTCAAAAGCACTCGCGGTACATATATGCTAATAGCTGATGTAAGGGTCGAACAGTCAATGCAACCATGAACGCATTTATACAAAAAAACTAGATCGCGCTCAAGTCTTCTCGAGCTTAGTGTGGTACAATCACATCGTCGTAAAAGCCTGTAATACTCATAATAAACACTGCGGCCAATATAGCGATCATATACAATACGGAAGAAACGTCTCTGCACGTTTTCGATTTTTGCTTGGTTTGCATTACCAATACAATTCCAAACAACAGAACTAAACTCAAGCTTGCTACGTATTAATGAAAAATACAATATGAATATGCAAGCTGACGAAGGGAATTCACGTGTTATTCTCGAAATAACACCTAGCGTCCGATAGGCAGCATTTGTGATGTTGGAAACATGTTCATTGAATGACAAAGATGAATCAATATATACTCCTAGATCTCTTGTGCATTCAACCCTACGCAGAGGTAGGTTCTCAAGATAATAACAAAAACTTACAATTTCCAGTTTCTTAGAAAAGGACATAACTACAGTTTTTTTAGGATTTAGTGTTAACAAATTGCGGCAACACCAATGATGCACAGCATTAACATCCTCCAGTATCATTTCACAGTCATAGATGGATGAGACCTGCCTAAACAATTTGATGTCGTCAGCATATTGCAAAATATGTGAATGGCGGACACAAGAACCCAGATCATTTATAAAGCCATTGAATAAAATTGGTCCTAGTATGGACCCCTGTGGCACACCCGAAAATGACACATAAGGTTTAGAATGATGTCCCATTATACGAACGAAGTTTTTTCTTTCCATCAGATAGTTCAAAAAACTTTGCAAAGCTGGTTATTGACTCCATATCTCCCCAATTTATGGACAAGAATTGAATGATTAACCAAGTCAAACGCTTTCGATAGATCAAAGTATACGGCGTCTACCTGCACACGCTGATTGGTAATCGGCGAAACGAAGTTTAAAAATGATACTAGATTGGTCTCTACAGACCTGCCAGAGAAGAAACCGTGTTGTGAAATGCTAATTTTACGTTTAAAAAATTGTGACAAATGTTCAAACAAAACGATTTCATAAACGTTCGAAAATGCACAAAGCAAGGATACCGGCCTGTAGTTCTTTACGTCATCGGTCTTGCCACCTTTGTGAACAGGCACAATGACAGAATTTTTCCAAAGCTCAGGAAAAGTACAACTTGACAGAGACAAGTTGAAAATATGAGTTAATATCGGCGTAAAAATGGAGGAACAACCTTTAACAATAAAGCTTGGGATGCCATCAAATGCCATTGATATCTTGGGTTTTAGTCTTTTTATCGCAATCTCGATTTCAGCGCTTTGAAAAGACGTTATCGAGAGGTTATCATTAAAATTGCTACTATCATCTGGCGTGCATGGCGTGGCTTGGTTTGAGGAGTAGACAGATTCGAAATAATCAGCGAATGCGTTTGACACACATGCAGGTTCATTCAGCACTTTACCAGATGCGTCACATAGGTAATGTCAGTCATGCTTCATGTGTGCTGATAATTCATGTCAAATCGCCGGTTCATGGTGAGGCAAATTTTGTCAATCACAGAAGAGCAGAGTGTTTGGCAGAGGCAAACCCTGCCAAGCATTGCGAGTCAAATCCAGGTTTTGACGTCACGAACAGAAACCATAAGGGCGGGCCATTGGAACATCTCGGCTCTAGTACACCATAGACATCCTTCCGAGTGCCTACCTCCGAAAAGACCCACAGTGCGACTTTTCGGCGGAGACCACTCTACCGAAATGTTGTACCAAGCGTCTGGAGGAGGCGGGCATGCATGCGAGTCTTCTCACTTTTTCAGCTGAAAAACAAAAAAAAATAGCCACATTGAAAGAGCAAATAATGAATACATAAGAGACGAAAGTTACTTCCTCTCAACTTTTTACTTCATCCTTCAAACAGTCAAAATTGGTCCCCGAGAAGAGAAGAAAATTCGTCCCGAATTTAGAAAGTTACCTTTCAAAAGTGATATTATCGATTCCCATATGGGGGAATGTTGCTCCTCAACCGTTTTAACGACGGCGGTGAAGACTAGGAAGTCGATCCCTCAAAGAGGTCAACTTCGGTCTTTAGGCTCTGCGGTAGGCAACAAAAAACATTTCTTTTGACAGATCGAGAGCTCGTCCTAAAACAGATCAATGCAAAGGGACTAAAAAAAAGGAGGGATGGAAACCAGCTTTTTCCATTTTGTTAGAGCTGTTCAGTTACATTGAGTTTGATCCTCGAAAGGCCGAAGAACTACCGCGTTTTTTTTTTGTTTTTTTTTTTCTCACGACTGCACACAATCCCCCGGATTGCGCGATTTTGGAGTGTCTCTATGTTTGTTATCAATGAATGTTGCCAAGGGGACCAGATGGATGACGTGTATTCAAGTTGTGATCTTACGAGTGTGGTGCATGAAAGGGTACTAGACTCTAACCAATTTCTTCAATGTGCCCGACGTTTCGAAGCCGGCTCGGCTCCTTGTTCACGGGTGACTGTATGTCGGCGCAAACGTAGCAAGCTGTCGTGGTTTTCTTCTTTCTCGCAGTATTATTTTCTTCTTTTGTTTTTGTGTGTGTTGCATCGCAGCCCGTGTATATAGCTGCTTGGCAGCTTTCCGGTGGATCAATTCAGATTGTGGTTCGTATTTTGTATACGCCAAGATTCTAATAAGAATCTTGGCATATATCTTGCCCTTAGAGCCAGATTTTGCCTGGTGACAAAATCTGGTTCTACGGCGCCGATACTCCATCTGAGAGCTACTGAATGAGCTACGCTTAGAGTATCGGTACTCTGTTACCCCGACATTGTTGTGGGTGACGCCATTTAAGTGCTTGCGCATATCAGACGCAACTGCCGATCGTCGTGATTCAAAAGTGCGACTTTCTCAGCATTAGATTTGGTGTTATGAGGCTCATGCAAGATTGTTTTGCTCTGTCGCGGACTGTCTAAGCTTTTCTGGAGGACGAGAAAACGTTTCCTGCGATTTCAGATAAAGCTTCACATAACTGGCAACCATAATTTTAAGCAACAATATGGAGAAATGTCGTTACTCCGAAGCGTAGCTTAATTAGTGGCACTACTCCATCTTACGAACGTCTGCAATGCAGAAAAAGGCATGGGCTCGAGAGGGTGGATTTTGAAAGTGCCTCTGGGTCGCTAAACTCGTCAAACACAAAGTTGGGGCCGAAGTTCGCAGGGCGTGCTGATTGGACTCTCGAGACGATGGCGTCACGCGGGACGCGATTTCAATCACCTAAACTCTATCGGTGCTCAAATTCCAGCGACATTCTGAAACTCAGAGTCGTAGCGAGCTTCGCCGGAGCGCGCGCGAGCAAAACCGTGGTGTCAGGCGATTGAACAGCTGCACTGAGGACGTCGCGCCCGCGTGTCCCGGCATGGTTGCGCTGCGTTAGAGCTACGGTGGAAGAAATACATTTAGGTGATGATTCTCTGTCTCGCGCGGCGACCAGATTATGTTCGGCGCACCGAGCGCGCTTCACTCGCACGGGGATAGATGGCGCCCACGTATAGAGGGGCTTGTGAAGGTTTGTATAGAGGGCTTGTGAAGGAAATTATGCATTCTTTACTTCGTCCCTGTGTACTGTGTAGTGAAATGATGGTTTTATGTTGGCGAACTGGCACTGATTGCCTTTTTCCCCGTGCGGTTCCTGTTTTTCTTAAAGGGGCACTGACAACCCAAAGGTCGTATTTTTTTTTTATTGTCTAAAACGATGCAAGTTGTAGTCACAGACACGCAAAAAAAAACGCATCGCGAAAAAAAATTTCCCCGCGCGCGCGTGCGCCTTTTTATTTTTGGCGTTTAAATTTCCCGCGCTCACCTCCTCGCTTCTTTTGATCGGTGACGTCAAAAATCAGGAATTATAGGAGCTTTGTAGGTGACATTTCTATAACATTTAATAACGGCAATCGTAAAACATGCTTTTTAACGCAATTGCGAGCGCCCTACGGCTACTCTTTCTGAAATACCAGAAATCAGAGTTCGGTGTGATGTTGCTTCCTAGATTTGTACCCTCCCTCGGAAAACTTGGCGGCGTCGTCGGCGAGCAACACGGCGAGTGGGGAAAGAAACCGGTTCTTTCCCGCGCCGGCGTGATATCACCTCCATCTCGCTTGGGGTTGCCGTGGCAACGGCGGAGGTCTAAAAAAAAGTCGAGTCTCAGGAGACCGCAAAATTTGACTCGCTGTACTGGCGCGGATCGCGCGGGAACTTCAAATTCGGCATTTGGAAATTGTTTTTTTAATTCACAAATACTGAATTTTCAAGTTTCGAATTTTGAGGGTAATGTCCCGGCATCGTTTTCAATCGTTTCGGATAATAAAAAAAAATATGATTTTGACGTGTCAGTGCCCCTTTAAACGAGAACGTTCCGATGATGACTCAACGTGACAAAAATACTCGTATAAATATAAAACTTCCCGTCATAATCTACTGGGCCTTCAATAATTTAGAGTAATTTAGATTAAACATTTGGGTCTTTCTCGCATGTTTTGTCAAACAACATGTTTGACAACAGTTCCGTAAATTGTTTACACACATTGCGTGGCTTTATGTGAGGTCGGGTGATTTTTTCCACCCTGCTCCTGCCTTATTGAAATTTTTTTTTTTTAATAATGTTACATGGTGGGGCCTACATAATTATTTGCATGCGCATAAACGTTTTAGCATTACAAATGGTATATACATACAATGTCAACTTCTACTGTGGAACATACAAACCTTGTGAGCAGAACAAATTCCTATTTATGATGACATAGTGACTGAAATGATGACACAGTATGATGACATACTGACTGACATATGACACAGTGACTAAACGTCAAACAATAGTAGCGGTTATAAGACATAAATCACTTTTCATCTATACTCTTAGAATATGGTGTCACCCCGTCTTACAGGTAAAAAAAATACCTGACAAGTATTTTTGCTTTAAAATGTACATAAAAGCTGAATTCACTGTACACTATCAAAGAACGCCATCTCCTACATCCTGTGTTTCTCGCCCATGCCCTTAAACTAAGACGAGCACTGCTTTGCTGATTTCTTTATTTCTTCAGCTTGTTTGTTCCTACTCATCGTATTATGCTTACAGCGTTGCCGCATTCGCATGCTGAAGCAGTTGTGGAGCAACTGGGTAATTGTTTCTTCTTTGTGTTCAGCGCATGGAAACGTTATTGTGCATGTGTCAAGAACACTGTCGATTGTGTCCCAGTAGACAGTCTGGTGGCTTTTATTTTCAACGAAGAACGGTTCCGCTTTTTTCAGTAGCTGGAAAAGGTTCTTGTTGGGGTGTATAAGGCCTCCTCTGTTCTTCAGGTTTGTCAGTGCTGCTTCAGTAGAAGTGTTCTTGTCAATGCTGAAAGCGGATCGGCATGGAGGGCAGCTTGTAGCATTTTTTTTTATTTTCACGCTCAAAAACCTCAGTTACATAATATAGCATGCAGTCCACAGCCTTGGCTTCTTGAGCCTTTTCTGTCCAGATATCTTCGCATTCCCAGTCTTCGACAGAAATTAGACTGTCAAGCTTGGTCTTCACTTGGTCAACGAGATGAGGAGACTAGGTCGTAACTTGCGATCGGCCCTGGGGATTGCACGACGCCACTGCTCCAGGCGAGCGTCATTCGATGAAGCTTTAAACAAGAACACTCGCTCTGCGCAGTTCCGGTACCCCGAATTGCAGTTGGGAACGAAGCACGTCTTTCCCATCCTTATTGCATAACTTCTTGGGGTGAAGGCTCATCTTCGTGCATGATTGTGGCACCTGTGATCGACACAGCACGAAAGCAAAACATGAGGCCAGCCACTGACCGCACACCACCACCACACCGCGAAAAAGGCGAGCAAGCTACGCCCCATACACCGTGGCCCCCGAAGAGAGACCTCATATGCACGGTGCTCACACCTCAGCGTCCTCCGCGGTGGCGCGGAACAACTATACTTTGTTTCACCTTATGTTGTACCACAGCGAACGCTAGAAGGGCGAGCTCATAGCGTTGGCAGTTGCTCTTAAGTCACGAGAGCTTGTGCCGCCGCGATGTGCCCCAGAGCAAGGAGCTCGCGCTTGTAGCCTTTTCTGCGGTACATCATAAAGTGAAACAGCGTACACTCCTTGTTAGAGGCTAGCTCCGAACACGATCTGGTCGCTCGCTCGACGCGGGAAGAGCGGCAAGTGTCACCACCTAAATGTATTTCTTCCACCGTGGTTATACTTCGTTTCACCTTGTGTGCGAGCGAAGGCAAAACTGGAAGCGCGAGCACGGAAGCTCTGTGCGTTCAGGCTTTGCTCGAGCGCGCGAGCTGGGGAGAAATGCAAAAAGCGCTGGTCTCGCGCTTCTAGCTTTGGCTTCGCTCGCAGATAAAGTGAAACGAAGTATTGAGCCAATGCTGTCTAGATTGTCCCTATGCAGGCTTCAATACTCTGAACTTTCTCGTCGCGAGATCCTCCTTATGCCCGTGTCCCACTAGAGCGACAGACACAGACAAAAGACAGCGACAAGCCTCAAACCCATGCAACGTGCTCGCGATGGTACCTTTGGCAGGCGTTTAGCGTTCGGTGCTCGTGAAGTAAGCACGAGCGATTGCAAGCCTGCCAAAGATACCCTGGCGTGCATGATGCTCGTGTTTGAGCATAGCCTCCTTTATTCTACAAAGCCTCTCAAATCGCGAAAGACTCTGGTTTGAGGCTTGTCTTTGTCTTTTGTTTCTGAATGTCGCACTAGTGGGACACGGGCATTAGTGGAAATTACTGTTGACGACAAAGTGACGTTTCACAATTTTGGGAAGGAGTTATTTCATTCCAAAATCTTCGCTTCGGAATCGAGGCGAAGATTGAACTTTGTTATATTGTGGAGCCATGTGCGGTGTACGCGACTTTAGAGCTCATCTTCCCCCACTGTCAACAAAGCTTCCGGGGTCACACAGAGGCGGTTTATGTAGTGACATCAATAGTGTGTGAGAGATGAGGAGGCGACGGGCGATGGCGAGAAAAACCGAGGGAAGGGAAATAAAAAGGGACACGACCAACAGACACACACACACACGCACACACGCACACGCACACGCACACGCACACGCACACACACACACACACACACACACACACACACACACACACACACACACGCGCACGCACGCTCACAAATAGGGGTAAGGAAGTGCCGTAGAAAATGGTCGGGAGAGAAAGAGGGGGGTGGATTTGAAGAAGGGGCATATCCCTTCTCCCGAATTTTTTAGTATACCTTTCTGAAATGTATTGGCATTATATAGGAGGCTTTAGTATGGGGCTGGTTCGATCGCCACCCCCCCCCCCCCCTTTCACCTTTATGCCTCATGTCCCCTCTTGTGTAGCCATTGGGGGGGGGGGGGGGGTGACTCGCCCCCCTTCCCGTCCTTCTGTTTCGACGCCCCTGCTTAGAAGCGTTCCAACTGAACGACAACGAGGAACAACACAGAGTGACATTTTTGAAAATATTAGTCCTAGAGGTACATGAATTGAAATGGTTCGCGTTCCATGAGCTCCAAGGCGGCCCTGACAGACGTTCGAGGGAGAGGCTCGTGCTAGGACTCGTAGTGTGCAGGCGGGTTCGGTGGCGTCCTTTTCGAGTTTTTATATCCTTGGCGTCAGGATCACGATTATCAGTTGGGAGCGACAAATTCAACGGTGCGTGTTTGAATCGACGGTGACAAGTTTGATTGTGTACGATGCAAGCTTGGAGTCTTCGCGTTTTTAAAACGTCACCATCAATATGGACAACCTGACATTACTTTTTTTTTCGGTGAGGAAACCAGAATAGGCCATTTGCTGTATTACCCAAGCATCGAAGGGCCTCTGACACGCCGAAAAAATTCAAAGTGCCCGCCAGTGCCCTGCGACGTAACAGTGTACCGCAAGGTGTCGGAGCGGTCAGAATGGCGGCATCGACCTACATCACTAAAAGTGGGTTCGCCGGAAGTCACGTGAGTTTCACTCCTCGTGCTCTCCACGACCGTGCCTAAAACTTTTGTTTATTCTGTTTTTTTCTACGAGCTATTGTAGAAAACGAAGTTTCAGTTCAACTAGCTTTTTATCGCTGCTCCGTTGGTTAGTTCGCATGCTGTAAAAGTGGAGGACAAAGAGTTAGTGGATCGACGTGATGGAGGTCATTGATGCAACCGTTGTGAGTACAAGCCAGTGTACGAGTGCATGCCATCAGTACGACGGTACAGAGCCATACTGTACACAAAACAAACTATCGAGTTTTGAAAACAAAAATTAGAACGCTCGCAGAAATTATGATTGCTAGCATAAGACACGTCCGATCACGTTGCGGAAGTTTCAGACACCGAGGTCGTCGAATCATCGGATACTCGCCAGGCTGAGGATACCTGCCGTCTAGAGAATATGAACAGGTGAGTGTACCAACTACAAGTAAACGTCGAGCATAGAGTACGTGTTTTGTCTAGAACATGGGTAGAACTTGTTTAGTTCAGTGACTCCTCTTCTTCTACCTTTACACCAACATTAGACGATGAAAGGCAAATAAAAGAAACCTTGTCTGCTTGAATTGCTCGCGGGTGTACGGAGAATAACAAAAATATAAAAGATATTAAACGCGGTCGGGGTAAGCACGAGGAGTGATACAACTCACGTGACTTCCGGCGATGCCTAAAAGATTCGAAGTAAATAACCAAAAGAAAGCGTTGACGAACGCGCGCGCAAGATGCCATTTGTTTTAGGTTTTTGCTTTAGAAAAGTTACCACTGCTGACGCCAGCACGTGCGGCGCGCGGAACACCGATCCCGGCATTCTCCTTGATGCTTGGGTAATATATGCCTCCTGCGCTGAATGCTTTGAGCAAACTGTAGCGCCCTCATTTTGGGTAGTACAAGCTCACCTGATTGAGCCTCGCACTACTTATGGCACGTTGGTTGAGCTTTTCTAATTTTGACTGGTGCTGAAGAACGAAAACAAACACCTTTGGAAGCCAGAAATCGGCCAGACTCAACGCCGCAAGACAAACAAGAGTGCCAAATTCATTACACCACCGCTAGGGTACGCGTCTCTTACTTCTGGGTGGTGACGTCAAAACACCTGTGTCGCGACGCTTTCATTTTTTTTTTTTTTCGTTGTCATGTCAACTTTGTAACGCGTGAAACGGCATCTCTTGGCTCACGCTCTTAAGGCTGAACTCCATGGGACGAATTATGTGACGAATAACTGGCGAACGCCGCCCGACGGCACGCTCGCTTTGCGCGCGACGTAGCGGCCACTGTGTTGATTCCACGCGCAGAGCAAACGCCGCCGGGCAAAATTCGTCGGTTATTCGCAGCATATTCGTCCCATGGAGTTCAGCCTTTATACCCCTGTTACACTGGCACACTTAACCGCGGTTAACTCGGCTTTAACTGCGGTTACGCGGCACTACCGATACCGCACTATACTCTCGGACACCTATTTCATAAGAAGTGAAAAGAGCGCGTGCACTGCTTTGATGGGTGCTCAAGATGCTCAAGCGCACGTTCGCCCATAGCATTGACTGCATAGCCGCAGAATGTTGTCGGTAAGTATTGCGCGCTAACTGTGGCTTATCGTAACTGCAGTTAAGTGTGCCCGTGTAACAACGGTATTAGCGTCTTAGCTTTGACGGCGTTGGGATTTTTGTTCTTATTTGTATTTTCATCGTGATCTCGCGCACCGCACCAGAGCAGGCACGCTTCTGCATGCGTGACAGGTTAAGACGCTAAAGTTTGTACTACCCAAAACAAGGCCTAACAAGTCCCTTTTCGCAGCACACCCTTGACAAAGCAGGAGGCCCATTGGCGACATGAGCGATCGAAAGCGTCGCTGTGGTCGACCCACCACAATTGGCCGAATGCTGACTATGACTTCAGCAAAGGATGTCTCATCGACGGAAATAAGAGGAATGTGAGAACTCCAATTTTGACGCTGTTGGCAGTGTTGCTTTGAGAGCGGGGGGGATCGGTGGCCGAGTGGTCTAGCGCACACAAGCTCGGAGCACGTGGAGCGAAAGCTCGCGCTGCAGAACCCAGGGATCCTGGGTTCAATCCCCACCCCTGCCCGTTTCGATCTGGATGAGCATCGTACCGGCGTGCGGTCGTGTATCACTACTGCGTGGTGCACGTTAAAGACCCCAGGCTAGCGGTTGTACTGCACTGGCTAAATTGCTCATCTGCAGCTGGGAGACTCGTCGCCCGTTGAGGCAGACCAAGTTCTAGGCTGTATAAACATACACACAACCCAATTTTTTTTGAGAGCGCTATGACTTCAGGCTTCAACCATGCCCCTTACAAACACCATCGAGCGTTTTGTTCACAAGGTAATGACGTCACGAAAGGTAACCAAACGAGGGCGCCACCGAAACATTTCGCTGCTAATAGCAATAGGTCTATTGATCCCAGTCTAGCTAATCTTAGAAAGTCGACAGCACCGAAGCTTCTGCTAGCCTACGTGGCTAATACTAATTAAATAAAAAGCAATAAAATAATTTCATCCCGCCGACAGGTGGACAACTGCCCGGAGGCGAATTCCACCCGGAAGCTGAAAACGCTACTCGGCTGGATCTTACCTAGGCCTGTCGGGTTACACTCTGATGACCGAAATAAATAAAAACAAAAAAAACACAACAGGGACGTTTTTTCTTAGAACATTTTGCTTTATCAGCGGAAATAAGAACGATAGCACACTGTCAGCTTCGATGGTGTTGGTTTTAAAAACTGCCCAACCCTCTGCCGCGCTTTTTAGAGACTATGTAACCTGTTGGTCGCACCTGATAATCTTTGCCGTGACGTCCCAGGTATGAACCACGGTCGTCTCCGCGCGCTCTCTCGTGCCTTTATTGTACGGCGTCTAGGGAGTGGTAGGGGTTTTTGGCCCCTTTAATGAAAAACGTCACGACAATAAAGGAATCTGCGGGTTTGTGAGAAAAAACTTCGCGGCAATCTCTCGGCTCCTCCCCCTACTATGTCGTAACACACACACACACAAAACATTGTTTGACGAGTTTAGCGACCCTGGTTAGGAGCTCTCGCTAAACATGGACTTTTATATTCAGTTAGGCTCACGCACCCTCTCTTTTTTTTTTCTGGATACATATTCAAGATGGAGTATAGAACCCCGATTACAGGTTTTTCCGAAAAAGTCATGGTACTTAGAAACAGCCACAAGTAATCTTCTTCCACCACTGTTTTGCCGGCGGATGAAATGAAAAATGTTGCACTCCTTTCAAAATGTTTATTTTTTCAAAGCACTTTCCTGTGAATAACAAGCATCCGTGTGAAGGTTTCAAAAATAAGAATATCCTGACATTTGAATACTTGTCGTACTCAGATGGGGCATTATTTACAAAGTTTAAAGTAGTCGTCTGTATCTTTGGAGCTCGCCCTGGATTGCCTAGCCCAGTGTTCCAGCTACGTTTGTAAACGTTTGTATAACTATCGCTCCCATCACAGCTAGAATTCGGATTAACATTATGAATAAATAATAAAATACACAAATATTACCCACGTTGTTGCACGCCTGTATAAATATTTTGCCAGATCACACAAGCACAAAGAGGAATGTTGGGAACCTATGAAGACGCGCTGCGCACAATTTCTTTATCTGTTTTTGTTCTAACTTTTACGGCTCAGTAAGCCATCATGAGCAGAGCGTTTAACTGCACTCTACGCACTTATTGGTGCTTGGGTCGTTTAGAAAATCTCTATCGGTCCCACAGGCATGCCCTAGTTTTGCTCCAGTGCACTGTATTATTACTACCGCGGAGCTGCTCTGCAAGACCTGCGACGTGAACACATTACAGAAAAGCTCCCGAAGGATCCACTAGGCAGTTTTTCGCAGTCCTCCATTTGGCACAAATTGAATTCCTCTATTTTTGTGAACGCGAAGACTTACTACAATATAATTAGACAACACCACTTTTGTCTGCTAGCCTACGTGGCTAATACTAATTAAATAAAAAAGCAATAAAATAATTTTATCCCGCCGACAAGTGGACAACTGCCCGGAGGCGAATTCCACCCGGAAGCTGAAAACGCTACTCGGCTGGATCTTACCTAGGCTGTCAGGTTACACTCTGATGACCGAAATAAATAAAAAAAAACACAACAGGGACGTTTTTTCTTAGAACATTTTGCTTTATCAGCGGAAATAAGAACGATAGCACACTGTCAGCTTCGATGGTGTTGGTTTTAAAATTTGCCCAACCCTCCGCCGCGCTTTTTAGAGACTATGTAACCTGTTGGTCGCACCTGATAATCTTTGCCGTGACGTCCCAGGTACGAACCACGGTCGTCTCCGCGCGCTCTCTCGTGCCTTTCTTGTACGGCGTCTAGGGAGTGGTAGGGGTTTTTGGCCCCTTTAATGAAAAACGTCACGGCAATAAAGGGATCTGCGGGTTTGTGAGAAAAAACTTCGCGGCAATCTCTCGGCTCCTCCCCCTACTATGTCGTAACACACACACACACAAAACATTGTTTGACGAGTTTAGCGACCCTGGTTAGGAGCTCTCGCTAAACATGGACTTTTATATTCAGTTAGGCTCACGCACCCTCTGTCTTTTTTTTTTTCTGGAGACATATTCAAGATGGAGTATAGAACCCCGATTACAGGTTTTTCCGAAAACGTCATGGTACTTAGAAACAGCCACAAGTAATCTTCTTCCACCACTGTTTTGCCGGCGGATGAAAAGAAAAATGTTGCACTCCTTTCAAAATGTTTATTTTCTCAAAGCACTTTCCTGTGAATAACAAGCATCCGTGTGAAGGTTTCAAAAATAAGAATATCCTGACATTTGAATACTTGTCGTACTCAGATGGGGCATTATTTACAAAGTTTAAAGTAGTCGTCTGTATCTTTGGAGCTCGCCCTGGATTGCCTAGCCCAGTGTTCCAGCTACGTTTGTAAACGTTTGTATAACTATCGCTCCCATCACTGCTAGAATTCGGATTAACATTATGAATAAATAATAAAATACACAAATATTACCCACGTTGTTGCACGCCTGTATAAATATTTTGCCAGATCACGCAAGCACAAAGAGGAATGTTGGGAACCTATGAAGACGCGCTGCGCACAATTTCTTTATCTGTAAAAAAAAAGGTATTGACACTTGCAACTTGCCGGTTTCTTAAGTTTTTGTTCTAACTTTTACGGCTCAGTAAGCCATCATGAGCAGAGTGTTTAACTACACTCTACGCACTTTTGGGTGCTTGGGTAGTTTAGAAAATCTCTATCGATCCCACAGGCATGCCCTAGTTTTGCTCCAGTGCACTGTATTATTACTACCGCGGAGCTGCTCTGCAAGACCTCCGATGTGAACACACTACAGAAAAGCTCCCGAAGGATCCACTACGCAGTTTTTTGCAGTCCTCCATTTGGCACCAATTGAATTCCTCTATTTTTGTGAAGCGAAGACTTACTACAATATAATTACTAATTAGACAACACCACTCTTGCAGTTTCGTGTTTCATTAAAGTACACAAACAAAACACATTCTTGTGCTCAGCTCGATCAACACTATGGGCTTCCACGGGAGAAATCAAAGCCTTGTAAACACGCGCGATCTCAGAAAACAAAAACAAGCGTTAAATATTTAGTCATTCGCCACCCCCAAGAAAGAAGTAATAAGGTCATGGTTGGCTACTGGTGTTCCCGAACTCGGCAGAAATAACTAATGCAGTACTCTGTGTACTATTAAAGCTAGTAATTAGGTACAATACGATCTGACAGAGATCGTATTATATCATCTGAATTTTCGACAAGTATACTTGATAGCATTTTTTTTTAGAAAACACGTAATTGAGAAATTAAGGTAAGTGCCCATTTCGATGTACAGGATATAAAATAACTAAAACTAGATAACCCCGGTCACTGCCAGAAGGAACACTGCTTGCCGGTCGCCATCGACTGGCCACTCTGGCAATAAAACGTTCTTTGAAAGAGAGCGGAGTGTTTGGCGACCCCGTTCACGAGTACGGCGCCGTCGGTCTCCCCGCAGTGTCCCAAAGCCCAGAGGACGAAGAAGAGCTGGCCGTTGGTGTGGTCCGGGTGTAGTCGAGTACCGTCGCCGGTCTCTTCACGGACCTTCCTCCGGTAGAGATCGAAAAGCGGCACCAGAACCGCCGACTCCCTGGCGACCTGCGAGCAAACAGGCAAACAGGGTGACTATGCAAAGGACATATAACATTAATAAACCTGAGACCTAAAGGAAGAGAGAGAAACTTAAAAAACAAAAAACACGTAAGCATACCGTCTCTGAATGCAACACCACGCCTGGTCTTCGGTCTAACTTAAACTGTAATATTAGCCATGTTCAAAGAGCATGTGCGTGTCCTTTAAAAGTGGCTTCTTTTACAGCGATATCTCGTATGGACTCTTCCAACCACTGGAAATGGAGTCCATTGTTTATGTAGTTTTTGATGTTGTAGTTCTTAACGTTGTTGCTATTGTAGTTGGCGATGCAGGGCGTCCGTCGTCGATATCGCCAAATCCTTTAAAAAGTTTGCCCGCCTACTGCAGGAATCGAACCAGGGTTGGCTGCATGCGAAGTGTACCCGTTACCACTAAGCTATGCCGCAGAGTTAAAGGGATACTGAACCAAGGAATTTAGTGTCCATAATAAGTGGCGCACGTTCTTTGCACGAGCCAGCAGCCGCCGGTGTGCGCGAGCACACGCAACAAAAATGACGTCAAAGACCTCCATTCGCGGTTCAGATGACAGTGAATGGTATGGGCTTCGGTCCAAAGGAGAATAAAGACAAGTTTTTCATCTACACAGTGGTGTCTGGTGTAAAGGTGTGCGAATAATTGGTCTAACAAGCACCTAGCTTTCACTTGTAAAGATGAAAAGCCTGTCTTTATTCTCCTTTGGCCCGAAGCCCATGCATTTCACTGTCCTCTTAAGCGCGAATGGAGGTCTTTGACGTCATTTTCGTTGCGTGTGCTCGCGCACACCGGCGGCTGCTGGCTCGTGGAAAGAACGTGCGCCACTTATTATGGACACTAAATTCTTTGGCTCACTATCCCTTTAACGACACGCTCTAAACTTGGTTTTTGCTGTAGTACCCGATGCCCACTGCACGCGCTCTCTGGAAAACAAAAGAGCAGAATACAAAATGCCGTTGTAGCACTGTCAATGCAAAAGCTCGTGCCAGAAGACGCCCTTTCACGCGCGCCGGTACAAAAAAAAATAATCCCGAACACATTCGGAAAAATAATGTTCTGAACAAGATATAAGAAAACAACAGCATTCACAAAATATTACAGATGTCTGTTTTGTTTGGAACGTTTTTTTGTTCAGGTGCACCGCGGTGCTTGAACACGCGACGCCGATGTCCAACGACTTCGCCTAGACGTGTTGCAGCTATGGCTCTGACTGTATAGGAAGTATTCACTGGCGGCCATAGCTGTGTGCGCGACTGCTGAGCGCGTGCTGACGGCGTGCTTCCACAGTTTTTTTGCTACGTGCATTCCGCACCACCAATATTGCCTGTCTTAGCAGCCTAATAATGTGAGCTCGTTCCGAGCACGCCCTCTAAACATCGCTCTCAAATATGGCGTCCAGTGAATACTCCCTATTAGCGGCGAGATGTTTCGGTGGCGCCCTCGTTCGGTTTCCTTTCGTGACGTCATTACCTTGTGAACAACAAGTACGATGGTGTTTGTAATGGGCATGGTGGAAGCCTGAAATCATAGCGCTCTCAAAGCAACACTGCCAACACCGTCAAAATTGAAGTTCTTACACTGCTCTTATTTCCGTCGATGAGGTGAGACATCCTTTGCTGACGTCATAGTCAGCATTCGGCCAATTGTGGTGGGCCGACCACAGCGACGCTTTCGTTCGCTCACGTCGCCAATAGTCTGGATTAACACAGGACTGCTCAATTTTTCATTTTTTGAATCTCAGGTGTCATTGTGTGGACTCAGGTTTACAGACCCGCTATAGTTTCTATGGTCCAGTATTTACTGTGGCACTGGGGAGTAAGAAGTATCACTTGACGTCGCACAAGGAAAACGCTTACATCTGAAAAAAAAAAAAACGTGTCCACGTGTCCCACATTTTTAAATATTACTCGGAAATCAAATTGTTGAAATAAAGGTCACAAGCAGCAGATTATGTGGCCTCAAGAGATGCACAGATGTATGGGTTTCGTCTTCACTGATACACTGATTTTTATGGTTCGTAACTGTCCCAGACAATAGGGAGTTTGCGGTCTTAGCGTATTTTAGTCCCAAATTTTGACCGCAGAAAATTTATATTTTTGTCTGCTTAACAAAAATCAACGTGTATAAAAACTTGGTTTCAAAGTGTGTTCTCGAGAGCGAAACAAAATATTAGTGAAATTGAACCGCAGACTGTTGTGTAAGTGCGATAAAATAGTGCAGCGTCTTTTTCTGCGTAAACGCAAACGCTTTTCATTAAACTGCTTAGGAAGTGATGTGAAATTTTAGAAATATCTCGGCGACGCCGATGAAATCTTCTATCGCGTTCAAACACCGAATCAAGTAATTATATTTATTTGTCTATTTCTCACGGACGGACATCCCACGGCAAAACAACGACTTTTGTTGTAGTATTAAAGCGATTCAAATGCGTCTCTCTTACTATGCGCGTAATGAGCATAAACGTAAATTATCATAAGACCCTGGCTAGCTTTATTCGCCGTTCAGAAACCAATATAGTATATAACATTTTTTGGGCGCATTATCATCAGAATGCATAATTGAAGTCGGTATAGATCATTCTACTAATGGCGCCCTTATCCGTTTTTTTCACACCGGCAGCGCCTTACGCCTTCTGTACCAGTTGCTACTTTTGTGCAGTACCGCGCTTCCCACGCGATACAAGTTCTTCTAAAATAAATTAATGTAGTGGTTAAAAATGATGCTCATGAAGTTTATCATTGAGCATATTTACTTTAACGAATTAAAAAGCAATTAACAAATTTTAGCAATTTATTTTACTTGTCACGAACATTGGCCCCCTTCTATTTTGACACCCTCACTAGAAAACTCTCTCGAAAGAACAGCATTAGTGCACCTTTTTCTATATTTGTATATTTTTAATAAATTTGTTAAAAAAAAATGTTGACGCCTTGTATAACAGATGCACGAACCCTGCACCGATGGGCACAAACCGAGCTACAAAGGCGTAGTAAGTGCACGGAGTTCTCTCATGAATGGTATCGCACTTAAACCAAAGGCGACTTTTTTCCTCCGTAGTTATGGCTTTTACCTCAAGGGCTATATCAGTATCGATATGGAGACTCCTGGCGAAGCACCCGGTGATGCGGTGCAAGTGGACGTGGTGTGACCTGGGCCAGGGGTACGGCCCGTTGCGACGGGGCAGGAGGGCTCGCAGGATTTGGGCGCCCACCGCGGGGACAAAGATGGGCTCTACGGTGGACGACACGTTCACGAGGACGCCCAGAAGGCCCTGGGGGATGACCAGGGCCCTGCGGTGCTGCTCGTACAGGACCTGAAGTTCGTTTTAAAGTGTCAGCATTATTTGGAAACCCTCCACATACCTTTCTTGCTCGTGTAAGTGACGTCACCGTGGCACGTGACGACACAAGATCACGTGTCATTATGGTGTCGTCACCGTCACGTGTAATCGTGCTGTCACGGGATGTGATGTGGCCATGTCCCAGCTAAATTCATATAGAAAATGTTTCTCTTACCCTCAAGTCGGGCGAGATCATATTTGACTTTTTTTAGAGCGAGCTAAGGTGTCGTTAGGAGTCGTTTAGTCTGCAAGCACGAGCAAAAACGGATTTCGTCTGCTACAAAATGTCATTCGCTGATAAAAAAAAAAAAAAAAAAAAACGCAGTGTCTAGCGTTACGTCCGACGGAACCCGAAATAAAAATTAAAGTTACGTCCGACGTAACTTTACGTCAAGGTTTTGAGTTATGTCCGACGTAACCCAATATGAAGATTAAAGTTACGTCCGACGTAACTTGACCCTAAGGTTTCGAGTTACGTCCGACGGAAATAAGTTGCGGCCTGTGTAACCTACGGAAACTTATTGAATGTTACCCTTTGTGGCCGAAACACGACGTAAACATAAAAATATATCTAATTACTTCTGCATTACGTCAGATGCAGCGTTGATAAATTGGTCAAAATCGCGGCTCTATTTGTACCTCCAGGTTTGTTGAGGGAGTTGGAGTGTGTTCCTCCCTCGTATGTAGAGGCTGCGTACGCCAGGCGGGTTCGATACCCGTTACATTCGCTTTTTTTTCTTTTTTTTTCTCGTTTTTTCCTCTCCTTTCTGCAATTTTTTAATTTGTTTTTCGATATGAAACCACTTCTTCCTAGACGTGACACGCAAACGAAAAATAAAAAAAACATTAACAAACTGGAAACCGCAGCACGCGTGCTGCGAGCCTGAGACTGCTGCGGGTGACTTATCTCTTAGCTGTAGGTGAGAAAGTTAGCCAGTGCAGTACAACCGCTAACCAGTGGGGTCTTTAACTTGCACCACGCAGTAGTAATTACACGAACGCGTGCCGGTACCACGACCTACGCCGGTACGAAACTCATCCAGGTCGAAACGGGCAGCGGGTGGGGGTAACTTTATTTTTTATTTCGAGTTCCGTCGGACGTAACTTTAATTTTCACACTGGCTTCCGTCGGACGTAACTTCAATTTGCATATTGGGTTACGTCGGACGTAACTCGAATCCTTACGTAAAGTAACGTCGGACGTAACTTTAATTTTTATTTCGGGTTCCGTCGGACGTAACGCTGGACACTGCGAAAAAACAAATTAGCATCCATTCACATCTCGAAAACTCCAAACCGATTATCAAAAAAGGGGACGACCGACACAGAGAATTGTAGTCGTGTAGTCCTCCTTTGTGTTTCTCGATCTCTAGTTTCCATGGTATTTAAAGCTCACGAGCTCGGCAATATATTTGTATTTTTACAGCAAACAATACATCGTGATGTCGTCTGCTACCGGAACCGAAACAGGATGGAGCGTCTGCTACGAATTGCGTGCAGTGGCAAAGTAATGTTGGGAACAACATACTTGGCTTGTGTGCTCACGACGACTTTCGGAGGTTTTGATAAATGCAGCACATGAAGTTGTTATTAAAAATAAAATATTCCCATCCAATCAAAAACTTAAAGATGAAAATTAAAATACAATAAAATTAACTACGCCATAATAAACATATAAATTATGGGTGCTGCTCCGCATTCGTTCTTTAAAATTTATATTTTTTCATTTTTATGTAAACTGTTATGGTGATCACAACAAAATAGTTAGCAGTAATGTAAGGAGAACAATTAGCCTGCAATATTTATACTAGAAGCCCTCACCTCACAGGAAACATGGTCTTTGCATTGACACATTTTTGGGGTTTATATTTCCTTTCCTCCTAAAGTAACTGGATTTTAGAAGGTCCTCACACTGCAAGGTTAGGGCACCGAATAATAACTTTCCGCTAAGGTACCAATTTCTATGATAGTCTAATGAGCAAAACTGAAATAATTGTCAATTGCTTGTTAGTGATAACATGATTGGGTTCTGTACATTAGTGAAACATTTAACAGTCCGCTATTTATTCCCCTTTTACTTGCATCTAGTTTTCATTCAAGGAAGGGACAAAGCAAGCGGCTAGAAGATCATTTAAGAAGTATATTGGGGTTGTATTAATCAAGCAAATAAATAGAAAGTATCTGAACTCAACCTTACAGCATTACTTTCTTAGAAGTGACTGACGAAAAACGTGGCACTCACCAACCACGAAAAAATGGAGATGTCCGAGGAATCTTTCCCGGATCCGTTGAACGTTGCTGCCTCCAGAAGGTTAAGGCTGTTCACGGTGTCCAAGACATCTTTGTCCACGTTCTCTCCAGTGTCGCCACGCACGATGCTGGTCACCCACGCCGCCAGCCGAGGGCGTAACACTTGCCGAGCTTCCCAGACCCAATGAACCACGGTGCCGGGCAAGTCATCGACGGCATCTTGAAGCGCTACCGTGGCAACCCTGACCGCCTGGGCAGCAAAGATGTCCTCCAGCAGCTCAAGACAGGCGTGGAGGCGGGGCTCCGGGACGTTGCCGTAGCTCAGTGTCAGGACTGCATCCGCCTGTGCAGAATTTAGGTAGACCGTGAGACTAATGCTGCAGAGACTATCTGCCATAACTCCAACAATCAAGTTTCTTTGAGATCAAATTCTAGTTATTTTTTCACGATGTGCGAAAATACAGTGCAGAAAAGTACCAGCTGCCTCGTCTTCGGCAGTATCTTACCGTCATCCATAAGCCGACAAAACCACTACACTGAAATAGAGTCGTGCGTTCAACTCGATATGCTTAAGGTAGGCAAATCTATAGACAATGACGTGAGAAAAACACAGTAGAGACTTCCGCCAGAACCCACTGTATATCTGCCGCCGGGCTTAATCTGCACATTCGACGAAATATTATCCAAGGCAGAAAACTCGAGCTCAAGGCCGAACATCTACTGGGTTCTTTACCTGCCACCGACTCTAGGGTGCATGGTGGCTGGAGCGCGTCTCCGACTGGTGTGTTTATCGCGTCCAAAAAAGTGGTCCCCAAATTTCCGCCTGGTGACGTCAAAGAAGTATCATACTGTCGCCGGTCGGGATTTGGAGGTGTCTTAGCAGTGGTGCGGGATCTGGCAAGACGCCCGTTCTCCTGTAGGTCGCTCTCCAGTGTGGCAGTCCATGGAATCCTCGGCAGCCAGAAGTTAGGACGCCGCATCGACAGCGACACTCGGGCTCGCTTGTACTTTTTGCCAGCATGTTAGCGACCAAAGACCAAGATTTCGACATCCGACAGCTTGGGAGTCCAGCTTTTATTACGTCATTTATTGCCGCTTCGGGGCAAACTTTGACGTACGGGTGGGATAGGACGCTAAACACAACTGTCGGAGACGCGCTCCAGGCACCGTATAGTGTTCACTGGATGCCATGTTTGAGGGAGCTGTTCAGAGTGCATTTTGAGAACCACCTCACAATAGGCTGCTGAGGCAGGCAATCTTGACGGTGTAGAATGCACTTTGCGAAAGAACTGTGGAAGCTCGCCGTCAGCACGTGCTCAGCAGTCACGCACAAAACTATTGCCGCCAGTGAATACTACATAATAGGGCATAATATTAATAATAATAATTACTTTCAATGCCAAAATAAATTATTTGCGTCAAATACATTCAGGAAACGACACTGGGAATCTTTTGGGTTTCAGTTTCCGCTCTTTGTGCGTGCTGTCATTTCGGTTATACTGAGCACGCAGTCGCTTGGTGCTTCGAACAACGCCACTTATACAGAATAAAATACTTATCACTGCTGAGTGCATGAACACCAAGGTTCTTCGTTATATGAGAGGCCTCAATAATGCCGAGGGATTATGTGTATCCAAAAGGTCGGTTGCACACCGCCTCGCCACGATTCATATTTCGAGTCGCTCGTCATAATCATCTCATGGTTCATGCCAACAAACAAAGATATATGTCGCTATAGCTCTTGTTAGGTTCAACAACCTCTTTGTATGTGTCTTGGATTTCGTTTGTTTTTGAACAGCTTCAAAGGGAAGCGGGTTTAGCAATATTTATGACTGTGGATGTCAAAGACGCGGCCGTCTGCCGCTTGTGGTTTCGGGAATAACACGAGTCTTTTGGCAGGGCAGTTTAGAACCGAGGGATATACGCGCTCCACCCCCGAGCAGAACAGGCGAGGTGAGGGGAAGGGAACCACGGACAGAGGTGCCGAGAAACATTTCCCGTATTCGGAGACGGGGAGCATTTGAGTAAACTTGTTGGCGCGAGGGAGAAGGAAGCGTAGTTAACGCTTAGCATCGGACGGGGCTTTACGACACCAAGACATCGAGTGGTCTCACGTGGCTCCTAATACCTGTAACCCAGTTTGAGTATAATAATGTGACTACACTGCCTATACTATATATATTCGTCATCTTCACCCGGGGTGTCCCTGTGCTTCTCTACAATCTCCGACGGCTAGCTGCAATCAAGGGTTGCCATCATCCCATCTGCGGCAACCACCACAACGAAAATTTAAATGTCCGTAAAGCCGTGGACGCACTGTTTATGCATCATACAAAAGACAGTCTGCCTACAGATTCGAACGCGAGTCACCTCGAGATCCGTGCTTCGAACGCCGCATGGTAAAGGGTTCAAGGTGAAACTTGGCCCGAGGCATTCGAACCACGGATATTGGGGAGACTAGTGTTTGCAGGTTGTCTTTTGTATGATGTGTGAGCAATGTGACGCGGGCCTAACAAAAATATTGACAAAACGTACACTTCTCTGCACACACACTAACCAAAACTTCGAGAGCTCACTATCCTGCATAACGCAAAACAGCCAATCACGGCTAGCTACAAAATGGCGTGCAATAGGCTGCACACACTGTAAAAAAAGGTTTGTGAGTTCACGTTTCTGCAAAACACAAGAACAGTCGATCACGGTCAACAAAAGAACGACGTGATATGTGCTACACAAACTGTAAACAAAGCCAGTGAGCGCCCTTTCCTGCATAACAAAGAAATAGCCTATCACGGTGAATTCTAGAACAAATAGCATATCACGGTGAATTCTAGAATGACGTGCAACGTGTTCGACAGAATCTAAACAATTCCTGTGAGTTCACGTTCCTGCATAAAACAAGAAAAAAAAAACTGGATCACGCCGAACACTAGACGCCGAACACTAGAGCGTCGCTCTAGCGTTCGGCGTGATCCAGTTTTTTTTTTTGTTGTTGTTTTATGCAGGAACGTGAACTCACAGGTATTGTTTCGATTGAGTCGAACACGTTGCACGTCGTTCTAGAATTCACCGTGATAGGCTATTTCTTTGCTATGCAGGAAAGGGAGCTCACTGGCTTTGTTTAGAGTTTGTGTAGCACATATCACGTCGTTCTTTTGTTGACCGTGATCGACTGTTTTTGTGTTTTGCAGAAAAGTGAACTCACTGCACACACTCTAAACAAAGCTTGTGAGTTTCATTTCCTGAATAGCACAAAAATAGTCAATCACGGCGAACTATAGCACGAGGTGATATGTGCTGCACCATAGCCTCCTTCATACTGACAAAACCTGGCAGATCGCCACAAGACGGGGCCGCTGAAAGTAAAAAGGTAGAGCGTCAGACAAAATAGGAGAGGAGAGGCATGTAGCGGGCGCCCCGCTGCGGCGATACGCCGAAACACACTTGCCCGAGAGATGAAATGTCCACTCGTGCTCCTCGCCTTCCGCGGGCTAACGCTTCTTTTCACGTCTGGTTTGACAACCATGTCTCGGGTCCTCGCTGCTGCAAATGCTGTGCGCTGACTACAAACTCCCCGGGAAATACTTTGCGCTACAAGAAGCCTCGAGCTCGAAATCTGCGGCCGGGCGTTCTATGGATCCGTCGTCGAACTGTCCGTGCTTTGTGAGTATAGAGGAGGCTATGGCTGCACACACTCTAGACATAAAGGCTTTGAGCTTTCTTTCTCGCATAACACAGAAACAGCCGATTATGGTGAACAATAGAACAACGTGCAATGTGCTGCATACACTCTGAACAAAGTTCTTGTGTTTACTTTTCTGCGTAACACAAAACAGTCAACCATGGCGAACAATAGAAGGACGTGCAATGTGGTGCACACACTTTATACAAAGGCTGTGGGTTCCCTTTCCTGCATATAACAAAAACAGCCGATCATGGGGAATAACAGAACGACACGAAATGTGCTGCACATACTCTAAACATAGCCTGTAAGTTACCTTTCCTCCATAATACAGCAACTGCAGATCACGACGAACAAAAAAAACGACGTGCAATTAGCTGCACGCACACTAAACAAAGTCTTTGGGTGCGCCTTTCTGCATAACGCAAAACAGTCAGTAACGACGTACAATAGAACGACGTGCAATATGCTGCATAGACTCTAAACAAAGCCTGTGAGAGATCTTTCTGCATAGCGCAGAAACAGCCGATCACTGAGAACAATAAAACGACATGCAATGTCCTGCACACATTCTAAGCAAAGCCTGTGAATACCCTTTCCTGCATAGCACAAAAACAGCCAATTATGGCGAACAACAGAACCACGTGCAGAGTGCTGCACACATTAAACAAAAGCTAGGAGTATTCTTCCCTGCATAACAGAGGAACCGCAGATCACGGCGAACAATAAAACGAGGTGCAATGTGCTCCTCACGCTCTAAACAAAGTATATGGGCTCACTTTCCTTCATGATACAGGGATAGCCAATCACGGTGAACAATAAGACAACAGCGAATGGCGAAGCTGAGGCTACAACTGAACTTGAAACAATGCGATGTCCGCGGGGACGCTGGGCCAGTGAAACGCCATCCCCTTTGCTCTTGAGCACTTCACATATTTTGGGGCGCATTATTTTAATGTTAGCAGCGATAGTTTGCACGACGTTTCCAATTTATTTAAACAGTGTACCAATGCGCATAAGCTTTTTTTTCGTTTAGGGAGTGCCCCGAGTGAGCAAGCTCCAACCAACTTGTAGTTTCTAATACAACAATTAAATTGTAGAAAGAATATATCAAAATCGTCGATTCCTTCGTCGTCCCGATGGTGTCGCGCTCTCTAGAGTAATACAAGGTGTAAAATCGAGCCACTCCCCATGTCGAGGCTGTACCACGTGTGCAACGAATAATTGTAATATAGGACAATATTCTGAAAGTATAAAAACTGTTCAAGCTATTTTAGAGACATGAACGTATCCATTGCACGGAAACCGGAAATGAGGTATCACAAAAGCACATTCGAAATTTTTGTGCAAAAAATAAATATACTTTTCAATCACCTTTTTTTTTTTCTTCTTATGTGTGAAATTATGCTTTTATATGCCAGTTTTGGTGCGTTTATATGTTGGTTTCTCGCGTATTGGCCATTCCAGCTAAATCGACGGCACCTAGCTGCTAGCCTTTTCGAGAGAATGAAACATCCACAGCGCCTGGCGGTCTACACACGGTGATTAAAATTGGCAACCTGCTCCAGTGTTAATGTACAGCTCAATCTGGGACGTGATCTTCCAGTTCAGTAACTTAAATAGAGGTATATCACAAAACAGCTCAATTCCGGCTTCAAATAAGATGTCATTAAGAGCGTTAATCTGCTACTTTTACCTGAGAACCCATGAGGGGTGCAAAGTAGAGCAGTTGCCATAGGTCTTCGTAAAGGCGTCCTTTCTCGAGAGCTCTCCGCAGAGAGAACTCCAAGTGACATCTCGCAGAACGAGACACCCAGAGGGCAATCGCGGACATCCACTTCGCTGGAAGCGAACTGGCGGCTTGCTCCTCTTTGATGATTGTGTTGTCCATTCGCGCTCGGGGCGCGATTCTGCGGAGGAATGATGAGATGAATGATTGTGAGCGCTTTTCGCTGACAATTTGAAGAACGCTGGGCGCGCGACGGGTTCCCTTAAAAATATTATCAATGTGTTTCAATTGAGTTTTATTTTACTTTTAAAGAATACATAAGTAACGTAATTGAAACTTATTGATTATTTTTATAAGGGTTCCGACCATCTTACCGCTCCACAGCCAATGAAATGATGCCATTACTCGTTAAAAAAACATGTGTACAAGTCCCGATGCAAAGAGCTTGAAGATAAAAAAGCACGTATTGCGTTCCTTAAGTTGGCATTCACGATAACAAAAGAATATATAATTTATCAGATTAACGGCGTTGACCTCCAGCAGAAAGACAACAGGGTGAATACGTCAGAGGATGATGACGGAGCAAAAAAATAAAGTAAAAAAAAGTTTAATATCATTCTGGACAAAGGGATGGTTTGGCATCTTTATTGGCGCAATGTAAATCAAGGCACCTTTTCAGGACAGATTTTTCGAAACTATGAGCGCTTCTGCTTATTCTTTAAACTTATGTAAGTGTTCTAATTAGTTCCACTACACTGCGAGATGTAGTGTAGTTCTGGAGCATAAACTCCGAGACTTCGGTGCGAAAAATATCGAAGGCCATGCAGCGAATACACGTCTTCGGTAGCGCCGATATTCATTTTCACACACTCATTTTAGAAGATAGCTTTGCAATGGACGAACGAAAGCAGCAAACATTATCAATGCAAGAAACTCCACAGGACGTCGATTGACCTCATGGTGCTTCTGGCGTTGTGTCCTTGGAATCATAGAGTTTTACAAACGTCTTTACTTCTGTTCATCTCAACCTGGACTGAGGGGAAAGCTGCTGCTCAGAGCTCATAACTGTGGGATGTGTACTTTCTGCGCTATTGCTAGCCTAGTTCTTGGACCTGTTATAGTCAGTGGCAGGAGGAGTATGTCTCGGAGCTTGATAATGTGGAAGCTTGGGCAAGTTGGTGATTCATGCTTGGATGGAACAGCGCGGATGAACAGTCACACTCACATGCACACAGAAAGCAAACAGACTCGCAGCGTTGATTTTCAACTCAGTTCTATATTTCTTCTTCCTCAAATCTTCAACTTCTTCACCTTTGCCGTTAATGAGAACAATTTAAATTTTTGCACACCAGAGACCAAATAGCCAAATACACATTAAAAGTAACTAATAATTAAATAAATATTAAGAACTAAGTTAAAAATTAAAATTAAGTTGAAGATTTGAGGAAGAAGAAATATAGAACTGAGTTGAAAGTCAGCGCTGCGAGTCTGTTTGCTTCCTGTGTGCATGTGAGTGTGACTGTTCATCCGCGCTGTTCCATCCAAGCATGAATCACCAACTTGCCCAAGCTTCCACATTATCAAGCTTCATTTCTAGTACATCGGGCCCATTTAAGAGTTCTTCCTTGAATCTTAGCTTCCTTGTCATCCTGATCGCCATATCAATCTATCAAGCGCGGACCTACGCTTACTGCGCTCGTGTCAAGCTGTTACCACCGGAAGTTCTGGCCCTGTTTGGTGGCTTCGCTCCATCGTTGGGCCATGGAAAAAGGATATGCAAGATCCTGCAATCCGAGTGGCACAGACAGACCCGACATTACAAGGAGTGCCTCTACCTTCAATTGTGTGAAAGCGTGAGTCCTCCTATTGGTAGAAGAAGATGGCGTGAGTTTTCGACCACCGCAAAAAGATCAACTGAGACTTTGTGGGGTCTCACGTTGCGCCACCTCCGTTCGATTACTCCTAAAAAAGGGGAATCCTGTCGCAACCCAGTGCACGTGGTAGGAGACGTCGATCTGCCGGAGTATGTGCGTCACGTTCTCAGCCTTGGACCAAAGTTTGCAGTTGAACCAATGAAGTCGGCACGGGAACTCCTCTCTTTGGTAAGGCAAGTGTCCAGGCGGGCGCCAGAAGCAGAAAGTGAGCGTTGTATATCTGAAGGCATTGACCTACTCACTAGATACAGACAGCCAGGCTCAACTATGCCAATTAAGAAAGTCGAGACCTACATGAAAGATAAGTCGATGTCCATCCTACCGGCAGACAAAGAAGGTGGTTTCGTGATTATGCATAAGGCTACATTTGGAGAAAGAGCCTTAGCTGCGATCGACTCTGTCTTCACCCGCCACGTTGACGTTTCGTTAGTTAGAGTAACAAGTGAGGCCAAGAAATTATGTCAGAGGCTCGACTTAAAGAAGCTTTGCTCCACCATCGACCGAAGCAAGAATTTGAGTCTACAGAATATGTTCAGCGCGAAAACACACAAGACTGACTGTCCCTTAAGAGTAATAGTGTCGGAAAGGGGGACCTGGCAGAAGACTGTTGCCCTATTTTTACAAGAGAAGCTAAACTGGCTGACAGTTGACGACCCTTTCTTGTTAAACAACTCAGATGAAGTCATTAGGTTCTTAAATGAACACAACAACAATGACTTACAGGCCTTCTCCATTGACATCAAGGACTTGTATTATGCTATACCCAAAGAAAGACTTTTAATGTGCATTGAAACCTGCATTGACTCTTTCGGCATTATAGCCTTCCAAAATGCTTCAGGAATGTCCCAGAGCGGTTTTCTTGAATTGCTTACCGTCTACTTGAAATCTACCTTCACCACGTGGGATGGACACATCTACCGACAAACGAAAGGTGTTTGCATTGGATCCTGCATTGCGCCTCGTCTGAGTGACCTATACCTAGCACATCAGGACAACATCCTACAAAAGCGTTTGGACACTTCAAAAGTTGTGAAAGTGTTCCGCTACGTAGATGATTTTTTGATTTTCTTGGCCCCGGACGGCAACGACATTTCAAGTACTGTGTCCAATGTCCTCTCGATATTTAAGGACTCTTTGGATCCTTTGGATATAACCCATGAACTTCCGGTTGAAGAGTCCCTAAGGTTCTTAGACCTCAGACTGTGTTTCCTTTCTCATCATACTTGTTGGACATATGCTCCGAGGGGGAAAAAGCCACTCCTCCATTATCAATCAGCCCACTCCAAATTAATTAAGAGGGGTGTAGTCAACCTATGCCTTAAAAATGCCATCACAAAGTCATGCCCCCATACTGTAAAAACCAGCTTTGACGCGCAGACAGCTAGGCTACTGTCAGGGGGGTACCCTAATCACGTATTAATATCTGTCGCAGAAAAACTCCTTCAGAAAATCAAAAATCCCCATTTAATCCAATGTAAGAAGAGGGACAGAAACCAAAGGCCAGCGGTTGTGCCTTATATTCACCATATTTCTCATGGTCTTAAAAAGATAGGCAACCGCGTAAACGTTAACGTAGTATTTTCTGCTCCATGCAAGCTCTCTAGTTTATGTAAAAAAGTCAATTCTTCCTCCGATAGGACCTTAGGTTGTACCAAAAAGCACCACTCCCGGTTTGTTCCATGCTCTGAAGGGGTGGTTTATGCCATTCCCCTCTCATGCGGAAAACAGTATATCGGGCAGACCGGGAGGTGTCTCAATGACCGGTTACGAGAGCATCATTATAACATAACCAGAGCGATATCAGGGAATCTAGGTATCCATTGCCGGGATTGCGGGTGTTCAGCGGACCTGAGTAATTGCACTGTCATAGCCAGAAGTGGGAATCAGCTGACACGAGAGATCATCGAAGCTGAAAAAATAGCCAGGTTGGACAAACAGTGTGTTAGTGTATCATCCGTAGCTTTGTCAAAGAAAGAATTGGATTATCTACAGATATCATCAAAGCACCAATAGGGATGAGAAATGTTTCGCTTTAAATTTTTAAATTTAATTTTTAATTTTTAACTTAGTTTTTAATATTTATTTAATTATTAGTTATTTTAATGTGTATTTGGCTATTTGGTCTCTGGTGTGTAAAAATTTAAATTGTTCTCATTAACGGCAAATGTGAAGAAGTTGAAGATTTGAGGAAGAAGAAATATAGAACTGAGTTGAAAGTCAGCGCTGCGAGTCTGTTTGCTTCCTGTGTGCATGTGAGTGTGACTGTTCATCCGCGCTGTTCCATCCAAGCATGTCTCGGAGGTTCTTCGGCGGGTTGTCCTGCCTCCAGTGCTAGATTCCTGTTGCTTCGACAAAACATCATTGTCTCGTCAGCTCCGAGCGCGCACGCGCATCCGAAGCACAAAGGAAGGCAACCTTTTAGTGCTAGAGGCCCGGTCTTCAAAAGAGACTCCCTGCCGTTCTCATTCAGAAAAAGGAGGGCAGAAAAATCCTTCAGCGTTCCGCCTCCCGCAAGAATTACCTTCATATGATAACATGCTGGTGTCTCGTGAACTTCTAGCATACACGCGCGGTCAAACATGGCGGAATGCAACGAATACGTGCCTCAGGCATTGTATTTAGATGGGACGCCCTGTCGTTTTTGCCCTGTCAGAGACAATAGAGCAACGAGCTCGTGTATCCGGCAGCTTTGCTGCAGTCCACCTTAAGATTAGATTAGAGAATATATAGGAGAATTGGAAGTTTCACTATGGCACGCTCCGGTAACGAGCTGTTTAGCATTCCTGGAGCTGTCGGGTGTTTGTACGACGGGTTGGTTGGTAGCTAAAGAAACGAAGATTTGAGTTAAACAAATCAAATATCCTTGATTAGGAACATGCATAACAAGGCTAGAAGCATTGATTACGAACATGCATAAATTTAAGCCGATAAGTCTAGAAAGACTAAACATGAAACGAAATATTTAGAAGAAATAATATCTAGAGACTAAATGTAGGGCAGTGCTTCCGCTTCGTCGTGAAAACTGCGGAAACACCTTGACAGGTAAATAAATCAAGCTTTTTGGTGGTAGCGTTGATAACACTCTTGTAAACAGTAACTAGCGTTGCGGAGTTCTGAACATGACTCGCTAGAATATACCTTCTAATGAAGTCTCTAAAATCAGCGACTGTGGCATTTGGATTGTCGCGAAAGAAAGAGTCTGAAGCACGTCGGGGACCCGGAGGAATCCGTGCCGGACAGCTTGACCCCTCTGTCGAGTCACTGGAAGAGAGTCAAACGAGGTGTCCTGAGGCAATTATCGATACCGCTATTGGTAGAAGTATAAAATTGAAAAAAAATGTACCGTATTTATTCAAACATATGTCGACCTATTCATGAAGAATGCCTGCGCATGTAGTTTTCTGCAACACTCTAGTAGAGCCAATCATTGCGATTTATGGAAGAGGTCCGGCGAATGTCGAGGCACCGATATCGTCCAAACGCAGAAATAAAATTTGTATGGGTCAATTTTTTTTAAATTTTAGACGTTATATTTGTTTTGAGATTAGCCGGATCCTTTCGTAAACACTTTATTGGACTCCGTAGGTTCCACGGGAAAATAGACACACAGGTTCGTTCATAAAAAGGTAGACCGATTTTCAAATAAATAATAATTGCTTCGCTCTATTCTCATTCCTGTACTCAAAGAAACGCCTGTGTGTTAATTTTTTACACAGCACGGTGATAACCCATCCCGGTAAAACCAATGACGACGTTTAGAATGTGATTGGAGATCTAAAACAGGCAAGGTGCACAGAGTAAAACGGTATGTTCTTTGCACATGCGTACATTATTTTTTGGTCTAATTTTTATCTTTGCTACATCAATCGCCGACATCCTTCTGTTGTAAGCTTGGATTGGGTCCATCCGTGTTGCAGAAAAGTGAACTTACAGACTTCTTGAGAGTTTATGCAGGACTTGCATTGACTGCCATACCAGAGGCCCTTGCGGAAGCCTCGGTTGTGAGCACGTACTTTATGCATCGCACATTTGGCAGCGCTAAATACAATTTTCTTGGTAGGAACAAACACAAATTAGCACAAGTATTGTGCGATGACCTCGCGTGCAAGTCACGTAAAACGTCAAACAATTTATTATATGATCTTCAGTGACACTCGGCGAATACATAACAAGACGAAGCAACGCGCTTCACTCAATCTACACTCCCTAATATTTTGACCCTTGAGTTTGCAGAAAACCAGGGCCGGCTTGCTAGAAACAGCGCCTCAGCTGAGACTGGAAGAAAACACTGCCAGAGCCAGCGCACGAGCTGAGCGGGATTCAAACTGCGTCTCAAGACGCCCGCGCGCCCCTCTTTGTAATGCTTTCATTTACCCAGACTCAGCTGAGACGCAGTTCTAGGAAGCCGGCCCTTGGCTATGGGAAAAAAAAAAAAAAAAAAATTTCTTTAGTGTTGCATCAAAGCCTCCTCTATACTGACAAAGCCTGGCAGATCGCCACGAGACGCGGCTGCCAAACGTGAAAAGGTAGAGCGGCAGACAACGGATGAGAGGAAAGTCATGTAACGTGTGCTCCGCTGCGGCGAAACGCCGAAACACACTTCTCCCGAGCGATGGACTGTCCGCTTGTGCTACCGCTTTTTTTCTCGTCGGGTTTGAAAACCATGTTTCGGGTCCTCACCGCTCAAAAGCTGTGCGCTCACGACCAGGTTTCCCGAGAAATGCTCTGTGCTACCAGATCCTCGCTCTTCAAATCTGCGACCGGGCGCTCTATGGCTCCGTCGTCGAACTGCCAGGTTTTGTGATTATAGAGGAGGCTATGGTTGCATCAATAATGAGCGCCAAGACAGAGAGCTGAATCTCGTTACAGCGTTATAGCCGATTGTAGCGAACTGATTACTGTTCGTTTTCTGTTTTCTTCCCGAGAAGAGATTGGCTGTTGGTTCTGAAGTAAAATTCTTATTACTGGAAAGGGAGTGTCACATTCTACTTGTTGTCGTAACCGTGAATTACGAGAGCTTTTTTCGTTAAAGTTCACGACAGTCTATGTTCGTATTATATTCTAGGATAAATAACGTATGCGGCACATTGCCAGGCTTCCGTGTTTTCGGCAAATACCGACAAACAACGAAAGTTTACATCCTTGGCAGACCGGAAAAAATAAAACGGCCTTCAACTGAAGCTATTCTTGAATATCAGGAACCCAAGCTACACGGGGAAAAAAACATTTTATCCACTGTCTTATTTTTTGTGAACCTGAATCTGCCCAGATCGAGCTTTCCGCGTTGCTTCTTACTTTACCACCCCTCACATCGCTTGCGTTGTTTTGTCGGTGCCTCGTGACATTTTGCTTTAAGTATGAGGGTCACACATATTTTTCCGGGAGGTCGGGGAATCCCATTCCTGGTGTCCCATTTTTTTCAACATAATCGTCGGAAAACATATAATTTTCTTATTACACCGAACGTGCTAACCTAGAACCCCGAGTCGGCGGGAACAAATATAAATCCCGAAGAAACACTTCGAACTTGAATAAAAGCACAAAATCTTACGCATAAGAAGTAAGATATGGGATTGTGAAATGCGTACATCACAGCGGACGGTTCCAAATGTACGGCTGTACCATTGACGCAACGGTTGAAGAGCGAGATGTGGGCCAATGGTTCGCCGTCCCTGGACCCAGCGAGGTGCGGGGCCATGGCGCGCATTAGCCTGGAGACACCGTCCTGGTACAGAGATCTTTGACGGTCGCTGCAGACGTAGCCGTAAAAGTCGTCGCACGGGGAAGGCGCCCTCGCGTTACCACGGAAATAGGTCGCTAACCAGCGGCACCCCGTGGTTCTGCATGGTCGCCTGCTTCGGTTCTGCTCTGAGATGAGGTCCTCGTATTCGTCCTGCATAAACGTCGTGGGGCATTCTTAATACCCTTTTTTTAAGCGCTGGAAGGAGTCGGTCTTGCCAATTTACGTACCCGCGAACTTCCGGTCAAACGAGAGGATAAACAATCCCAACAATAGGATAGCTTCTTGTCATGTTCATGACATATTTTATGACCATTTCTTTAGGTGATTAGCTAATGGACCGGTTAGCGAGAAATTTGGTTGGATATAACTTTGTTTTCGTTCCTGTAAGAATAACTAACCCTTCTCATATCTTAAATTACGCAACAAAAGGACCTCCCAAAATCCTTAACTTTGGGATCTCAGTAGAACTTCACCGTCCCAGAAATTTGGGCAAGAAGTCAAGACAAGGGGCATTTTTCAAAGAAGTGCAGAGAAAAAAAAAAGATTTTTCGTCGCCCGGTTGACGGAAGACAGCAGTAGCAGCCGTAGCGGAAGCGGAAAGCGAAGAAGAGGTGGACTTGTCTTCTGTGTACGTGGTACACACCTCTAAAAAGACAAGACTCGAGCCTCCCGTCGAAAGACAGATCTGCTGGAATGGTGTGCCCCTTACCATGGAAGTGGACACTGGCTCCCCCGTTTGTGTGATTTCGCGTGAGGCGTACCATCAGCACACGGAGCATTGGCCGGCGCTCTCCGAAAGCAAACTGCGACTCCGGTGCTACTTGGGGAAACTACCCGTTCTCGGAGAGCTACACATGAGAGCGACCATTCAAGACGTCATCGCACCAGCGTCGCTGGTGGTTGTGGATTGCAAGGGACCAAGCCTTTGCGGTCGAGACGTGATCACAAAGTTGAACTTGCTGGACCCCACAGTGTCAAGTGTCGTTCCAGGACCATCGGACGGCGTAGAAAGCCTACTGATTGAGAACCGAGACCTATTCGAGCCTGGACTGGGGTCCATCAAGGGAGCACCAGTGCACCTGCATGTGAAGGAAGCGGCGGTGCCCAAGTTGATAAAGGCAAGGCCAGTCCCTTACGCTCTTCGCGAAAAAGTATGCGACGAGATAGATCGGTTGCTAGAGTCGGGAGTGCTTTCACCTGTCAGTCATTGTGAGTGGGCAGCCCCGATTGTGCCGGTGCAGAAGGGGGACGGTTCGGTGCGCTTGTGTGGAGATTTCAAGCTGACGGCAAACGTGGCATGCAACACCGAACAATATCCTCTACCGAATATAGCGGATATGTTTGGTTCGTTCCGCGGCGGGTCAGTGTTAGCACATTAGATCTCCGAGACGCCTACAACCAGGTGGAACTAGACGAAGCATCTAGGAAACTAACGGTTATCAACACGCGCCGAGGGCTTTTTTGTTTTAGTTGTCTGCCATTTGGGATTGCCTCGGCGCCGGTGATTTTTCAAAGGAAGATGGAAAGCATATTGGCAGGACTAGAGGGAGTACAGGTGTACTTAGACGATGTTCTAGTGGCAGAGCAACAAGGCGCCGAAAACTTAAGGCTTGTGTTGCAGCGGTTTGGGGACTTGGGGGTCAGGTTTCGGCGCTCAAAATGTCAGTTCGGGAAACCAGACATAACTTACTTGGAAGCCATCAGAGAGCCACCGAAACCCACAAATGTAACCGAGCTGCGCTCTTTCCTGGGGCTGGTGACATATTAACACCGGTTCCTTCCCAACATGTCTACCTTGTTAGCACCGTTATACGAGGTGCTCGGGAAAGATCAAAAGTGGCGCTGGGGGCCGCGGCAAGAGGAATCCGCGAAACGAGCAAAAGCGGTCTTGCTGACGTCCCCGGTCCTAACATTTTTCCACCCTAACATGCCTCTCAGATTAGAATGTGACGTGTCACCCACCGGAGTGGGAGCCGCGCTGTCACACAAAGTTCAAGGCATCGATAAGCCGATAGCGTTTCGATCCCGAACGCGCACGCCAGCGGAAAAAAATTATTCACAACTAGAAAAGTAGGCCCTGACTTTAGTATTTGGCGGCACCAAATTCCGGGACTATCTAATTGGCCGCAGATTTATCTTAGTCCCGGATCATTAGCCATTTGTGGGTTTGCTACGAGAAGACCGGCCAATTCCGCTGCTGGCATCCGTGAGGATTCAACGGTGGGCCTTGCTGCTAAGCGATTTTCTCTACAGTATTGAATTTCGGCCAGGGAAACAAAACGCAAACGCCGATGCATTGAGTCGATGGCCAATGCCTCAGCATGGACCACTCGGGGAAGAAGAACTTCCAGAATACGTGTTAACGATGAGCCAGGAAGACGAGACCTTTATTTACGCACAGCGGTTGAAAGACCTGACAAGAACGGTCGTCACGTTGTTACAGACAATGAAATATGCGCAGGACGGCTGGCCCGATAGGTTGCCAGAAAGTTGGTCATTCTTGCAACCGTACTTTTACAGGAAGCTCGAATTGTCCGTGTACCAAGGGCTACTCTACTGGGGCCTGCGCCTCGTGATCCCAACCGAGGCTCGCCAGGAGATGCTGATGCTGCTCCACGAATCACACCAGGGTGTCGCTGCCATGAAGAGGAAGGCTCGGTCATCGTTCTGGTGGCTCTGACTTGACGGTGAGGTGGAACTACTCAGTAGAAGCTGTCAAGACTGCATACAAGCCGCCCCACTGCCCCCCAAGTGCTCACCATTGAAATGGCCAGAAACAAAAGAAAGATGGTTGAGACTGCATATCGATTTTACGGGGCCCATGGACGACAAAATGCTGTTAATTGTGATTGACTCCCACTCGAAGTGGATGGAAGTTTCTATTATGCGAAGCACTACGGCCGAAGCCACACTAAACCAACTTCGAGAAATATTTAGCAGATTTGGAACTGCCAAACACCGTAGTTACAGACAATGGACCCCAGTTTATAAGCCAACACTTTGAAAACTTCATGAACAGTAACAATGTGTGCCACCATCCGCTGCTGCACCATACCGCCCCCAATCTAACGGGTTGGCGGAACGCGCCGTTGGAACGGTTAAGAACGGCCTCGCAAGAAGAAAAAGGGAGACTTAGGGAAGAGGCTGGCACAATTGCTCATCAACTATCGCAGGACGACCCTTCCAGGAGGTGCATCCCCGGGGGAACTACTTCTGGGGTACCGAATTCGGTCACGCTTGGATATGTGTGTACCATCACGCCCCGTGTTCCATAACAATGAGCAGGAAAGGGAAGCCGGGGACCTCGGAGCAGAAGTATGGGTCCGGAACTTCGGTAAAGGCAACGGATGGTCACCCGGCACGATCACGTCCAATCTGGGCTCAAGAAGGCTAGTCATCGAGACTCCAGGAGGAACGGCTCGTGGACATCGGGACCAGGTTCGCTCCAGACATGGGCCGGTGGACACCCAGGAAGGCCGCCAGGACGAATCGATGGATCTTCCAACCTAGAGCCCGGGGCGACCACAAGTGGACCAGGAGCCGGCAAGGCAGCCAGAGTTTCCAGACGCCGGCGTTCAAGAACCGCCGCGATTACGACGGTCTACGCAGACCCGGAACTCTATCCAACGGTCGAAATATTGCCGCGAGCGCAGCTAACTAAGTAGGCAGCGCGCTCGTGGCCTAACGGTTATCGCGCGTGCCTTCCACGCAGAAAGGCCAGGGTTCGATCCCTGGCAGCGCCGCGTCTTTTATTTATTCTTCCAATTTAGATTTCTGGTAATTTCGAGAACCGTGTTGCTCGTTCTAGGTTAGAATGTTCTGCGCGCCGAATGTTCCAGAAGCCCACGCGTGCACAAAAGGGGCTCCGCGTAACCAACCGGACTCAGTTTCGCCCCAGCGTTCGACTCTGCTGTCACGCCGACCTCGACGCCCGCGACGCTCTGTTCTCTTCTGCTGTTATCGTTTTTCTGTTTGTTTCTGGGCACAAGTTCGCCCCATTAAACGTTTAGTTTCTTCAGTTATTTTCGCCTCATCAATTGTCATTCGTGACATTTTGGTGGAGGTGCGGGGTACGCACTCTATGTTTCTCAACCGTACCCCTCCGAGGACCCGTTCGGCAAGTCGCACTCCAAGTCGTCGACTCGTGGAAGAGGCAGGGCCTCGGGCAAGCCAGCGTCTGCAAGGACAACGCCCTGAGTTTGGACCACTACCGGACAAAACAAAGAAGCAACCGAAGCCGACGATGAACTCCACGGCCCAGTCGACGGAAAACCCCCAAGCAGCACCGTCCTACGTCTTCCTGCCTGTGGTTCCGCGTGTGCCGACGCCATTTCACGGTGAAATCTACGAGGACGTAGAAGACTGGCTGCAGAACTACGAACGTGTGGCCCGCTACAACGCGTGGACGGCCGAACAGCGCCTCCAAAACATTTACTTCGCACTGGAGGGAACGGCAAGACAATGGTTTGAGAACCACGAGGCTTCCCTCACGACGTGGGAGACATGCGTGGAGGAGCTAAAGCGCACCTTCACAAACCAACACCGACGTCAACGAGCCGAGGACATCCTTCAAAGAAGATGCCAAGGTCTGAACGAGAGCGTGACAAGCTTCACTGAAGATGTCCTGCGCCTGTGCGCCCGTGCCGACCCTGGAGCCGCCGAAGACAAGAAGCTGCGCGTCCTCATGAGAGGCGTGAAAAGCGAGATTTTTGGCGGCCTCATTCGCAATCCACCAACGACCGTAGATGAATTTGTTGCTGAGGCAACAAACATTGAACGAGCGCTGTCGGCCAGGGCGAGTCATTATCAGAGAGTCGCCGGCGTAACTGCCACCTCATCTTTTCCATCTTCCCTCCCTGACCTCGGCGAAGTCGGCATCGAGAACCTTCGGGAGGTCATTCGGGATGTGGTCCGAGAAGAATTGAAGCGGTTGCTCCCTTCTCCAGAACGACCCGCCGCTGTTTCAATCGCCGAGGCTGTTCGCGAGGAGGTACACCGGGCCCTCTTGCCAGAGGTCCCCGTCGCAGTGGCTCCCGAACGGCCGGTCTTGACCTACGCCGCCGCCGCTAAGAGAGAACCTCCCGTCGCAGCACACTACCAGCCAGCTCCCAGACGTGAGGCACCGGCGCCGCAGTATGCTCCACGCCCAGAGCAGCGTGGTGCGAGGAAGACCGACATTTGGAGGACGGCCGATCGACGCCCCCTGTGCTACCACTGTGGTGAAGCGGACCACATCTACCGACGATGCCCCTACCGCCAGCTGGGCCTACGAGGGTTTGCTCCCAACGACCCTCGACCACGTCTTGGAGAGCGACCTCGGGACATCGAGGACTACCTCCGCCGCTCTTCGTGTCCTGAGTCGTCTCCCCGCCGGGTATTCCGTTCACCATCTCCTCGACGCTCGCCATCGCCCTTCCGCCGGTCTCGCCGAGACAGCCTGTCACCAATCGCTTCCCACCGGGAAAACTAGGCGCGACAATGCCGGGAGGTGGCGTTGCCGATGACGAACGATGCTAAGATCCTCCAAGATCGTCGGAGCTCTCCCACTCTAACACCGCAACGCCCCGAAACGACGTTTCTGCAAGAGTGTCGAATAACCTCAACGTAATCATCGACGGCCACGACGCGACAGCACTCGTCGACACCGGAGCAGACTACTCCGTTTTGATTGGGAGACTCTCTCGCCGCCTTCGGAAAGTTACGACGTCGTGGGACGGACCGCAGATACGAACCGCCGGCGGACATCTCATCACACCTGTCGGCAGGTGCACTGCGCGCGTTGAGATCCACGGCGAAACCTGCCCTGTGAAGTTCGTCATTCTGCAAGACTGCTCGAGGGACGTCATTCTCGGAATGGACTTCTTGTGCGAATACGGCGCCATCATCGACCTTGCGGAGAATAAGTTGACGCTTCGGAAGCCTGTCCCATCGGCAGAAAATCCCAAAGCAACGTTAGCTACAGTCCGAGTCCTTGCCAGCCATGTAAACCTGCCGCCGCTGTCGAGTGTCTTTGTACCCGTCGGGACCGAAGAAGCTACCTGCGGTGTAGCACTGTTGGAAGGAAGCGTCCAACTTCTCGTTGGACGAGGGATTGGCATTGCGAGAGGCGTAATCGAGATCCAGGACGGGTGTACCGTAGCCCTTGTCACCAACTTCCGGCAAGAGTCGCAGCACCTTACAAAGGGTACAGCTGTGGGCTTCGTCGAGGAAATTCCGGACTCAGCCGCGATCGCCGTGATCTCAGAAGACGCTTCTCCGGCGCAGCACAAGAGAACCACGCCGTCAGAGCTCGACATCGACCCGTCCCTCCCAGCCCCACAACGACGGCAACTCAGTGACCTTCCCGCCGAGTTCAGTGAGTGCTTCTCCACGTCGTCGAAGGTGCGCCAAACGACGGTTGCGAAACATCGAATAATCACTGATGACGACGCTCTCCCTGTGCATCGGCCACCGTACCGAGTCTCCGTGAAAGAAAGGGAAGTTATCCAGAAGCAAGTTCAGGAAATGCTTGATGACGACATTGTCCAGCCCTCAAACAGTCCGTGGGCTTCCCCAGTAGTCCTAGAGAAGAAAAAAGACGGAACCCTGAGGTTCTGCGTGGACTACCGCCGGCTGAATGCAGTAACAAAGAAGGACGTCTACCCGCTGCCCCGCATCGACGACACCCTGGACCGGCTGCGCCACGCCCGATACTTTTCGTCGATGGACTTGAAGAGCGGGTACTGGCAGATTGAGGTCGACGAACGAGATCGTGAGAAGACGGCCTTCGTCACACCGGACGGTCTGTATGAATTTAAAGTGATGCCGTTCGGGCTGTGCACAGCGCCGGCAACCTTCCAGCGCGTTATGGACACCGTCCTTTCCGGCTTGAAATGGCAGAGCTGTCTCGTCTACCTCGACGACGTTGTCGTGTTCGCAACCGAATTCGACGAGCACCTCAGACGACTGCGAGCCGTGCTACGGGCCTTCAAATCTGCTGGGCTGACACTCAAGCCTTCGAAGTGCCGGTTCGCCTATGGAGAGCTCAAATTCCTGGGCCACGTCGTGAGTGCTCAGGGTGTAAGCCCTGATCCTGCAAAGACGTCCGCTGTCGCCGAATTCCCCAAGCCATCGGACAAGAAGGCAGTCCATAGATTCCTTGGGCTGTGCGCCTACTACAGGCGTTTCGTGCGTGACTTTGCACAGATTTCTTCACCGCTGACGAATCTGACGAAGGACGACGTGCAGTTCCAGTGGGAAGAAGAGCAAGAACAAGCGTTCGACGAACTCAAACGAAGGCTGCAGTCGCCCCCTATCCTCGGACATTTTGATCAGTCGGCGGAGACAGAAATACACACGGACGCCAGCAATACCGGTCTCGGTGCGGTGCTCGTTCAGCGACAAGAAGGGGCAGAGAGAGTAATTGCTTACGCAAGCCGGGCGCTGTCTAAGGCAGAACAAAATTATTCAACGACCGACAAAGAATGCCTTGCTGTCATCTGGGCGATCACCAAGTTCCGTCCGTACTTGTACGGTATCCCGTTCCGCGTGGTCACAGACCACCACGCCCTCTGCTGGCTCGCAAACCTCAACGACCCGTCAGGACGCCTTGCTCGCTGGAGTCTGCGACTGCAAGAATTCGACGTAACCATTGTGCACAAGTCTGGCCGCAAGCATAATGACGCCGACTGCTTGTCTAGGGCCCCAGTCGAATCTCCACCTAACAGCACCGACGACGATGATGACACTCGTTTTCTCGGAGCAGTTACAGATACCGACATGGGAGCACTTCAACGAGACGACCCGGAGCTTCGCGCCGTGATCGACCACCTCGAAGGTCAAGGAAGTTCGGTTCCGCAAGTCCTGGCCCGAGACTTGTCAAGCTTCGTTCTGCGGGGAGGTGTGCTCTTCAAGAAGAACTTCGGAACCAGCAACCCTGCCTGGCTGCTGGTTGTGCCTACCAGCCTGCGAGAAGAAATCCTTCAAGCATGCCACGACGACCCGACGACTGGACACCTTGGCTACAGCAGGACGCTTGCCCGGATTCGTGACAAGTACTACTGGCCAAGACTCCCGAAAACCGTCCATCTGTACACACGGTCGTGCCATGAGTGCCAACGACGTAAGAAGCCTCCGACAAAGCCAGCAGGACTCTTGCAGCCGATATCTGCCCGAATACGCCCTTCCAGCAGGTCGGAATGGATTTGCTCTGCCCGTTCCCAACATCGACGCAAGGGAACCGGTGGATTATCGTCGCGACCGATTATCTTACACGATACGCCGAGACGAAAGCCCTTCCATCGGGAACAGCGGTGGAAGTCGCCAAGTTTTTCGTCGAGTCCATTCTCCTTCGACACGGCGCACCTGAAGTGTTGATCACAGATCGAGGGTCATCTTTCCTGGCACAGCTGACTCAAGAGGTACTTCGGCTCAGTCACACCAGCCATCGACGAACCACTGCTTATCACCCGCAGACCAACGGGCTAACAGAGCGGCTCAATAAGACCATCGCCGACATGATCTCCATGTACGTCGACGTGGAGCATAAGACGTGGGACGAGGTGTTGCCGTACGTTACATTTGCGTACAACACAGCGGTACAAGAAACCACAGGAATGACGCCGTTCCAACTGGTGCATGGCCGGACGGTTACGACAATGCTGGACGCCATGCTGCCTCACGTGCCAACCGACGGTGCAACGACGACGCTCAACTGATCTCTCAACGCGCGGAGGAAGCTCGTCAACTGGCAAGAATCAAGATTCAAAACCAACAGCGAGTCGACGCACGCCGTATAACCTTCGTCGCAGGGACGTTCATTTCCAACCCGGGGACCGGGTATGGGTGTGGACACCGATTCGGCGCCGCGGTCTCAGCGAGAAGCTTCTCAAGTGCTATTTCGGACCGTACAAATCATCCGACAGCCTCGGCGATCTGAACTACGAAGTTCTACCCGACGGAACGCGCCCATCTGCAAGACGCCAGCCACGACCGAGGTGGTGCACGTCGTCCGGCTCAAGCCGTATTACGAACGATAGAACTTTGGACTCTCGTCAAAGATGTGAACTGGGAACTGTGAAGTGTGGCTCGCGACTCTGCTATCTTTTGTTGTGTATTTGTGTATTTGTTCTAAGCGATTTTCTCTACAGTATTGAATTTCGGCCAGGGAAACAAAACGCAAACGCCGATGCATCGAGTCGGATGGCCAATGCCTCAGCATGGACCACTCGGGGAAGAAGAACTTCCAGAATACGTGTTAACGATGAGCCAGGAAGACGAGACCTTTATTTACGCACAGCGGTTGAAAGACCTGACAAGAACGGTCGTCACGTTGTTACAGACAATGAAATATGAGCAGGACGGCTGGCCAGATAGGTTGCCAGAAAGTTGGTCATTCTTGCAACCGTACTTTTACAGGAAGCTCGAATTGTCCGTGTACCAAGGGCTACTCTACTGGGGCCTGCGCCTCGTGATCCCAACCGAGGCTCACCAGAAGATGCTGAAGCTGCTCCACGAATCACACCAGGGTGTCGCTGCCATGAAGAGGAAGGCTCGGTCATCGTTCTGGTGGCTCTGACTTGACGGTGAGGTGGAACTACTCAGTAGAAGCTGTCAAGACTGCATACAAGCCGCCCCACTGCCCCCCAAGTGCTCACCTGTGAAATGGCTAGAAACAAAAGAAAGATGGTTGAGACTGCATATCGATTTTACGGGGCCCATTGACGACAAAATGCTGTTAATTGTGATTGACTCCCACTCGAAGTGGATGGAAGTTTCTATTATGCGAAGCACTACGGCCGAAGCCACACTAAACCAACTTCGAGAAATATTTAGCAGATTTGGACTGCCAAACACCGTAGTTACAGACAATGGACCCCAGTTTATAAGCCAACACTTTGAAAACTTCATGAACAGTAACAATGTGTGCCACCTCCGCTCTGCACCATACCGCCCCCAATCTAACGGGTTGGCGGAACGCGCCGTTGGAACGGTTAAGAACGGCCTCGCAAGAATGAAAAAGGGAGACTTAGGGAAGAGGCTGGCACAATTGCTCATCAACTATCGCAGGACGACCCTTCCAGGAGGTGCATCCCCGGGGGAACTACTTCTGGGGTACCGAATTCGGTCACGCTTGGATATGTGTGTACCATCACGCCCCGTGTTCCATAACAATGAGCAGGAAAGGGAAGCCGGGGACCTCGGAGCAGAAGTATGGGTCCGGAACTTCGGTAAAGGCAACGGATGGTCACCCGGCACGATCACGTCCAATCTGGGCTCAAGAAGGCTAGTCATCGAGACTCCAGGAGGAACGGCTCGTGGACATCGGGACCAGGTTCGCTCCAGACATGGGCCGGTGGACACCCAGGAAGGCCGCCAGGACGAATCGATGGATCTTCCAACCTAGAGCCCGGGGCGACCACAAGTGGACCAGGAGCCGGCAAGGCAGCCAGAGTTTCCAGACGCCGGCGTTCAAGAACCGCCGCGATTACGACGGTCTACGCAGACCCGGAACTCTAACCAAGGGTCGAAATATTAAGAGAAGAAATGTTGCAGCGTCATCATTCCGGTGGAATCCGTTAATGTTACTTATCTAGATGTTACTTGTTGTTATCAAGCGATAACACCTTTTTGTTGTGACGCCCCCAAGTGCGGGCTATCTCTTTGGGACTCGTGGGAATAAAATTTGTTATGGACTGGACACCGACTAGAATGGTTGTTCACAGCGCGAAGCGCAGACCGCCAACGAGACGGACGAAAACTTAACAAGTACGAGTCCTTCGATAAGAACACCAACATGGGGGGCAATGTGGAGAACCTTCAACTACATGCTGGGTAACAAAACGGGGGTGTGGGCGGTCCCGGTTATTGCTCTCCTTTAGAACGAGCAGACAGAAGATAACGTGAACAATATCGGATACACCTTCTTCACGCAATCTAAAGACAAACCAACGACAGACATCTACAGAACAGATACCACCATAGACGCTGCTTTGAATCCTGAAGACCAGCATTTCACCGAGTGGCGATCGAGCAGTGCCAAACCAAGAGTGCGCCGGGCGAAGGTCGGGCGATCGTTCCCATGCTCCGCAACGCACCGGACGCTAACCGAAGAGCAATATTAGATGGTTCAACTAGATCTGAAAGTCGGGCGAAAGGCCGGATGAATGGCGGATGGCTATCGTCACACTCATTCCCAAGCCCGGCAAACCGTCCGCCGACCCGAAAAATTTTTGACCTATATCTGTCCTGTCCATTAAGGGAAAACTCATGGAAAGAATGGTGGTGGCGAGAATCCAACACAACGCTAAAGCAAAGGGCGTCTTCCATCCACAGCGGACAGGCTTCAGAGCGAACCTAAGCACTCACGATAGCCTGCTGATGGTCTCAAAATATGAGGTAGACATGAAACGAACAAGGAAACAGGTGAAAACCATCTTGTCGGTCGATATTAAGAAGCCCTTCGACAGCATATCTCCCGAAACAATCATCCGCAAAATGGAGGAGCACAGCCTGACGTGGAGGAAGATAAACTTCCTCAAGACCTTCCTCAGAGGAAGTACAAGATCAAGGCAGGCTACGTCAGCGACACTAAGGAGGGGCAGGAGCGGTAAAACCACATCGTCGTTCTACAAGGGGCGGCTCTATCACCCACGCTTTTCAATATTAAGGTGCGGCCTCACCTGTGGAAGCTGCACAGGATACCGGATATGAAAGCAACCACCTACGCAGAAGACACTGCGATATGGACATGCAAAGGCGACAAGCACTACCAGAGAAGTCTTTTCTAGGCAGCGAACTTCTTCAGTGCTCTCTTGGGCCAGGCGGTTGAAAACACTACCCAGACTAGAGGGAAGTTCATATAAAGTGTGGCATACCTGAGCGAAGTAGACCAGAACCTCCTCACCTTGTGTTCAAGACGCTCGCCGGATCAAAATTTCACCGTGTGTAGGCATTCCGTATGTGCTTTTGTGAAGACGTATACCTCCTTCGTGGCTTCTAAATGGTGTCTCACACATGTTCTTTGCTATGTGAAGAACCGAAGGTGGCCATTCGTTGTAACACTGATAATTGCAGACGTCCTCCCTACTCTTGCTCTAATTCCAAGGGAAAATCTGCCAATGTGCAGAAGGCTTTTGTATCTACCTGGAACGTTCGAAAATTTTAATCAAGTTCAGAAAGTAGCTCAAATATGTTTTGTTCAATCCTATAAAAGGGACTCAGAACTACCAGTGTCTGCTCAGATCGATAAAGCCTTGGCAGCCGTTCGTGAAGTAGAAGACAGTAAGCAAAATGGAGGCAAGAATATTACGTGAAGAAGAAACTATACAGGCAGAAGATGTCACGTCTTCTGTAGTGAAGTTTTTCAAGCACAACTCAGTTTCTTGCTGCCTGCCAGGTTAAAAAGAGTTGCTGCCCAGCCGTCAGAAGCGGCTACTTTTGATGAGCCTAAAAGAAAGTGCTTCATCGACAATGGAAGAAAGACTCGAACCTAAAATATGTTTTTTTTTTTCAACTTTTGCCAGTATACGCCCTCCAAACCTATTTTAGCCGGGGCAAGTAGTACGCACACTGTTTGCGTGTGGATGCAGCACCACAACTTGAAGGTGATGCTACACGCTAGTGGACTCAGCATACCACTGAAGAATAGACAACTTCCACAAACACCTGCATGCAACACTGCGCGCGTTGCACTCTGGGAATCAGTTGGCCAGGGAGGAGAGGGGCATGGTTTCGGTTTCGGTCGACACGTCGACAAGAGATTAAACACAGAGCGTATTTCTTGTTTTCTGGTCCCAAGAGCGTCATTTTTGGTCTCTAAATTAACCTAATTGGTCAGACCTCGAAGCTCTTGCACAAGCCTGAGACGTATAGCTTGTCCTAACACATGCTTGTTGTATTTTTGTACTCGAGCCTTTCTGTTGGCGTTTCGAGGTATGTGAACAAGCCAGTGCTGGGAATCTCGACGCTGCGAAGCTCGGGAATCTTGCTTCTGTACGAGTCAACATGCTGTAACAACCAATAAGTATCCATACATCGAGCTCGCACCTTTACATTACTGTTGCTGGTCAGAAAGTTTCTTTATTTTGTGCGTCCATAGACGAAATATTACTTATTGCAATTACTGTTTTTCTTAATACGCCTGGTATACAAGGTAAAACTCGGAGGCGCCATTGAAAAGCTCAAATCGAACACACTTTTTATCTCTTATCAATACTGGCCCGCAGCACTGCATGAAGTGAAGTCCTCACCCGCTTGCATTCCACTGATATTCAACATCGCGTATGCGCATAAACTTATCCTGAAATCATATAGGCACATTCGCGCATACAAACCGTTCTAAGAAAGGAAAAGTCGAGCACTTGTGTGAAGAATGTCGCACCGTTCGCCGGAAGTGCACCGGAAGGGGCGTGAACGTTCTCCGGTGCGCCAAACGAGCGAAATTATTCGAGGCGCATTTGACGGTTTCTAATGGCCATAATATTTGTTACGTGTTTGCTTTCTGCGTGACTGAGTATGCCGAGATAATTTCAGACGCACTGTTCAGACACAGATCTTGGGCGTCAGTAAAAGTTCGTCCAAAAAGGCTTAGCGAGGAATAGGGGACGCTATTTGGGGCCTCCGTCGTAGCTGGCCGATCTCAGCGTTTGAGAAAACTTAGTCTCCTATCTGCGTAAAATTTGAGTGGGAGATATATGATGACACGAGGAAGACATCATAGTAACTTGTTTGCTGTAGTGAGGTCAAATTTATTGCGTTTTCTTAAAAGTTCATGCGTCAACGCTGGGCTCAATTTTGATACTCCTGTGAGGATGCGGCTTGCTTTACACCCAATGAAGTAAGAAGAAGCGGACGTTTGGCAAATGAAATACGTATAAGGCTCAAGGTGACCAAATTTCAGTTGTAGTTCACTGGTACAAGACGAGAATATTGAAATTAAACTCAAAGATACACTCGTGGGGTGAGGTGACTAAGCCACGTCTTACTGCGTTTGTATACGCACGCACAATATCCGGTGTTTCGGGAACCAAGGAAAGTGCCCAGTCTTTTTTTTTTTTTGTATCGTTAGAGAATGTGTGAATTGTACATTTGTGAAAAGTCAGATAATCGAAAACGCAAGCAGCGCATTTGGTCCAGGCGTGATGGCATGAAATGAAGCTACTCAATCGAAACCGAAACTGAGTGGCCAACTAGTTCTCAGAGTGCAGTGCATGGTATTGCCCCGCAATGAGGCGCTTCGATTTTGGAAGAAGTATATTATTAGCAACCGCGGTGTGTTAAGTTGATGAAGAGGATTGTATATTTAGAATGTGCGACATCCTCCCCAGTACCGAAAACATAGCGACCTCGCTCCAAACAATTCCTGGCATTGACACCTATAAGGTCAACCACGTTACCAAATACGATATAGCTTCGCCAATACTAGATACTCCTCCGAAAACCTATGGGAGCGGCGGCGAACGTGACAGTGGCGCCTCTTGCGGACTCGGAGTCTACGGAAGCAGACGACGCAATAGAAAAGTATAGGCTCCACGACGTCCTCGAGCTTTGCGTGTTCCGTTTCGTCACCCCAACAGCCGGAGCAATTCATTACGGTCAGTCCGCTTGAAAAGCGGAATCCACCGATCGCAACTGCAACGATATTCAAATAACAAGGCGCGCAAAAACAAAGATAGAGCAATTTATTTAGAGGTCTCAAGCGCCACTCAAGGGGATCACAAGCGTTTGAAGTGCATCTGGGAGGCGGGAAAACGGCGTTTAGCTCCTCGAAATACGTCGTAAGAGGTTAATATTGATCCGTTGCAAACTGCGTTGTCAATTTCTTACCTGGAATAGGTGATTATTAAAACGTGCGCAAACAACATGTTAAAATTACTAGAGAGTGCGCACAAGCTTCTGCAGCTTTACAAAAACAAAAAGTAACGAGAAAAATGACCATGCAAACACTTTCCGAACTTTGCAGAAAAGACGGGGTCCGCATCCCAGACGAAAATAAAAAGAAATGGGGCACAGTCGTGAACAACGGCGAATGAAACAAAAAAGTTAGCAGACGATACAAAAATACAAATCACCCAGCAAAGACCACCTTCAACGACGACAATCGCAAGGGGCGTCGGTAGGAGCATGGGAAATTAGCAGGGGGTGCTTGCCGTTGGTGTTGAGTACACAACAAATAAAGCAAAAGCAACACGACGAAACTACTACAAAAAAAGCTTCAATTCTCTTCTGGTTTTCTTTCAGCTGCTGGTTGCATGCTTGTTTATTTGTTTTCGCGGCATTGGTAAAAACTAAAGGCTCTATTATACTCCGACGTAACGCGTGCGCGCGTGCGACGGCGTCAGAGCGACGTCACGTCGGCGAAAACCCGACGCTCTAGACTCCGGCGTCTTGGCGAAACCGGCGCGACCGGCGGCGTTCGACGCAGCCTGACCGCCTCGACGCCAAAATGGAGCATGCCGTATTCCGCGCCGGCCGCGCCAGCGACGCCGGACCAGGATGCATCACGTGCTGGCTCCCGGCAGCCCTCGCGTGGGAAGCGCGGCGAATACGAGCAATAGCAGACGACGGAAGCAGCACTCCGTGTGGCGTCATGTTGGAAGAATCGGACTCGGCCGTCGAGAAGCTGATCGAGGGAATTCGTCCTCACCCTTGTGTCTACGACACGAGGCAGCTTGAGTACCGTAGACCGTGCGCTTGTCAAAGATGTACTGTATGTACATTGACCGTCTACGCTTGCGGCGCAGGCGGGGCACCAACAGTGCAAGCGCGAGTTTTCGTTGTGCAAGGTACGTCCACGCCAGATCCGTGTATTGGGAGAGTTTGGCCAATAGGCGGAGCAAAGGCCGCCGCCAGCGCCGAATATTCCCCCCACGCTTAGAGCGTAAACTAAATTTGTGACACAGCGTCGACCAATCAGGAGACCTCTACTCCATCTCACAAATGTCTGCAGTGAAGACAAAGGCACAGGCGCGTGAGCCTAGCTCAGCGAAACGCTTTTGTTTGTACTGGACCTCGTGCATAGGAGGCCCTTTCCAAAGCCACGCGCTCGTGCCCATGCCTTTGTCTGCACTGCTAGAACAGCGTCCTGAGACTGGCTGAAAGAAAACAGTGCAAAGGGTGGGGTGCGCGAGCGTCTTGAGACACGGAGTTCCGCTCGGCACGGCTCAAATTATACTTCGTTTCACTTTATCTGCGAGCGAAGCCAAAGCTAGAAGTTCGAGACCAGTGCTTTTTGCATTTCTCCTCAGCTCGCGCGCTCGAGCAAAGCCTGAACGCATGGAGCTTCCGTGCTCGCGCTTCCAGTTTTGCCTTCGCTCGCACATAAGGTGAAACGAAGTATAGTCGCGTCACAAATTTAGAGCACACGACCACCGCTAGGGGCTGTTTCGCGGCCTGTGGTTGGCCCCGAGATGCTCGCCTATTCAAACCAATGTATGGCCAAACTCTCTCAATAAACGGCTCTGGTCCACGCCATCGCTCGAACTTGGCCCTCAAGAAGCACGAGAATTTTCGTCTGCCATTCGAAACGAAAAGGAACCGGAAGTGGCGCACTCTAGCAGGAAACGTGCCCTCGTAGTCAGATTCTGCGCATGCGCCGCGCCGGCGGCCCACCGACGCGCGCCGCGGGAGCCGCCAGGGCCGCCGGAGTATAAAGGGGCCGAATTTTTGACGCACGCGGCGCGACTGACGTGACGTAGCCGACTTCGGCCAGCGTTCGCTGGCGCGCGCGTTACGTCGGAGTATAACAGAGCCTTAAGAACAAGACAGAGGAAAGGAATAACGTAGTCCAGCTCACACTGCCCGGTAAATCAAAAGTCGCACGCTGCAATTTTGTGCTAGCAGTGTGTGACCTTTTTTGGCCTTCGCATTTCTTTTCCCAGTGACTTTGGCAGGTTGTTTGTTTACTCATTTGGCAAAGCAGTTCAAAAGTACATTCAAGTACTTGTTGACGTACATGTCCAGGCAATCCCTGCACACCGAGCTTTTGTTTTGAGTGTCGATCAGCCGCCTCAAGTGCGTTTTCAGCTGAACGTCTTGTTTGGTGAAATAATATCAGTGAAATGCGTGTCGAAGGCACGGCTGATGTTACCGGCTAGGTGACGAGCTAAGTATTAAGGTGGTGCCATTTTCGCATGCGAGTATTTTTTGTTCAACATAATGTATTTCGTGGTGTTCCATGTTTCTGATTGCAAGCATGATAACAGATCTGACTGGTTGCCCACCCGGCTACGTGGGTCTGGGTGTTCAATAGTGCATCTGGTATGTCGTTTGTGAAGTTCTCAGCGATCTCCGTGGAGTTGTCATAATCGTCTGTTGAGGCGTCAGTGGCGATTTTGTAGCCAAACTTGGATAGCTCTTCCAGTTTAATTTGAATGCTGCAATCACTTAATTACTCACGCTTGTTCGGTCGTCTGGAGACGGAAGAAGGATTTTCCACCACAACTCAAAAACTTGTTTTTGCAGTGGTAAGCAGTACATGGCATGCCTGCCATCTCCAAGTATGCGCTGGTGTATGCCCGAAGTCGGCCGGTTGATCAACCAACGATGACCCATAGCAGACGTGACCGCGTACTCAAATAAAATGCGAATAGAAATGTATAACAAGCTTACACTTTTTAATATATTTATTAAGTATGAAAAACTACATATGGAGATTCTGGATCACAAACTCAAAAGAAGGCGAACATAAGAGGTTATCATAGACGACAGTGGAAAAAGAAAAACAAACAATAACAACAAAGCTGCAGACGGCCGTCCAGATGTCTGGGCATAGCGCAGCAGACGAACCGGTGGTAGTAAGCGACGAAGCGAAGGAAAGAAAGTAAAAACTAAGCCAAACAAGGCAAAGCAAAATACGCGATGGTTCGAACGTCAAGTAAACACAAGAAAGAGAAAAAGAAACAAAAACATAAACGCAGGAGGAAGAAAGACCGCGGCTGCGTAGCGTCGCGTCAAACATTAAAAGAAAGTAGACTTTGAAAAATGGAAGGAGGTGCACGACCGTCCAACGGTTTTTTTTTCTAACTCCGCTTTTATTAGTTTCAGTAATAGTGTCGGATATGCGTGTGACTTCTTCCAGAGCATACTGACATCGCGGTAACGTACGTGGTTTGAAATTACCTTTTGCTTCTTCATCCGGAGACGATCGGGATTAGCCAGCTCGCCTATTCGACGAAACGGTTTTAAGCAATACATTCATGAGAAATAGGAATTGCAACAAAACGAATTGATCAATAAGAACAGTACAATTGAAACGTAGCTATGTTCTGAACTTGTTTACATTGCCCTTTTTCAAGACGTAGGCGAAGGTACATTCGTGTTTTGACTGGCTTACGTAAGTTCTGACAGAGTGTTTTCTTCAGGAGAGCACGAAAATTGCATCCTACAAGCTGTAAGATCTTTCCCACGCGAAGAAAATGTCCTTCACTCTTGAGGTGGAACCTATTTTTTAACATTCCAAACAGCGAATGCCCGTGACAATATTTTTTCTTTGGTCACCTCGAATGGAGATGACTCCGAGCTCGCCAGGGGCGCTGCGATCACTTTTCGCCCGCTATCTGCGGGAGTTTCCAGTATTGGCTTACATGGTATTTGATGTTACGTTCAGCAGTGGATGAGTGGCGTGCGTTGCAAGCTGAAAACAAATCTGTTCACACAACATGAATTCGCTCGAATATTTGCCACCCCCGAAGCGCGACATGGGAAATGCAAAAATAATAAATTACGTTTTATTTTCATCACCTTTGTGGTAACTTATTACATCACCAAACTAAGGCGCGTATCCCATATGAAGCACCCCAGCTTGCACGGCGTATCAGATAGCACCCGTTGACTACGTGCTGTGCAGAGAAGTAGGCGCATGGAACGATACCGCGTGATGGCGCGGATGATGAATTTCAGGAGAATTTTCTCGCCAAAAAAATATTATTACTTCGTTTTAACTTTGTAGATCAATATTTATTAAAGGAATACTGAACCAAGGAATTTAGTGTCCATAATAAGTGGCGCATGTTCTTTCCACGAGCCAGCAGCCGCCGGTGTGCGCGAGCACACGCAACAAAAACGACGTAAAAGACCTCTATTCGCGGTTAAGATGACAGTGAAATGTATGGGCTTCGGGCCAAAGGAGAATAAAGACAAGTTTTTCATCTTTACAGTGGTGTCTGGTGTAAAAGATAAGCGATTAATTGGTCTAACAAGCACGTATCTTTCACATGTAGAGATGAAAAGCCTGTCTTTATTCTCCTTTGGCCCGAAGCCCGTGCATTTCACTGTCCTCTTAAGCGCGAATGAAGGTCTTTGACGTCATTTTCGTTGCGTGTGCTCGCGCACACCGGCGGCTGCTGGCTCGTGGAAAGAACGTGCGCCACTTAGTATGGACACTGAATTCTTTGGTTCAGTATCCCTTTAAAGCGACTTCTCGTTTGAGTGGGCTGGTATAGTTTTACTTGAACAACCTCGATGCGAACTTTACAACTGAAGTTTAACCAAAACACCATTTTCCTCTACGTTCTAATACCAGAGGAAACTTTTCTTCTAAAGATATGAAGATATTGCATGTATTAAATATGCCTGCTATAAAGTCTACAAACACCTAGTGTTGTGATCCCTAGCAGTAAATTTAAACAGCACTATTTCAAAAACAGCACAATCTTACTGTTTTTATCGAATGAAAACAATACAAAAATGTATTCATATGAATGGGACCTGATGTTACCCAGGAATGCAATTAAACTTAAAGGGGCGGTGCAACGATATTCAATTGGAATGTTTTTCACTTTACACGAGCTTACTGGCACTGGTGGGACTCAAGGATACTCGCATGCAACGCCACTGACCAAGAAACTCCTCTGTTGCGCTGTAATTTCGAGGACAAAACCGAGTGTTTTCATTCAATCTCTCCTTCGCAAAACCTGATGACGTAGCTGGGCGGTAGCAGTACCGCCCAGTGACGATATTTGAATGCGGTTCATAGATTGGACCCGAGCATGGCGTGGACATTCGATTTGGGCTCGTGATAATCGGTAGCTCGAGAGGCATTCGGGTGGTGGCCCGTGTCCAATCGCTGCAATGACGACAACAGCCGAACCATAACACTCAGCGCGTGTCCTGTGTCTTGCCTACCCCAGCGCATGGCTATGATCAACATTGGCGGCATATAATCGGCTCCAGATCACGTGGCCGCTTGTTCTGGCTGCGAGTTGAGGGGGTGAAATCTGCTCGTTTTTCCTTATTTTTTTCTGCGACTTCGATTGCGTGTGGTTTGCGTGTGGTGAAAAACAAACGGGTATATCACAGGTCATTAACGTCAGGGATCCGTTCTAAGTGGTATTTGCGCACAATACAAAAATCGTTGCATCGCCCCTTTAAGAAAAATATGGACATTACTAGCTGATCATTTGTAGTTTTTTTTTTCAATTGTTTACTTGTACCATGTCTCACGCTTTTTTTTTTTGAAACATCAAATAGCGCTGACGCAAAACAAGTGCACCAGGATATTTTCGAAATTACTACTCAGCTTTGTGTAAACCCGTGATTTTTGTTTTTTGCAAAAATGTGTGAGTGTCAAGCGTTACACCTGAATCATTTGGCAGGGAATGACGCTACCACGTGACACATGTTGAAAACTTCTGGCTACTAGAGATACTGCATTGAAACCCCCGACGCCCACATATGGTATTCACTGGGCGCAGTAATCGAGCGTGGTGTTTAAAGCGCAGGCTCAGAACGAATACATTTTCAATTTCTAAAGTTAACTACAATACTTGTGTTCTAAAATGACCGTTACAAAAACGCGTTGAGGAAGCTCACTGTAATCTTGCTCTCAGCAGCGACGGACTCCACTATAGCTCCCAGTAAAAACTCAAGTAACTGGATCCTGGGAAAGTAGCGCCAAGCTCTCGGTATGACAGCCATTTTGGTTCGTGGCATGAGCAATTTTTCTTTGTCCTCTTTATTCTTGGTGAGCTGATATCAATTCTCTGGTTACGGGTAGCATTATAGAGACGTTTCATGTATACCGACTTATTGCTATCCACACAACAGCGAAACAAGTGTACATATTCGTACCGCCACCCCATGCGGTGTCGGTGCTTGGAGGCATTAAGAAATAATTTCCCTGTTTTGAAATAAGCAAGGAGAGCAATTTCACTTCTAAGACATCTGCCAAGATAATCATAATAGACCCTTTCACAACTTCAGTGCCATTCAGTGGCTCAAATATCAGTCTGAACTTGTGTATGCTAATAGAGGTCAAAATCAAGTACCTATTAGTCAACGGCTGACGTACAAAAGTTACGGTGTTCTTCGATGTAGTCATTTCTCTATTTGTTCCAATTTCGGCGGTGTGAAGGAACTACCACTCTGTCATAGCCTTCTGTATACTGCCACAGCCTGGCAGATTGCCACGAGAAGCGGCCGCCGAAATAGAAAAGGTGGAGCGGCAGACAACGCATGAGAAGCGAGCGACGTAACTCGCGCCCCGCTGCGGCGAGACGCCGAAACACACTTCACCCGAGCGATCAAGTGTGTTTCGTGTCCTCGCCGCTGCCAAATCTGTAGGCTGACGTCCAGGTTCCCCGAGATATGACCATTCAATGCTCTGTGCCAGTACCAGATAGAAGACAAGGCCTGCGCATGACGTCATAGTTAGTTTATCCCCGACGCGCCCCAAGCGGCAAACAGGCTGAAGCTTGACGAGAGTATGGGCTGCGTCCCAACTACGTCGCATTCACTGGCGCCCACAGCTGTGTGTGCGACTGCTGAGCGCGAGCTGATAGCGAGCTTCCAGTTCATTTGCAACGTGCATGCGAACACTCCCTCGGCCAGGAGCGCGAGCCAGCACGCGCTTCTGGCTTGGAGACGTGCATTTCTAGCGCGCTCGCTCGTTCTGCGGAAGAAGGCTTCCAAGCAGTGACCTCGAGCTATCGTGCTTGTGGCGTTGGCTGCATTCTCTGCTTAAAGGTCGGTTCTCACATGCAGCGAAGCGCTGATGTAGCGCTCCTCACGTGCCGTCAGCTACTTATCGTCTGCCATGAGCAACAGTTTTGACGGTGCGATACAAAGCTGGTGAACGCTCCCGTCAGCACGCGCTTAGCGCGAGGTAAGCGCTACGCTTGTAGCGCTCCGCTGCATGTGTGAACAGGCCTTAAGAGTGAACGGAGTATAAACAGCGCCCTCAAAAATGGCCTCCAGTGCTAGCGTCCAGCGAAGGGCTTTGCAGCCCCTTCGCACAGCTGTAAGGCATTTTCACTGATGCATTTGACAATACACGTGAACGTCTAACTTCATCGTATGATATAGCAACAGATACTCGGCGTGAGCATCTCTCTCATTATCTGTTACACAAACCTCTGAAGCAGGTGATAAAGCAGACGTTGTCGCAGAAGACGTAGCAGACGATGGTGCTAATCCGGGCTAGTCAGCGGGCGCTGAGGGGATCTACTAGTGATGACGTTTAGAGGAGGAAACGCGCAGGCCAAGTCTTCTAGGTGGAATCGCCTTTACTACCAGATGCTCGGGCTCCAAATCTGCGACCGGGCACTTCGTGGCTCCGTGGTCGAACTGCCAGGCTTTGTGAGTATAAAGAAGGCTGACTCTGGTCAAGGCGCTTAGTTAAGTAGATTTATGGCTTGAAATTCTTTACACATTATTGTCATGAGCTGTCTGGTGCCTGTCGAAGCTGAATATTTTAAGGGTTTACATGACGCCCTCAAAAGCGTAGCTCATGGAAACTTACAATACTCGTTATCGCGACATCGGACAACAATACAGCAAACTAACGTCTCAGGTGTTCAGGCTCCACGTCACTGCCCACCTTCAAATTTTTGCTTCACCAGCCATCAAAGGCTTCCATTAGCATGCAAAGGTACACTTCGATGATGATAGTTATGAAAGTTGCCAGAGTGAATTTCGGAAAAGGCCTATTGATAAGTTTATTGCATACACAGTGTCAATATTCGCGAGGAACACTTTCAGTTCAATGGCGCTCTATACCGATCTTGCCCCGACTAGTTTAGAACGACTCTTTTGAAGCTCCGAAGATTGAAAGTACAAAAATTGGGATAGTCAAAGCAACAAGGCCCGAATATACAATCACCTTCCGAGGTTTTGGTTTTCTCTCAATCAATATCCGCTTGTGATCTGCAAGCAGGCAGGGAAGGCAACGGCGCCACTTTTCCAGTACGCAGCGGCTTTAGTAAAAAAACAACGATAGAGGCCGACTAACTTTCCGCTGTCGAAGTATACACAAAACAAAATGATTGCGAACTCCCCTGCATTCATGGTGGAAGCATCTACCTTACAGCAGTAATTGTCGAGCCGCAAATAAACTACCATAAAATCTCCAACGCGGGTAGAACACTCACCTGGCCTTTGTGTTCGAGGCGGGCGTGGACGACTGGAACTATATTTTCCTTGCTGGTTTTTTCCTTGGTGACAACGGTAGTGCGGCCTCTGGATAAGTAAAGGTATAGCAGAATGCAGTCGATCATCAGAAGGACGACGATGACCACGACGCCGATATTCACAATCAGCTCTTTCCTCTTCCTGAGAGCCCCGCGTTCCTCGGCGCTCGACCCGGGCATTGAGGGTCCCACTGACAGCTGTGACATTTCACTCTCGTCGGCCATATTTTCATTCCTCGTAGGCTTCCCCGATTACCAAGAGATGTTCTTCGTGATGGCGGTCGGGAAGGACTCGAAATGAATTGCACGGATGGCACGGAGCCGCGAGCGAGCTCATGGCGCGTGGAAACGCGCGATCTCCGATTCTGCCCTGATACTGTTGCTGATGCATGGGTGCGTCACACGTTACGCAACACCCGATGCACTGGGAACTTTTAGCAAACCGTTACCGTGTTCTGCGTACAGCACTACCGGAGCCTTTGGAGCCTGCTTTTAAGCGCGCGCCCCGAGGTTGTGCGGTAGGCAGAGCAGAAGAACGGGTCACTAAAAGTCCCTAAAGGAAGATTCAAGTGAAAGGGCCCCTCCAGCCTCAAATGGGGGTAGTTAGTATCATATAAAAAAGACTTGTGGCAAGTAACAAAACCTCGTTTTGGAAGTGTCTAAAAAATTTCTGCTCGCAATTTGGAGAGTAAAACGTGTAAAAGGCCGCTGTAAATTCCGGTATTGCAACTCACTTGATAAACAAGCAATGACGTAACAAGAGGAGGATGCCGTCTTCCTGGGCTCTCCTTTCTCCGCCCTCTTCTGTCGCGCATGTTGTCATCGCGTCAGTCGCGTCGCGCCTCTCAACTCATCTCGGGATCTTATTAGCAGCAACAGCACGTTAAAAACAGGGACGAAACGAGAGGGCACTTAAAAGGACAAACACAGCGATGACTTCCAACCAATGTTACTAGAGGCAAATTCTTTACAAGTGGCATATAGGACTCTCCTCATTTGCATTAGACAGAGGAACGGCCGCGTCTTAAACCACATCTGGGCCCGCTTGTTCGAAGCTGGTTAACTTTAACCGCAGCAGAAAGTTAACCGCATTTCTCTACAAGGGTGGAAATTTAGGTCACGTGACCGGCAAAGCAGGGATGGCGGGGAAACATGGCAGTACCCCTCCCAGTGAGTGTCGCTTGCTTTGGAACTAATATGTCGTAGTCACTGCACTATCGGGCACGCGTGGCAGCAATGAATGGTGAAGGAGGCTTTCCTTTGCATTACATCACTTAAATCGCAAAGTATGAACAATGATATCGCCCCAATTTTATATTGTCTTCCCATTCTGGTCATTCCTAAGCCTAAAAGGACGTGTAATTGTCGACGTGGCAATGCATTTAGAATCCTAGTGAATGGACTTCTTGGCGAATATGTGCTGCCACCTAGACACGCGAATCGGTTCGAGGCTAGTTGACTGGAAAACAACGCGCGCCCAAGGCCTCTCCCACCCGTTCCACACCCAAAACGTCAGCTACCTTCTGTTCACCCATTGAGGCGATGTGACCTATAGATACGGCTCCCCCAAGCTCACCTTTGTCCCCATCGTGCGTAATCTTCCGCCCCGAGGTCGACACAACGAAACCGCTCAAAGGCGAGAAATGCAAGATGGCGGATTGTTTGGAACTAGATACTCTCGAACCCAGGCGCATAAAATACTCCGCGCATGCGCACCGCGTATTTCTACAAAAGGTCCATTGTCCTGAGTCGATGTCTCAGGTATTGATTGCACGCAGAAGCATGTGCTGTTAGGCTTTGCTTAAGAAGAAGAGGAGAACGACGGGGGGGGTTTTGAATATATAGAATAAACATGGCGTTTAGACAGGAGGCTACCGGGAGCGCTCTGTGTCATTAACAGCCAACAACACATGGTGTCAGAAGTTCAAGGACCCAGGACCCGAGAGGAACGGTGAGCAATGGCAAACGCCAACTCATTCCAGTGCCAACCTCCTGCGGAACTCGATTTCACCAGCCCCGATGAATGGCCTCATTGGAAGCGGCGATTCGAACGTTTCCGCGTCATCAGTGGTCTATAAAAAAAACCTGAGCCTGAGCAGGTCAACGGTCTTATCTACTTTATGGGCGACAAAGCAGACGATATCCTTCTCTCGTTGAACCTGCCTCCAGCAAAGATGGAGAACAAAGATCCATCTTTGCCTCCAGCAAAGATGGATGACAAGCACTCGGCAGCAGCGATGGCAAGTTGCTCCGCAGACGCCTAAAGTTTTGTTGCCCTCCACGTTACAGGCGATTCATCTACCCTGCCTCGCCGACCTGATCGCTGTACACGCGCCAAGATCAAGCGGAGTCATCATAGCAAGTCAAGGAAACCATCTGATTGGCTGGGGCAAACTACGTGGCAGTGACGGCATCGCAGGACACTAAAGAAAAAGCCGCGACGCTCAACGACAGTCTTCACAAGCACTCGGCAGCAGCGATGGCAAGTTGCTCCGCAGACGCCTAAAGTTTTGTTGCCCTCCACGTTACAGGCGATTCATCTACCCTGCCTCGCCGACCTGATTGCTGTACACGCGCCAAGATCAAGCGGAGTCATCATAGCAAGTCAAGGAAACCATCTGATTGGCTGGGGCAAACTACGTGGCAGTGACGGCATCGCAGGACACTAAAGAAAAAGCCGCGACGCTCAACGACAGTCTTCACAAGCACTCGGCAGCAGCGATGGCAAGTTGCTCCGCAGACGCCTAAAGTTTTGTTGCCCTCCACGTTACAGGTTGGTACATACGCTTGATGTTTTAGGTGTTGCTATCGCTGCTGCCGCTGTTGCTTTTGTCAATTCGTTGATATTAGAAAGAGGCTAAAGATGGCAGAGGCAGAAGAATGTTTGTCCTGTCATGAAGTCTTGCCAGTGGGGGTGTGCATGACTTGTTCAGAGTGTGGTTTCAGCTATCACATGGGTAAAGGTTCGGGTGTGACAAAAAATGCTCTAAAAAAATGACCGATGAAACAAGAGAGTCGTGGCAATGCCCAACATGCACCATTGCAAAAGCAAAGGGACAAACCTCATCAAAAGATCCGGGAGAGAAAACCGAGAACCAGTTGGCCGAAATAACAAGAAAACTGGATGTCTTAATGTCAATCGGAGCGAAAGTGGACGCGCTTCTTTCCATGAAAGAAACAGTAGACAAAATTGAGCTGTCTGTGCAGCACATGTCAGATCAATATGATGAGATACTTGAGGAAATGAAAAAACAAAACCAAGATATTAAAAACTCGGGGAACGAGTTGAAAGACTGGAAAATAGTGGAACCCAAAGAGAAGTCGAAGCTCTAAAGCAGGAAGTAAATGAGCTTCAGCAATACAGTCGCAGACAGAACCTTGAGGTGCATGGGTTCCCACGTCTCCCAAACGAAAACCTGTGGCATAAACTGAAAGAAGTATCACACCAGCTAGGCGTTGCTGAACTGAATGAAAACGATGTAGAAGCGCTGCACAGGATGCCCGGAAAGCCAGATAAGGTTCCTCCCATTCTCGTTCGTTTCACGTCCCGGCTTACTAGAGATCGATGGTTCCAGGCAAGGGCTGTACTCAAAGATAACGCGTCGGGTATCTGGTTAATGGACAACCTAACAGCGCAAACAAAAAGATTGCTTTGGCAGGCAAAGACGAAGGCAGCGGAAAGACGTTATCAGTTTGTTTGGCAGAAGGGCGGAAGGATTTTTGTCAGCAAGCAACCCGGCGATCGCCCTATTCGAATTGACAATGAAAATGATCTGGCTAAAATTGAGTAATAAAGCTACTAAATAAATAAACACACCAATGGCGCACGATTATAGTGAACCTACGTACTACGACAGCGCGTTATTCAATCGGTGCATCACTGATAAAGCAGTGACTGCAAAAACACTAAAATTGTTTCACTTAAACGCACGAAGTCTGCGGAATAAATCTGATGAAGTATTTTTTTTTCCTAGATTCCCTTTGTACTCCGTTTGATGTTCTGGCATTTACCGAAACGTGGTACTCAGGAGAGTCGGACATTGTGCAATTCCAAGACTATAAATGTGAAGTTATCTGCCGCGAATCTCGTCGTGGGGGTGGTGTTGCCTTGTACATTCAAAACAAACTAAACTACCATGTACTGCATGATTTCACTTGTATAAATAATGATTTTGAATCTTTGGTTGTGGGTTACGGAGGTTGTATAATAGCTGTGGTTTACCGTCCGCCCTCAGGTGCCTTAAATGTTTTTTTTTTCAATTTTCTTGAAGAATTACTTGAGTATGTTATGTCAGTAAATCAGAAAATAGTTTTAGTTAGAGACATGAACATTGATCTGCTGAGCAATGAACCTGCGAGTGTAGCATTATTAGAAATCGCTCAAGCAAGCGGATGTGAAAATATAATCAGCGTTCCCACCCGCATAACTGAACGTACGGAATCACTAATTGATATTTGTTTAACGAATCACCAAAAAACTGACGTATTTTCTGGAGTTCTAACTGCAGATCTGAGCGACCACTTACCATTTTTTTGCTTCTTTCCCCAACATAATTCACAACACAAACTCCTGTACAAAAACCCAGTATTTTTCAGTCTCATAAACGCAACCACTTTGCAAGATTTCTATAATCTCGTTTCAACAGGAAACTGGGATGATGTTTTTAAGGAACCTAACCCGACAAAATCTTACGATATTTTTATATCAAAGCTTCAAGAATACTATAATAAAGCTTTCCCGAAAGCGGAGATTAAAAATCATAAAAAGTCAAGGAAGCCATGGGTAACGCTGGAACTTTACAACAGAATCGAAGCACGTGATCAGATGTTTGCAACATTTATCGAAACTAAAAATAAGAATTTACTTATGGAATATAAAAAATGCAGAAACAAACTTTCCCTTGACATTAAAAAGGCGAAGATAAATTTTTATAAATCTACGTTTTCTGAAATTTATATAGACCCAGCTAAGCTGTGGAATACTATGAGAAAATTAATGTCAATAAATCCGGTTTTCATTCCCGAAGAGCTTAAAATAGATGGTACTCTATATACGCAAGCTTTATTGGCAGATAAATTTATTACACATTTTCTGTCATCTGGTGCCTGTGAATCAATGACCGTATATGATAACCATTACTCATCTGTTCCGGTATTAAGCTCAATATTTTTAGAACCAACAGATGAAACAGAAGTTCGCAACATACTAAGGTCCCTAAAAAATAACTGCGCAAGTGGTGTTGATGATATCAAGGTTACCCCTATTAAAGCAGTAACGGAGTTAGTGTTACCTCCTCTTGTCGATCTTTGTAATAAAATAATGGTTTCTGGTATATTCCCTGAAAAAATGAAAATTGCTAAAGTCAGTGTTATCCACAAGGGAGGCACATATGAGAACCTTAATAATTACAGGCCTATATCTGTACTACCACTTTTTTCCAAGGTTGTAGAAAAAATAATTAATTCAAGATTGTACAGGTTTTTTACTATTAATAATGTTATAACTGACAAACAGTTTGGTTTTCAGAAAGGGAAATCAACCGAATCAGCCCTAATATATATCAAAGATACAATAATTACTAATATAGAAAACCATGCATATACCATTGGGATTTTCCTGGATTTCGGAAAGGCGTTTGATTCAATAAAACATGAAATTTTATTGGAGAAACTATCGGCGTACGGAATTAGAGGTAATGCATTAGAATTAATTCGCAGCTATTTATATTCGCGTTCTCAATATACGGTACTTAATGGATTTCAATCTCAACTCGCACCGATAACATATGGCGTTCCGCAAGGTTCCATACTGGGGCCTCTATTATTTCTAATTTATATAAACGATATTGTGAATATACCTGAATCGCGTGATATTATTTTATATGCTGATGATACTAATGTCTTTTTTTCTAGTGTAAATCTGGATCAGCTCGAGGAATTTGAAAATAGTTGGCTCAGTAAATTATTATTGTGGCTAAAGCGCAACCAGCTTAATCTTAACACTAGTAAAACAAAATACGTATTGTTCAGATCAAAAAACAAACCTATTTCGCGTACATTGAACATCTTTTTTGACGGGGAAAAAATTGAGGGCGTTAAATATCACAAGTTTCTTGGTGTGTGGTTTGAAGAAACACTCAGTTGGACTGTACACATAGAAAAAATGAGGGTTGATATTGCAAGAGCAATAGGAATATTAAACAAATTCCGACAATTACTACCAAAAAGGTTGAAACTGCAATTATACTATTCGCTTGTCTACTCACGCTTACAATACTGTATGTTAGTATGGGGAACTACTACACAAACAAATAAGCAAAAACTATTTATTTTGCAAAAGAAGGCTGTTCGATTTATTGAGAACCTTAAAAGGTACGAACACTCATTCCCAGCATTTCAAAAGTATAAAATATTAAATATAGATCAAATCCTGCTTCTTAAATTATCTATTTTTATTTTTAATATAACTAGACAGAACCAAGCGCCCTTTCTTGATATCTTCGATCAAACCTCGGCAAATTACAGCCTCAGAAGTTCACAGTATATGAAACCTAGAGTTCGAACTAATTACGGTACACAGCACCTTACATATCTCGTACCAGATCTACTAAACACACACCCAAACATAGCAGAAATGGCCCAAGCACACATTTCGTTTTTCCAATTTAAAAAAAAGGATTGTAGAATATATCCTAAATCACTCATGATCTGCAGTTAGTACGAAGTTTATAATGATGTGTTATTGTGTCTGTTGTGGATTTTAAAATTGCTGTATCTTTGTATATTTATTTTGTATATGTGCCTGTTTCTCCTCCGAGTGCTGTAAAAAGGGGCTGGAGCCTCGTCAGAAGACATCTCGTCTTCTTTTGCCCCAGCCCCCCAGACCCTTTTTTGTGTCTGAAATAAAAGATACATACATACATAAAAAGATACATACATACAAGTACGAAGAAGTCCTTTCAGCTTTCGAGCGACACTTCGTAGTCCGACGAAACGTCATCTACGAGAGAGCGAAGTTCCACAAAAGAAGTCAGCGGGAAGGCGAGGGCGTCGAAGAATTTATAACAGAACTTCATAGCCTCGCCAAGACTTGCGACTTCAACGTCTTACACGAGGAGATGATTCTAGATCGCATTGTCGTCGGGGTCCTCAACCAACAACTGTCGGAGAAAATGCAACTAGATCCGGAATGGACACTCGAGAAGGCTACAAATCTGGCTCGACTGTCAGAAGCTGTCAAGAAACAGCAAGTTGCTCTCCACAAGTCCCCAGAAGAAAACGTTGACAGAATCTTCAAAAACGATGCAAGTCAACAGGGAGGAAAGGAAAAAAATGGAGAAAAGAAAACTTCTCGATCGAGTTTACCAACATCCGAAAAAGTCTGTTCAAGATGTGGCAATGAACGACATAAAAAGAACAAGTGCCCTGCGATAAAAGCAACATGCAACAAATGCAGAAGACAGGGGCACTACTCACGGGTTTGCAGAAGCTCTACCACCCTGAGGGAGGTAACAACGTCTGAGACGGCATTTCTTGGCACCGTGTTCACGTCAGATGGACAGCGATGGATAGTCAAGGTTGACGTCCGAGAAGTCTCCATAACATTCAAAGTCGACACGGGGGCCGACGTCACCGTGATTCCTGAGAAGATGTACAAAGAACTCTTCAATGATGTCTCTCTACAAAATCAAAAGAAAGTCCTCAAGGGTCCCAGTAAGAAATCCTTGACAGTTCTTGGTGTGATGAACGAGACCCTTTGCTACAGGGACAAAACATTCATGACCGACATCTACATTGTAGAAGACCTGGAACAGCCACTTCTCTCAAGAGTTGCATGTGAACGATTAGGCATCGTACAGCGCCTTGATCAAGTTGGGGCCGTGCGAAGCAGCACTGTCGACCCAAAAAGAAAATACCCGAAGTTATTTTCTGGGTTTGGTCACGTCAAGATTCCGTACAAGATCAAACTGAGACCTGACGCTGAACCTTTCGCAATGATGACACCTCGAAGAGGGGCCATTCCTCTTCTCGGCAAGACCAATACGAAGCTCGAAGAAATGGTAAAGATGGGAATAATCGAGCCAATCGAAGAGCCAACTGAATGGTGCTCTGGAATGGTGATCGTGAGAAAATCCAACGGAGAGGTCCGAATTTGCGTAGATCTAACGGACCTCAACAAGTTCGTCGAAAGGGAAGTTCATCCACTACCTGTAGGAATACACGTTTTCGGGCAGCTCACCGGAGCACGCTATTTTTCAAAGATCGACGCCAATTCTGGGTTTTGGCAATTTGAGCTTGCTGAGGAGTCCCAAGCTCTAACGACTTTCATAACACCCTTCGGAAGGTTCAAATTCAAGAGACTACCGTTTGGAATATCATCAGCTCCAGAATTTTTCCAAAAGAAGATGTCGCAGTTTCTGAACGGTCTCGAAGGTGTTGTATGCAACATGGACGACGTTCTCATTTATGCCAGCTCCCAACAAGAGCATGATGACAGACTCCGTCTGGTTCTGGAACGTCTCCAGGGGAAAGGAATGACTTTGAATCCGGACAAGTGCAAATTTAACGTACAAAGAGTGAAGTTCCTGGGTCATATCATCGACCGCGAAGGAATTCGTCCAGACAGCACCAAAATCGAGGCTATCGTTGACATGAAGCCTCCCTCAAATGTTCATGAACTGAGAAGTTTTCTGGGCATGGTAAATTATTTGACAAAGTTAATACCGAACATGTCACATATCGCCTACCCACTCAATTCTCTTCTGAGCTCAAAGAACCAATGGGTTTGGGCTACGGAACAGCAGAAAAGCTTCGATCAGCTCAAGCACGCGCTCACCACGAGTCCCGTGCTGATGCTGTTCGACCCAAAAAAGAAGACAGTGATTTCAGCAGACGCTTCATCATATGGCTTGGGGGCTGTGCTTCGGCAGATTCAAAAAGACGGGTCCTACAAACCTGTGGCGTACGCGTCACGGACACTCACAGAGACGGAAAAAAGGTACGCACAGGTGGAGAAGGAAGGCCTAGCGGTAGTTTGGGCATGTGAAAGGTTTCAAGATTTCATCAAGGGCCTTCACATTGAAATTGAAACCGACCACAAGCCGCTTGTGCCAATCTTTATGTCTAAAAATCTAGCTGACATCACACCTAGACTTCAAAGAATGAAGATGAGGATGATGAGATTCTCCTATGTGATGAAACACATTCCAGGAAAGTCTTTAATTGCAGCGGACACATTGTCCCGACAGCCTCTAAGCGAAACTGGTGACAGAGATCTGGAGCAAGAGGTGGCTGCATATGTCAAGGGGGTGACAGCTGACCTACCCGCGACAGAAAAGAGGCTACAAGAAATCAAAGATAAGCAGGCCACGGACTCTACATGCAAACAGTTGGCATGGCACAGCGAAAAAGGGTGGCCCATCCGAAAAGAAGTCCCTAACAGCTGCAAAGAGTATTGGCAACATCAATCAGAGATAGCCGTTCAAGATGGACTGCTCATGAGAGGATCAAGACTCATCATACCGCTGTCCATGCGTCCTGATATTCTGCTGAAGATCCACCAGGGTCATCAAGGAATCATCAAGTGCACAGCTCGAGCCAAAGACTCTGTATGGTGGCCAGGACTTTCAACAGCCATCGAAAATATGGTACGCAGATGTCCAGAATGCATCAAGGAAGCGTCCAACCGCCATGAACCTTTGATGCCATCCAACTTTCCAGAGCGTCCATGGCAGAAAGTAGCAATAGATCTATTCTACCTGTCAGGAAAGAACTATCTTCTAGTAACTGACTATTACTCGAGATATCCAGAAATCGCCCTTCTGAATACTATGACATCAAACGGTGTAATAATACACCTAAAGTCAATTTTTGCAAGACATGGGACGCCTGAAGTTGTGGTCAGCGACAATGGACCACAGTTCCAGCGAATTATTGGAAGGGCATTTCAGCAGTTCGCCCAGGAATGGGGTTTTTAACACAGGACGTCCAGTCCAAGATATCCACAGAGCAATGGATTTGTTGAAGTTGCTGTTAGAATTATTAAGAGAAGCCTCAAGAAGACATCTGACAGCTACATCGCACTGCAATCCTACCGTGCAACACCGTTGGGAAATGGATATAGTCCCGCCGAATTACTAATGGGTCGCAAGCTGAGAACGTCCCTTCCATCTGTTTCCTCTTCTTTGGAACCTAGGCTTGTGAATACCAAAGAACTGCAACGGTGGGAGAGAAAAAGAACAAATCAACAAAAGGCCAACTATGACAGACGACGGGGTGTAAGAAAACGCAAACCATTGAGAAGAGGAGATGTAGTCTGGATTACCGATCAGCGAAAAAGATGAACAGTGCAATCTGCAACGGAGTACCCAAGGTCATACTTAGTGGACACCGATTCAGATACTCTTCGCCGAAACAGCTTTCACCTTACGCCGATGCCTGGGAGTGAAGACACCGATAAAAGTTCAGCACCAGACATCGGATCGACTGCTCTTACACCGGTGCCTGGGAGTGAAGACACCGATAAAAGTGCAGCACCAGACATCGGATCGACTGCTCTTACACCGGTGCCTGGGAGTGAAGACACCGATAAAAGTGCAGCACCAGACATCGGATCGACTGAGTACACGACACGAAGTGGAAGAGTTGTAAAACCTGTAAATAGACTTCAGTTTTAAAAGGGAGGGGGAGATGTGCTGTTAGGCTTTGCTTAAGAAGAAGAGGAGAACGACGGGGGGGGGGGGGTTTGAATATATAGAATAAACATGGCGTTTAGACAGGAGGCTACCGGGAGCGCTTTGTGTCATTAACAGCCAACAACACAAAGCAGACCTCGAACCACTTTTGACTGGAGCCGAAATACGCAATTTTTATTTTATGAAGAAGGTGTTATGTACAGTTCAATCATGCTGGCCAGTGCCGCTAAACAAGGTACGCTTCAGAATAACAACGCTTACCCCTCTTGGCGCTTAAAATTAAGGTTGCCAGTTATCCTAAGCTTTATTTGAAATCACAGGAAACGCTTTTCCATCCTCCACATATGTTTATAAAGTTCGCGACAGAGCAAAGGAATATTGCATGTCCTTCCTAACACCGAATCTAATGCTGATGAAGTCGCACTATTGAAAAAGGAGGATCGGCAGTGGCGTCTGCTCTGCACAAGCACCATTCTGTCGGCACCCACAACAATATCGGAGACACAGCGCCAAGATTCTTAGTGTAGCTTGTTTTTACTTCGTTTCAACTGAAGTCCAGACGCAGCCGATGCTAAAAGTGCGAGCATGTGGCCCTGAACAGTACTTGCACTGCACGAGCGCGCGTGCTTGGCAGGGACACTGAAAGCCCGGAGCTCGCGCTTGCAGCATTGGCTGCGTATGGACTTAAGGGGGATTCAACCGCTATTTATTTGTACCCTTTTCCTCATAGATGGCGCAGAATTTTGCCGGAACAAACGAGTTGCATGTTCGCAGCTGCGCCTGCAGGTCAGGCGCTCGAGGAGGGCTCGGGCCACAGGCTGTTCGCCACCGATCTCGAGCTAGATCTTCTTCGCTCTGCGTCCGCCGCTGCAGGAAGTGGCCAACAGGCGGCAGGAGATACGAGCCAGTACCAGAGCCGTTTATTGAGAGAGTTTGGCCATACATTGGTTTGAATAGGCGAGCATCTCGGGGCCAACCACAGGCCGCGAAACAGCCCCTAACGGTGGTCGTGTGCTCTAAATTTGTGACACGACTATACTTCGTTTCACCTTATGTGCGAGCGAAGGCAAAACTGGAAGCGCGAGCACGGAAGCTCCGTGCGTTCAGGCTTTGCTCGAGCGCGCGAGCTGGGGAGAAATGCAAAAAGCGCTGGTCTCGAGCTTCTAGCTTTGGCTTCGCTCGCAGATAAAGTGAAACGAAGTATAATTTGAGCCGTGCCGAGCGGAACTCCGCGTCTCAAGACGCTCGCGCACCCCACCCTTTGCACTGCTTTCTTTCAGCCAGTCTCAGGGCGCTGTTCTAGCAGTGCAGACAAAGGCATGGGCACGAGCGCGTGGCTTTGGAAAGTGCCTCCTATGCACGAGGTCTCGTACAAATAAAAGCGTTTCGCTGAGCTAGGCTCACGCGCCTGTGCCTTTGTCTTCACTGCAGACATTTGTGAGATGGAGTAGAGGTCTCCTGATTGGTCGACGCTGTGTCACAAATTTAGTTTACGCTCTAAGCGTGGGGGGAATATTCGGCGCTGGCGGCGGCCTTTGCTCCGCCTATTGTCCAAACTCTCCTAATATACGGCTCTGGCCAGTACATACGCAGATTACAGTAGCTTACAAAACGTAGAACAAGCTCTGATTTCCGAGTGGATTAGAAGTTCCGTCCACGTTCAAAATTTTCGAAAGCACAAGGTACGGTGTTGCGGCCGTTTGGACCATCACATTTAACTCGCAAACGTTGTTTTGCAAAAGAATAAATAAATAAAATAATAAATAAAAAAACAGTTTATTTTTAGAGCCTAATTTAAAGCTAGAAAACAAAAAAGAAATGAAGTGGCAGTTTTGCACTTCGTATGTCCTATATCGGCCTGCTCTTCGTCTGAATACTGGTTTGCAAAGCCGCTCCCAGGAGGTGTCGAGTAAAGCCCATCTATCCTGGGAAAAGTGGTGCCAATCATTATGTGGAAATGCTCGAGACACGTGCCGCGCGCCACTTCTGGGAAGAACTAGGAACATGGCGTCTGAAATCTAGCTCAGTGCTGCTCTGTTCCTCCATGACCTTCCCTAGAGCCACTAAATAAACTATGCTTCAGGGTAACGACACCTGTCCATATTGTGGCTTAAAATCACGGCTGCCATTTATCTGAAAATTTATTTTAAATCACAGGAAACGCTTTTACGTTCTCCACAAATGTTTAAACGCTTCGCGACAGAGCAAAGTAATATTACATATGCTTCCTAACATCAAATCAAATGCCGAGGAAGTCGCACATTTTAAGCATGACTAGAGTGCCTCAATGTCCTTCTGTTTAGGGTGATGCCATCGTTTGTAGTACCCGCTGCGCTCGCGCTCACAGGGACGCGCTCACAGGGAAAATAGGGAGTATTCACTAGACGCCATATTTATGGGTGCTGTTTAGAGCGCATGCTCAGACCGAGCTCACATCAATAGGCTGCTAAGACCGGCACTCTTGATGGTGCGGAATGCACGTTGCAAAAGAACTGTGGAAGCTCGCCATCAGCACGCGCTCAGCATTCGCGCACACAGCTATGGCCGCCAGTGAATACTCCCTATACAAAGAAATCGCAGGAAACAAAATGTCACCGTACCACAGTCAGCGCCACGAGCGCGTGCTGAGACACGCTCGTCCACGCGCTTCAGAACAAAAAATAAAAATAACCGTTCGAAACAAAATTGCCAGATGTCATCACCCCAAGCAAAGCGCACATGAAGGCACCCTAATCATGACGATCGGCAGTTGCGTCTGCTCTGTACAAGCAGCAAGATGGTGGCGCCCACAGCAATATTGTGGAACAGAGCGCCAACCCTAAGCATAGGTCATTTAGTGGCGAGGTCCATATTTCTGCGCGGCCAGGTCCACACTTCTGCACGCCCAGAGGTGTGGACCTCGTCGACGAGGTCCACACTTCTGCGCGTCGAGTCGAAAGCAACAAGAAGCAACCGTTTCCCACCCGTGAACTGGACCAAGGAAGGGAGAGAATAATACCCTTGTTACACGGGCACCAAGAAACTCCTTTGTTGCGCTGTAATTTCGAGGACAAAACCGAGTGTTTTCATTCAATCTCTCCTTCGCAAAACCTGATGACGTAGCTGGGCGGTAGCAGTACCGCCCAGTGACGATATTTGAATGCGGCTCATAGATTGGACCCGAGCATGGCGTGGACACTCGATTTGGGCTCGTGATAATCGATCGCTCGAGAAGCATTCGGGTAGTGGCCCGTGTCCAATCGCTGCAATGACGACAACAGCCGAACCATAACAATGTCTGAAACTCAGCGCGTGTCCTGTGCCTTGCCAACCCCAGCGCGTGGCTATGATCAACATTGGCGGCATATATTCGGCTCCAGATCACGTGGCCGCTTGTTCTGGCTGCGAGTTGAGGGGGTGAACGCTGCTCGGTTTTTCTTTAATTTTTTACTAGGACTCCTATTGCGTGGGGTGAAAAACGAACGAGTATTTCACAGGTCATTAACGTCAGGGATCCGTTCTAACCGGTATTTGCGCAAAATACAAAAATCGTTGCATCGCCCCTTTAACTGCAGTTACGCTAAGCCACAGTCAGCGCACAATATTTGCCGACACCATTCTGCGGCTACGCACTCAAAGCTATGGGCGAACGTGCGCTTGAGCATCTTGAGCCCCCATCGAAGCAGTGCACGCGCGCACTTCACTTCTTATGAAATAGCTGTCCGAGAGTATAGTGCGGTATCTGTGGTGCCGCGTAACAGCAGTTAAGCTGAGTTAACCGCCGTTAAGTGCGCCCGTGTAACAGGGGTATAAGCATTTATTGAAAAGAAGAAAGCGAGGTCAGCCAGTGGCGCGGCTCTACTACTCGTCCACAAGCGCGCGCCAAGTGCACAGCAGCTGACAACATTGGCAACGGGTATGGCCACTCAAATACACAAAGCCATCTTGCACTCGAGTTATCCTCGTAAATTACATATGTTGAAGGCGCTGCCGGCAAGTGCAGACTAAATTCATTTGGAAAAATTCACGCTTACAAGTACCGCCAACCATTGTTGTGGAAACGCGCAAGACACGTGCGAGGAGCGAGTGCTCCGCTGCCATTTGCTTCGAAGGGCCACTCATTTCAGTACTGCGCCGACAACTGCTTCCAAGGGCCGCTCGAGACACGGGCCTTGTGCACTGGCGCATTTGACGCCACTTGCAAGACAAACCCAACATATCAAAGGGCTTTACCGCTCATTCACACTGAAAGGGGATTCGCGTTTGCAAAGCGGTTGCGAACGCGGTTGTATAAAGATCCAGTACAATTGCACGCGCACTTGATGTCATCGAAGTGCGCGTGCAATTGTACTGGATCTTTACACAACCGCGTTCGCAACCGCTTTGCGAACGCGGATTCGCTTCCAGAGTGAATGAGCGGTTAGTCCACTCCAGACAGATAAAGAGGGATCGGTGGCCTAGTGCAATAAAGAAAAAAAAAGGATCGATGGCCGAGTGGGCTAGAGATAACGTTGGGCTAGAGAGCACACCAGCTCGGAGCACGTGGAGCGACAGCTCGCGCTGTATAACCCAGGGATCCTGGGTTCAATCCCTACCCCTGTCCGTTTCGATCAGGGGGGCTATGTTGCACGTTTTGGACTCCCAGGAGACTAGGGAGAAGAAAGTGACGTAGGTGTGAATGAACATATCTTAGCAGATACCGTCATCAGCGACTCCACCAATCAACATCCAAAAAGCATTGTTGACGTCACTTCCTTCTCCCTAGTCTCCTGGGAGTCCAAAACATGCAACATAGCCCCCCTGGATTAGCATCGTACCGGCGTGCGGTCGTGTATCAGTACTGCGTGACGCACGTTAAAGGCCCCAGGATAGCGGTTGTACTGCATGATTGCTCACCTACAGCTGGGAGACAATTCGCCCGTTGAGGCAGACTATGTTCTAGGCCAGCGGTGGCCAATCTGCGGCTCTTCGCGTGTCTTAATGCGGCTCGCGGCTCCCTCGCCTCCCCCCCCCCCCCCCCCCCCCACACACACACACACACGCCTCCCTCCCGGTCACACGAGCACTTCCCAAAAAAGAGAAATAGAACGCGTTTTAAATCGAAAGACAGGTTGCGGTTTGGTAGTCGTGTGCTACTGCTACCTTACGTACAGTCGGACTGTTTCTGACTCGGATAGATCGAAAGTAGTTCGAGTTTCGTTTATTCCTATGGACAAAAATTTGCTCCCCCCCCCCCCCCAGCGGCTCTTGGAAGTTTCGTGGTTTTGTATGCGGCTCTTAGGCCGGGTCAGCCTGGCCACCCCTGTTCTAGGCTGTATAAACATGCACACACACCCAATTTGTTTCCAGACAGGTAAGGTAGTACCGCTTCATTCCACCGTGACATAGTAAGATCACTGCTGAAAGAGGTGTTCATAACGGACAATAGCATAGTGAACTCCCGAGGTTATTTATGATTTAGAGGTTCATTTGATTTTGCCTAAAAATGAGAAAGGTGAAGAGAGAAAGAAAAAAAAGAAACGTTCGCCTCACCTTTGGTAGAAACGTATTTTCTACCTATTGATGGCCCGTCTGGTTTTCTTAGTAATCCGCCAAACGGGAAGTGTTAAATTAAAAAAAAAATGTTTCTGGCGCCAAAACGCTAACGTCAAAATTCAATTTGCATCTCAGAGTAAGCACCTGTTTGTTGGTTAAGAAAATATATTGTAATTGTTCAAAAATATAGAAATCATGCTTCTTTTTTTGTCTTTCATATCCACTAGCCACCAAACAAGGTCTACAGAAAATGAACATATCTGAAATAATGTTTCATAAAATAAATGTTGTTCGGAATAAGTATTTGAGCCTTCTTTGCAACTCATTCGACTATTTGTTTTCCCAAATACATATTAGTACGGTGCCTTCATGTGCGCTTTACTTAGGGTGCAGACATCTAGCCACTTATACTCTGTTTCACCTTGTGTTGTACCCACTGATCTCGATTGTTGTAGGCTGGATCGCGGATAGGAGCCCGTCGGTGTCGCCACCGGCGGCCATTGCTTGACACCAGACAATACACGCAAGTCTATGGGAGAAACGCACAAAAGTAAGAACATTGAAGCATGTACGCTATGCTCGGAAGCGAGTATTTTATGGTGTGCTGCGATCCTTATGTCGGGTGTTCAGAGATCGAATCGGTATTTGTCAAACGTTCGAACGCCGATTAAAAAAATCAAACGTACCGGAGCACCTACGGCTGAGCTGGCAAGCTTGCTCTCGTAGTGGAGTAAATAAAGGAACTTGCCGTCAATGAGACCGTCCTCGGGGAAGCCCAGAAGTTGATGAATGACAAAGAAGTTTCATCTCGACAGCGGCTTTCCGGGAGTGAGCGAATGTCGCGTAGCAAAGCCTTCGAGCTTGTGGTCTGCTAAACCCAACTCAACAAAACCGCCACCGACTCCGCGGTAACTCTAGATAACTCTCGCCTCATTGAGCTGCACTACAGCGGAGTCACTCTTGACCACAAAATATTTATTTATAAAAACTGCGAGGGCTGTCAGTTCTAACGTTTGTACTCAAGCTATGTAACGGGCTTATCGAAAAGCATCCAAAAAGTTTCAGTGCTGACAACAGCTTAGAAACGAGGAAAACGTCGCTTTTTCTCGTTTTTCCCATAGACTCCAATGCATTGGCTGGTGTCAATCAATGGCCGCCGGTGGCGACACTCGGCCACAGCTGCCGAGGCCGCGGTCCGCGATCCAGCCTACTACAATAGAGATCAGTGGTTGTACCGCAGGAAAGGCTACAAGCGCGAGCTCCTTGCTCAATAGCACACCTCGGCGGCACAAACTCTCGTGCACTAAAGGCTCTGATATACTCCCACGTTGAGCGCAGCGAACGTAACGTAGCGCAGAACGTGGGCCTTTGATTGGCCGGCGAGCAGGAACTCGATATCTGCAACCAATCAGCATCGGTGTCCGCTGCGCTGCGCCACGTTTGCTACGCTCGACGTCGGAGTATAACAGAGCCTTAAAGGGGCTATGCAACAATTTTTTTACTTTGCGCAAATACCGCTTAGAACGGATCCCTGACGTTAATGACCTATGAAACACGCCTTAGTTTTTCACCCGACGCATTAGAAGTCCCAGAAAAAAATTAAAAAAACAACGAGCAGCGTTCACGCCCTCAACTCGCAGCCAGAACAAGCGGCCACGTGATCTGGAGCCGATTATATGCCGCCAATGTTGATCATAGCCACGCGCTGGGGTTGGCAAAGCACAGGACACGCGCTGAGTTCCAGACATTGTTATGGCTCGGCTATTGTCGTCGTTGCAGCGATTGGACACGGGCCACTACTCGAATGCTTCTCGAGCTATCAATTATCACGAGCCTAAATCGAGTGCCCACGCAATGCTCGGGTCCAATCTATGAACCGCATTCAAATATCGTCATACGGGTGTACTGCGATCCCCGCGTTACGTCATCGAATTTTGCAAGGGAGAGATTGAATGAAAATGATCGCTTTTGTCCTTGAAACTACACCGCAACAAAGGAGTTTCTTGGCCAGTGGCATTGCATGCGAGTATCCTTGAGTCCCACTAGTGCCAGTAAGCTCGTGTAAAGTGAAAAACATTCCAATTGAATATCGTTGCACAGCTCCTTTAAGGGCAGCTGCCAACGCTATGAGCTCGCGCTTCTAGCCTTCGCTGCGATACAACATAAGGTGAAACGGAGTATAGTCCCACACTTTTATTTTTCTTCTTTTTTTGTTCAGAAACGCGTGAAAGAGTGTGTCCCGGCACGCGTTTGTGGCGCTGACTGTCCTATCGCGACATTTTGTTTTTGTCGACTTATTTGTATTTTATTCGTGAGCGCGTTCATTCGGCATCGGGTACTACAAAGGATGGCGACACCCTAAGCAGAAGGACATTGAGGCACCCTACATATTAGGATATCTCTGTTCAACCCTGCAGGATCTTAGGGTGCTTACCTGCCACGCTTGTAGCGTATGCAAGCGTTTGAACACGCGCGCTAACATAGCACACACACAAAAAGTAGAATCAACAAAAGTGTCGCCTTCAGAGCCTTATCAGGCCTTTCGCTAGGAGTCTGCTGATGACTAGTTACACTTTTTTGCAACGTTCAAAAAGTGCCGACCAACGGAGTCATCAATTGTAATTCTGTTGTGTCTATGTTTATGCAGCGGGCAGTTAGTCAGGTCTGAGGGCATCTGGGGCCGCTTGCTAGAAAGTCTTGACTTAAGTTTTGACTCAAGTCTTGACTCAGGCGCCTGGCGGTCTCGGCTGAGACCGTGACTGAGACCAAGACGGATCCAGCACGGTCTCCGGCGCGGTCTTAGCCAAGTCCGGACTTGAGTCAGGCACCAAGACCGCCAAGAACGGAGTGAGCAGTACCTAGAGAGGGAATCTAAGGAAAACTGAAGAAATACCGGAGAAAACAAAGGGTGCGTTCCAAATCTACTCGAATTGATCCAAGTTACCCTGGCGGATCATGTCACGTGACAACAAAAATCGAGTAATGCTGGACGCGGGCAGGTTTTCGAACGCAAAGGTACAAAACCTCTACCCTAGAGTGAGACCGAGTAAATTTTGGAACATGGCCGAAGATTCCGGACGTGGAAGTGACCTCCTGTCCAATAAGAAAGCGTATAGGAGGAGCGGTCGGCGACGCGAGGCGGCAAGCGAGAGATCGTCTGCTTCTGCTACGCTGCGATCGGTTTGGGCAAAGAGAAACGACGACAGTCGCAAAACTGCGGCACATGTCTCGTACATACCGTGGTTTCGTGCAAAAAAAAAGGAAGGGAAAAAGGAGTCAGCGATCCGCGGTTTT